>VWZZ01001633.1:658788-679025 GCA_013399095.1 Psophia crepitans | reverse complement strand
ACAGTCCGCAGCCCCCCAGCCCCGCATCCCCCAGCTCCGCATCCCCCAGCTCCGCAGCTCTCTGCCCCGCAGCCCCCAGGCCCGCAGCCCGCACTGCAGCCCACCCGGCGGCCCCTAGGGGGGGGCCTCTCCCCGCCGGAGCCGGGGCCCCGCTCTCACCCCGCCGTTGGCGGCGGAGCCGCTTTCCGTGCAGACGTATGGAAAGGGTGAAAACACCTTATTTTGGGCATCTCAAAAATAGCGTGTCACTCGCGCAGCCGGGCTCGCTGCTTTCCCGCAGCCTGCAAAGTCACTGAAAATAACCGGCTTAGGACTTCAGGGCTGTCAGTGCCCTCAGTACAAATGTAACTCGCTATGAGGTCACGGATTTATTTATTCTTTTGCCCACATGAATCTGCTGTTGATATGACTGCAAATAGTCTGACACTAGGAATGACAAATCAGGAAGATAAAGCTAAAGGAAATGGAAGAGGAATTAGCACCACAACATCTAAGAATTGTATAGGTTTGCTTATTGCCTTCAATTTATAAATTGATGTCTGTTATACAGAAATAAAACTAATTTTCAGGTTTATAAAACCTGAATCACTGCAGGGATTTGCAAATAAGTAAGTACTTTTGTATGCTTTCTTCTATATACTAAAGTATATTTTCTTACTGCACGCTTAACATCTAAATAAGCAATCCAATGATTTTTAGTAACAAATATTAGCAACTATCAGAAAGGTTTGGAGATACAATTCAGATAAGCTATCCCAAATTCAAAGTAATACCTGTATACTATACCTGTATACTATATTGCATAAGGCAATTCATACTGGAATTGAATTTATCACTATTGCTTTACTCTTCTTCGGTAAGTGAATTGATCCCACTGTTTTTTCAGGTCTGTTTGTCGTTATGAAAGAAAATTGGATGAAGAATCTTCAGCTCAGGATTGTTTGTGTGCAGGTCATTGGGCTGCTTGTTCTTCGCCGTCTGTGGCCCACGATGTGCCCTCAGTCACCTCTAGCTGGATAACAGAGACCTTCCAAGTAAGAGAACAGAGAGCAAGAGAGAAAAATTTATAATACATTTCTGGTGTGACTATTTTTAAAATTTCTTTATTCCTTTGGCACAATGTAATCAGTGCTTCCTATTTCTGTGTATAATTACCAGTCTTTAATCAAGACAGAACTCCCTACATGTTTCTATATCTCAGCCCACTCTGTGTAAAAGGAAGACAACAGTACTCCCCTTCCCAATCTGTTGCTCCAGTGAGGGTGATTATGGTCTCTCTTGGTGCAGTGTATTCAGGTCACTCAGTCTATACTTGACCCTGTTGCAGTGGTCTGGCATTGACATCAGTCCCTTATAAATTGCTAAACGTGAGGTGTCTGGAAGCCAAACAGCAGCCTAAAGACTGTGCTGCTAACCCTGTAAGATTCTGCAACCTCCAGAGCAGTTTGTGAGCAAGTGTGCCTTACAGTTCTTCTGCTTGTGTGGCAAAAGTCCCATTAATTCAGAAAGGGGATGCTGTGGCCTTGCAGAAAAGATACACATCCATACCTGACAAAAATAATTGTATCAGGAGCCAATTTCCCCTGGCCTTTTGTTGTGCTTGTACCCAGCTACTACTAAACAGCATCCTTGAGCTCTGGGTAGTTCAGCAAAATAAATGGGCTACCTACAAAACCCATATACATTGTTTTTTTCGATTAGATGAGAAGTGAAAATTTGCAATATAGCAATTTATAACTTCTCGTTACAGCCTTGGAGAATGCAGTTATAGACTTTCATAGTCTGTGTATGCAAGGACATTCCCCTTTTCACTTCTTTTTCTTTCTGTTGTGTGATTATTAGCAACAACACAAAGCCATATGGTAGTTGCCATGGTGGAGGGGCTGCTACCCTATCTGTCTGAGCAGAGCACATTCTAAACATTGCAGTCTGCAGCCCAAAATACCACAGCAGTAACAGAATCCTTTCTCCACGTGGTTGCCAGCGCTCTGTCCTACTGAGGAGTCAGGACGCACTCCTTTTGAGCATACTTCCTTCAAATGCAGCCTCACATCCGTTGTTCAGCTACCGCGTGTTCACATTTGTCTTGAATTAGCCTGCACGGTGACTTTTTAGTGACTTGAAGAGAAAAAGAACCTGTCCTTCTACCAATGGGAACCAAAAAGGAACTTATATATATATGTACTGGTAGGCTTCCAGTACTTCATGATACCAAACCATGAAGACAGCTGATGTAGAGTCTAGGTTAGGAATAAAAATAAACACAGAAGATGTGCTGCCCTGCATAGTTTGGATCACTCCAATTTTTGAATTATATATTTAAAAACCCCAACAGTTATATTTGAATTCTTATTAAAGACCCTGGGCAAAATCTAAATGTAAACAGCAGTGAAACTGTGCTAGTGCAGGCGTTACCCTCAAGACAGCTTTCACAATCCCAGCTCCTCTGGTTATCTGTTAGGCTGAGCTGGAGGTAGGAGGCTGGGTCAATAATATTTAAATCAGCTTTGCAAAACTCTCAGGAAAAGTTGCCGGCCTGGGTCCAAACCCTTTTCACTAGTGTCCTTTAGCACGCTGACGGGGAGGGAATTGAAAAAATGCATCTTTTGCCCCGAGAGCTGGATGGCCTTTGGCATCGTTCCCTCTCCCCCGGCTTTCCACGTGTGGTGCCGTGGAGTTCCCCCCTCCCTGTGGGTGACCTGCCCTGGCCCTTCCCTTCCTGGGCACTCGCCTTTGAGCTGGGGAACTTGGGGTTGCGTACGTGAAAATATGCATCGTGCGAAGGAGAAACAGGTCCTGCGGGTACATTTGCGCATGAGACTTTCTGGTTAAAGTCTTTGCGCACGTTCCTCTGGGTATTTTCTTTAGCTTGCCTTTTGTATCACTACTTACATTCAAGAGCTAGCATCCAGTATCTTTGCTTTCTAAATAGAAAATAGCTCGTTACTTGTATTTTTGCCTCTGCTTGCTAGTTAATGACATTTGTTCCAGCTTTAACATCACTACACCAAGCTACAAAGAATCATTTGTCTCGACTGCCTGGGCCCGGCTCGCTTCTGCTGCAGCTCGCAGACAGCGCAGTTATCCAGGAGACTGGAAGAATGCAGTCAAGAATAATGCAAAACTGGGTAAGAGCCAAGGCTCATCAATCTTTGGTGCTGTGCTGTTACATCTGTATTGTACTCTGAGCCACGTAGCTCGAACATATTAGCATATGGAGCTGTTTAGTCGCTTTCTGGCATCTTGCTCCTTTGGACAAGCAACTACAAACTCGGAGGTGCTCGTGTCAAGCGAAGACATTGCGTAATACCAGCCTGCGTGGGCTGTGCTGTTACGCAAGGGTATCTCTGAGGGGTCTGTGCCGTATTTCTCTTCCACCCCACCAGCGTCCCGCCCCTGTGCTTTGCAAACAGGGCCTTTCGGGCACTGCTCATGTCACCTATCATCTGCTGCGTAACGCAAGAAACTCCGGGGGCCCACCTCCAGAACCCAAAGCAATTTAGCAGTACATCCCCAATAATGTCCAACCAGTAACTGGTAAATGCTGGCACTACCTTTATTTGGCTTTCATATTGTGAGAAATTGCTGCTTTACTTATGGGAATGATAATCTAGCTATCCTCCATTGTGGCATATTAAATAGCTGGGGTTCTGTTCTTAAGAGGCAGACTCGGGCTTCCTGTGGCTGTGAGTCTTGATTCAACTCATAACAGTTAAATTGCAAATCTTTTTCACTGTGCTGATGGCTTTACTTTCCTCTTGTCTGAGTTCTGCCCAGCCTCCATCGCAACCAGCCTTGTCCAAATCAAACAGCTCATTCTTCTCGTGAGGATTCTCCTTGGCTACCCTTTCCCACCAAACCACCTGCCGCAGATGCTCCCTTGGTGCTTTAGAGGTAACATTCAGCTTCCTTGCTGCTTTTACTCCTCTGAGTAGTATTTTGCAACATCATTAATTATACAGTGTGCTTAGATTTCTCACAGCATTATTAACAAATACACAGTTGATCGAGCTTTCCTCCTTTGGACTGAATCTGTGAGCTATATCCCATGTGGTATCTCTGACTGAAAAATACTTGGATCCATTCTGTGCAAAGGTGAAGTTCAACATCCTTTTCTGTTAATAGGGACAAACAGTTCTACAGCTTTAGGAGGGGCACAAGCCCAGCACAGCCTCAGTTTTCAGAGGACTAAGCTCCCATGATCCCCAAAAAGAATTGGACCTGAGCTTTGACAGCGACGCACTTCAGGAAAAGGAGGAGGTATAAAAAAAATTTCCCTTGCTTAAACAAGAGAAGTAAAGTTTGTAAGTAGTTAGGGAGTGCTAAATAGAGAGTAGTAAACTCTCCTGGAAAAGTCAGGTGGAAATCTGTGATGGTAATGTGAGAGGTCCAAAGGGCTGAGAGAGTGGCTAAGGAGCTCTAAGGAAACTCGGTAGATTTGTCAAATAGAAGGGCTATTAACCAGGAGTTTTTAAATGCCCAAGCAAGGATGGCTAACCAGTTAAAAGAATGTAAGTTCTATGGAAATTTAAGTACTAGTGAAGTGGAAGGAAAAGGAAGACTGAAAGAATGAAGTGCTTGCCTCCGTGCCCAGTGTGTGCCCATGGGTGTTTATAGGCTCCTGTTCCTCCTGCACAGGGAGAAGCGCCATGATCAGGAGCGAGGAAGGCAATAGGTGCTGGCTGGTTGTTGGAGCAGCTTTATTTTTTGTAATGAGCTCTACAAGGGATAAGGGCTTAACTGGAGAACTAAAGTGACCCACCTGTCTGCGGCAGGTTGAGTTGGTGGAATAAGAAACTCGGATACAGACTAGCTGATAGCAAGTAGTAAGAGACAGTTGAAGGTAGCTTTGTGTTTTCCACGTCTCCACCTACAACTGTAATCTCCCTTTTGATCTCTCCTTTCGAAACTGTAGGTGTTGGTGATGATCTAACCAGCACCTGACGCGCCAGCCATTTGTCTTTGGAGGGCTGGGTAGGGATGAGGGCAGCTGCATCGTGTGATGGAGGAGTGGCTGTCACCCTGGCATCCACCCTTTGGAGGATTATCCCAAAATCTCCACAATTTCCCTTTCAGCCTCAAACCACCCCCTCCATTCAAACAATGATGAACAAACTTGAAAGGCACAATCTGTTGAGATGATGTGCAGAGCGGAGAAGAGCTAAGCTCTATACTACTAAGAAAACCCAAGGATTCCTCTGATGCACTTTCTGAGGTATATTGTGTATTCTGTCTTCCCCGTGTATCTCTATACAATGAATTTATATTGTAATGCAGGAGGGTCCTTCCCCCACAAATCAGAACAATATAGCCCAAACAGTTAGCATTAGATGTTTAAAAAGATTCACCCCAAAGCTTAAATTGTTGGTCTGACTTCTGTTGTGGCTGATTGCACACTGATCCTCAGGAACAGAAAGTACCTTTCCGTAAACTGGCGATAGTTTGGGGTTGGTTTGTTTGTTTTGTGGTTGTTTTTTTTTAAAAAAAGTCTTACTAGCCCAGACTAGCTACTAAAAATGCACAGCACCTTTTTGGTCTGTTTATAATGTACTGTGATTATACAACAGCTCTTACGGGTTAATTTGGAGATAACAGCAGTCTTTGATCTGGTTTTGCATCTGTGCTTGGTTTCACGCTGATATGAATGCTAGATATAATACAACTGAGATTTAGAGGTTTTTAATATTAAATGTGGAGCTACATATATTTGAGATTTCCAGCAATTCCCCTTGAGATCGATTCTTCTTCTGCTAATTGGTTTTGCCAGATGCAGTGTTTTCCATTCTTCACTTGGACCATGTTGGTTTCATCAAAAATGGTCCTATATAGTGTGTCTTTGAGTGAGGCTGGGGAATAAATGTCTCTTATTTTAAAATGAATTATTTTGTTCAAAGGCTATTTTGTTTAGAATAAGAATATGTATCTGCACCCCCCTCTAGTTCACTTGAACTACTTCTGCCCTGGCTGGATGAAGCAGTTTAGTTATAGGTACAAAGAACTTGACAAAGTCTGTAAAAGCTGTCCAAGAAGCTGGATAAATAGCTTGAGCTCAGCTCTAGACCGCTACTAGGATCAGAACTGGCCAGTTAGTGTGCATGTGTCCCATGCTCCAGTGTAGATTTGTCATACACTTGGAAACTGTCACCGTCCTCACGATGGACTTAGCAGAAAATTGCCCAAACCTGGACATGTCATCGGCCCTTTAAAAAATTGCTTGCAACTGCAGCTAACCCCTCACTGCTGTGTGCGTGCCAGCTTTGCTCCTCTGTTTCCTGACCAGGACTGCTGCAGTCACTGCTGAAAGCAAGGGAAATCCAAGTCTTGGTCTTTCATGGAGGAGGGGACAAGAGCTAGGGTGGGACTGTGGAATTAGTGAAGCGGGAGCTGTGTCACTGCACGTGTAAAACAGGAGCTGTACTGCAACGCAGCTTACGGCTCAGAGGTGCAATGCTAGCTTTGGCTTCATGGAATAACATGGAGACAGCAAACGCACTGCATTTTGTCTGTGCGGCCAGCAAGCACGCTCTGATTTGCTTGTATGCATGTAACTGTCCCGGCGTGCAGGATCACACTGCTTTGGGAGTAATTTGCTCTGCTGCATGTACAGCAGTGCCTGCAGCCCCTCAAGGAGCATGCTGTGGCTTTGCTCACCTCCTTTGTTGCTGCTTGCCTAGTTTTCCCCTTTCTTTTTTTCCCTTCTTTTTCCTACTCTGACAGAGTAGCCTTCTGGGAAAGGGAAAGCTGAGTATTTCGGAAGCACTGCAATGCAGACAAACCAGCTCCAAATGAACCTTGACTGGGAAAATCCGTGCCACACAGCGCAGCCATCATAGCGTGCAGTATGTGCAAGCTGCTAGGAAAGGCTGATGTGCTGGTGAGGAGCCCGAAGGACTGGGCGTCCTCACGCTCCTTTTCCAGTAGCAGCGTTTGTGACAAATAAATAAAAACTAATTTTTGAATTAGTTTAAAATGTTAATTTATTTTTCCTTGGTGGGCCTGCACACTGTATAAAGAAAACATCAGTTCCCAGAGCATGCTGTACCACCTCTTCAAAGCCTTGTACAAGCGATACTTGTAATGCAGGTGAATGGCGGTGTTCACATTTTCCTAAGGGAAAACAGAAAAGCAGTGCAATGTGCAATGGGGTACAGGGGCGATAATCCAACACAGAACTCCAGAGCTGCTGGCCATCAGATCTGTACTCTACACCTTCTTTTATTAGCTGAAAGAAGCAAGTACAGATGTAAAACTGGAGAGATGCGAGTTTCTAACTGAGAAGCAGAACCACCAAGCAGCTAATTGGGAGGAGGCTAGCTCCAACTTGTCCAGCTGTTCTGTCCCAACAGCTTGCCTGATGGTGTAATACATTAAAAAGAACTGTAATCCTGCTGTCCAGTAACATGTATAGGCTAGTTATTATAATCTCAACTACAGCTGAAAGCAGAGATGCAGGAAGGAGTATCACAGGTAAGGCCAACCCAAATCCACAGCAACAAGTCTTTCAAAGGACTGGCCGTTGAGATGACAGACTGTAAGGTACATTGGCTTCCACTCCTTACCAGACCCCCGTCTGCTGCCCCAAAGCCAGCGGCTTCATTCCTCGTTCTGGCCTGTGGCAACACCCAGCTACCAAAAAGTGCAATGCAGTTTTATGTACGGAGCTTGCTAGGGCTTCTAAGGCAACACGTCTTCTCTCGCCTCACCTGTAAGCACGGGCGTTAAAGAGAAGAGAGAGTTGTTAACTGAGGAAAAAATATTAGACTACCTTTTCAGGCTGTTTTTCTAGTGTAGGCGAACATCCTCAGCTATTGGTTCCCACTCTTTGGCGCTAAGAGATGGGAGCAGCAATGGGATATTCTGATGCCAAAACAGTACCTGGCCCTGAGTAGCAAAGTCGCTGCTGTCATGCAGGCGGATGGGGCTGTGGGCTCCTCTGACAAGTACTGCTTATGGCATAGCTGTCTGAAAATCTGTCCTGCATTTAGGATTGTCCCTATGACCCTTGCACCTTCCCATGCACGGCAAGTATTTCCTTGCACAATTCCCTAAACAAAGGGAAAATGAAGCAGAGCTGTTTGAACAGCCATCCAGCACCAGAGCACTTTGCGGCCAAAGTAATCCTGAGGAATCTTTCAAATCCATGCGTGTCACCAAAACACAATTAAGACACAGGATTACCCAACAGAGCTCTTGATTCATAGGACTAGGGCTGACGAGCACCAGGGAAGTAACAGATTTTATTGGGTAAGCTGTGCGTTTGGACGCACAGTCCTTTAGGCCAAGTCATTCTCGTAGGCCTGGGAAATCCTTGAATGACGATTTCTGCCATTGCCACAGGTCTCCATTAAAACACAGCAAAATCCTCTGCATTCCGCCCATCGCGTAATACCGAGGAGAAAACAATGTGAGTAAAAATCCTGCTCTAATGATTAAATTCCTGCCAACCTGAAGTAGATGCCTTTTTTCCTTACGGCTGCAGAAATGAGACCTTGGACGAAGCTCCTGTCTGCAATGTCTGTGACCAAGCGCAGTGTGCATCTGACAGCCAGCTTGGCACCGCCTCACCACACGCAGCAGCTGGGCTCCAATGGATTTAATGTGCAAGTAGGCCTGAAAGGCATATTAATTTTTAATTAAATGTTTAAGTTTCAATTTTAGAAGGCCTCCTTAAGATACGTGTCAGTAATATGTATGCTACTATGAATGCAGAGGTAGGGCTTAAGCCTTGTATTGTTGGTAAGCAAACTAAAACTCTCTACTGAGATTAAAAATATATACATACACATGTGTATATATGTGTGTGTATATATATGTAAGTATATTTTTAAAGAAAGACATCTGGCACAAGTAACGACTTTGCAGCAATGAGAGCCTCCTGCCTTGCTCCGGTTTGCATTCGGCGCCGCAGCAGTTTCAAAGACCTTGATGGCCAGTGCAGCTGCACGCAGGAGGAGGAAGTCACAGGGGTTGGTGCAAAGAGTTTCGATCAGAAGGGCAAACCCTAAAAATAATGTCATAAGATAATGCTGACATGTGTGGAAAGAGCTTGGTAGAGTCCCGTGAAGGACTGGTTGGTATGGTGTAGATTTCTTTGCAGGGAAGGCTGGCTTGGATTTTTTTTGTTATTTTTATTTATATTTTTTTTGGTGGCAAATATCTAGGAAAGAGAAGTGGAAGAAGGCATGAAGAGACAGACAATGTTATTGGTTTGCGTTCTGGAGAGATATGACTAGAAAATTAATTCTCCCTATGGAAAGAATTGCATCTATTTCACCACGTGGTTTTTTCAGCTATTTAGCCCTCTCCAGACCATACTGGCTTACTAGCGAGTTTTTCAGGAGCTTGGCAGAAGGTATGCAGAGCCAGACTTTGATTCTCCTCTCTTCTTTCTGGATGCTTTCCTACAAATACTAAAAAGCAACTCTGGAATATCATAGCATTTCTTCTCATAGGCATCTATACATGGTTTCTTGTTAGTAAGCACCATATGTCACTCTTTCAGCAGCCCCGTACTGTATTTACTGGGACCTGAATGTACGTGGCAAGTAACACCACAACTCCTGTATATGGTGTACCAGCTATACATTACAGAAAACTTCAATAAAGAAGTCACTTTTAGTCATTTCTCCCCCTTTCAGAAATGCATTTATATAAGTGTTTTCTTACCCATGGTGAAGAAGCTTTTGGAATATGTTATTAAGGGTAGCAGATGTATTTGTATAAGGGCTTGACTGTTCATTGGGGTAAGTCCTTGAAGTCAGGGCAGTTCTGAAATCTGAAAGCAGCAATAAATAAAAAATATTTTAGAAAACCCCAAACCCATGCCATTCTCCCCGAGTTAAAATCTACAGTGAAATGAATCACCCTCTTAATTGAAAATTTCTATAGACGTGTCCCTGCTACAGCAACTGGGCCAGCATTAGGCTGATTGATGGGGCTTGTGAAATGATCTGCAGGACTTTTCACTCTGATCAAAAATCTTCCCAACTGCTAAAAGTCCAGCTGGCCCAGAGATGGAGCGAGGGATGTCTTCATAGGTCCTTGGGATGCGTTCAGAAATGCAGTCTTTCTTTTAGCAATGTAAGTATATACGGCTGGTACTTTTCCAGCCGCTCACTTAAAGTTGACCACGTATTGAGCACTAGGTGTGAAAGAAATACACATGCCTTTAAAAGTTAACAAGAAAAGGATTTTTGTTTGTTTAATTTAGAAGCTGGCATTCTGCCTCCTCCTTTTTTCTAGTTGCTAATAGCAGGCAACTTCAGTCTCCGCCAGGTCCTGAGAACAGCTAGAGGCGCTGAGTACACAAGAGGGCAGGATTTACACCTTTCCATTTGGCTGACTTCGCCTCGTTTGGCAGCAGAAAAATCTTTGGCATTCCTGCTTTTAAGAAATCTGCAAACTAAGCGAGGTTTGCTGAACTGTTGCCTGATGTCTAGGAGTTGCTAAACCGTGATAGTATTTCGACAATGAAATGGCTAAAAGAGCACAAGCGACGCTACTGTTATTTGTGAAGCACCTCGGGACTATCCTAGAATTTACTCGCTTTTGTTTTCCTGCACAGTCCGGTACTGGAGACAAGGTTTGCAGTTAACATTCATTCCATGGGTATTTCATTAACGCACACTTTGTTAAACTCTTGTTCTGCTAAGATGCCCACTTGATTTTAAAAATAAAATAAAATTGGAAATCTTTGAGGAGGAGAATTCTTGAAAGTCTTTAGCTAAGGTGAACCCAACCCCTTGCAAGTTAATTAAGAGCCTTCTTAAAGGCAGGCGGATTGATGGCAAGGTCACAGAAGGAAACTGGCCTGTGTTTGAGGAACTCTGGGTGCCTAGGTCAAAAATTATGTTCTAGAAAATGAAAGGAAAAAAAGATGAAACCCTGCTCAGTACCTGTGTGTACCTGGAAGGTGCTCGGTGCCCGGACCTGGCCCTGGACATGCTCCAAGATGCTGAGGTCTGAGACCAGGCTGGCAGGCTTGTAGGTCAGCCTGGGCTTGGTCAGACGCTCTGGAGAGCAGAGGGTGGCAGACCAAGCGGAGCCCTGCCATACCTTGGCCTCTCCCAGCACGTGGCTGCTGCTGCTGCTGGGTGCGTTTGCACAGGGTCCTGGCGAGGAGGAGGATGTGGCCCTTCCTCTGCTAACCTGCTGCTGAGAGACAGGGGAGCTGGAGCCCTTCGCCCATGGAGTGCCAGCCCCCGCTGCACCCCGCCGGGAGGACTCAAGGCTCCGGGAACAGAGGTGTCGGCCACGGGTGCCACTGTCCTGGTACTGTTCCGACAGCCCTCCTGGGAGGGGACTGGTCCGGTGGCTGCACCTCTTGAACTCGGTGGAGATATCTGCTCAGTGACTCGGGAAACAGGGGCTGCAGCCTCCGCGATAAACCCCCCTGTTTACAGGCAAAAGAACGGGACGTGTTTCTAATGTATGTGTGTACGTACACTTGTCCTGCATACTGCAGACATCAGAAATAGCCCTTGCAGTGGCCTTTAAAGTAAAATTTGAAGAAATTTTAAGTCATATTGATCAAAAGATGAAATTGTATAATTTTGAAAGTGCCAGAATATTGTGAGTGTTTGGTATTTTCACCTCTCTTTTGATTTTTTTTTCTATACCACAGTCCTGAAACCAAGAGTAAGTAATGAAGCATATAACTGAACCCACGTTATCGGTTGAAAAAGGTTTCTGATGACAGCACATGCCTCTCCCTAGTTGTTACAACTCTTCAATTAGAAGAAACAGAAAAGTGGGAAAGGGAGATTATAGTTAAGCAATTTGCAGGATTTTTTTTATTCCTCCACTCCCAGCTAGACATGGCAGGATCCCATTGAACCGAGGAGAAGAAAACTCTATTCCAGAAATAATTCTTATTGCTTGTCTTAAATTTACTGCTCGTATTCTCTCTCCTCACTGAAACAGAAGTGTTTTACAAATACTGATTTTCTTTACAGTGGCATCAAAATTGCTGTTTGCTTAATATAAGGAATATCCTGGGTATGTGGAATAAAAAATGATTTTCAAGAGTGCTAGGTGCAATGTAGCCCATTTGGGGAATATTGCTTGCCTTACGCTACACGGGCAGAATCTGCAGACTCTCTAACAGCATTTTAAATCGAAGCAGTGATTTGCATAATGACATGAATAAAACATCCCCTAGACAGGTAGCTGGAGCCAAATATGCCTTGAGATCTGGCCATAACTGATTTCAATCCCTAGAAAGAATTTGGGTCAGAAGAAGACACAAAGAAATGTGATTGCCAGCCTGAATACCACCTGAAAAAGCTGTTACCGTTTGTTCAATTTTTATTTTTTTTTATCGGCACATTAGGCTTCTGTAAAGCACATCCGTAACAATGTACTTCTGTTAATATACACAGCATTTATACCAGTATGATTTTGCTGTACATCTGATTCGTCCATCCTGGGAAAAATGGACTTGCATATAGATTTTTATTGTAGTGTATGTACCTCTTCATCCGTATGATCTTGGGGTTTTTCTGCACTTTTTCTTTTAAAGCCTTGAGGAACTGTAGCCATTTTGTGGGAGTGGGTCTGTGCTACCAAGTATTAATATACCCTGCCCTCTCACCAGGATGTTATTTACTTAGGTATTTCCTGAAGTTAAACAAATAGCTCATTAGCATCAGAAGCTTATCCTTACCTTGCACCCATGGCATGACTGTTCAAAAAGCCAGGCTCAACGCACATGGGCTTGATTTCCCCAGCCCAATGGACTCTGCACGAGAGACACAGGCATACCTAGGTGATCTCATGCACGCTCACCGCAGGTTCAGCATTTCTAGCATGACTTTTATTTTTTTCCCTTTCCTTCCCGCCACACCTGCCCCATAACCTGCTGTAGCTGCGTCATTTGCAAGGTTTTTTTTTTGTAGAAGACTCTCTATTTTTTTGTGCTTGTCTGCTGCCGGATATGAGTCTTGTTTGTTGGCCCTTAGATAACAGCGTAGCAAAGATAGGAGCAATAATCTTATGGTTTAAAGAGGCAGCTTGTCTCAGTTTATTTTCACGGTATAAAATCTGTTAAAAGATCACTTTTTGCATTGAACTCAACCTTGCAAGTTCAACCTGCAAGTTGAACCTGAAGGACAGTTGTGTTTTGCGTGGATGTTTCACGTTTTTAATGCAGAACTATAGAAATGGACAGCTGTACTATGCAACGTACTCAAACACTTGGTGCCATTACCACTTTGCAAACACCTTTGACAGCTCAAAGTCTTGCTCCCTCTACCTCCAATTTTGCATTTTCACCAGGGCCAGGACAATTCTGCCAAAACGATGTAGCCAGGGGAATAAATGCAGGCGACTCGGCGGCAGGCACGTTCCGCTGGGTGAGTTCAACCAGCTGACCACGGCAGGCTTGCACTAATCAGCACACTTTGTCTTAGGCAGATTAGGACAACAGCAAGACAATTCCAGTTTATGGAGCTATGGGAAGACCCCTGATTTTGGGAATGCCCATTCTAGATGTCTGGCATCCTTAGTCTCTAGAGCCAGGTCTGGAAGAGGATGTTTACTGGCAACCTCTAAAAATAATGATTGTTTTCTGAGGCTACAGTCACATGGTCATTGTAGAAATGGCTTTGTGGCACTTGAAGACATTCATTCCCACCCACAAACTGGAAATTACCCTCTTCCTGGTACAGCTCAGATGTCAGAACAAATCATCCGGGCACTCCGCGTGTGTTTCCGTGCAAAGGCAGCAGGTCAGTAAGTGCTGGTAGGAGTGATGTGAGTTTACCCACCTGACTTGCAGCTGGAATTTAAACACTGATTTTTTTATACAGTCTTCTCCATGATGCAATAGGGCTGACTGTACAGCCGCTGCGGAGCGATGACAAACATGTGGATGTCAGTCACATCTTAAACTGGCACAGATGCTCCTCCAGTGAATACCTGACCCGAGACTGAAGGTTAGTCACTTCGCTGCCCGAGGCTCTCTATGGCAGTGCAAAGGACCTGGGAAGTATACAAACTACAGCTGGCTAGAGACTTCTGCACAGAAGTAACTTTTAAAAAGATGCATATATTTTAGGAGGAGGAAAATCCCACATGGGAAACCTAGTTTTTACCTGCATGTGAAAAGGCCACAAATGTACAGGCATTTTAAGTATGCAAGGCAACCAACTCTCTGTCACTTAGCTAACAGGAAACGTCAAAATAGCTGAGGCATGCAAGTCAGAAACAACCACAAATAAAGTAATCTCTGGTGAGCGTAACTGTGAAAACTTTGAAACATGTTTCTCCTTCAACTTTCAAAGCGACTTCCTCCAGTCCCAAGGAAACTGAACTAGTACTAAGAAACTAGATCTCCTAAGAAGAAAAATTTGTCAGCCATCTCAGAGCAACGCATTCTCCACCAGCATCGTGTGTGCCACAGCAAAGCGGTGGGTGAACGCTACCAAGCAGCTGTAATACCCACCCTGCCTGCATATGGTGCCGAGAGCTGCCAACGGTAATTACTGCTGAAGTGAGCGCCTCGGTAAATCCGGAGCTTCTGTTTTGGAAGAAAGAGGCGTTAGCTAGTTCTGACAAAACTCACCCCATTTGGGCGCTGACTTGGTATTTAGCGAGTTACTGAGCTTCATTTGACAGGTTGATTAGTGAAGGACCTGTTGCATCTGTAGGTAAATAGTTTTAAGGAATAACTGCTTTTGGTGTTGCATTGTTTTTGATCTTGCTTCACTTTCCAACCATTTTGTGGAGCTGTCTTTTCCTACTTGATTTAAATGGCAGTGCTCTCAGAAACCACTTTCCCACGCAGGTGCTTTATACACCAAGATCAGGTCACCCCCAACCTTTTGGTAGGTGTTTGTGTAGTATGATGGTACTGGCACAACCCTTTAACTTTCACTTCGGTTTCTGCACAACATTTTCTTCTGTGGTTTGTAATAGAAACTTTTTTTTTTTTTTTCTGAAAATTTGCCATTAGTGTTTTGAAGCACCTGGCTCTTTCAGGCCATCTTCTGACAGACTACGTACACGCTTGTTCCCCTCTAAGAGCAGATTGTTGTGATGCAGTAGGGAAAACTTCTGAACCTGAACCATTTGTCTAACCACGCCACTGCAGCTTTCACTGTTGGTTGCAGCTGCCGTAGTATGAATTTTTTTTGTAATGGGAGCATTGCACAAAAGATTTGTTCTGACCAAATCTCCTGTCATGCTGCTGGCAGCCTGTAAGACCTCTCCACTCGACAGTGAGGCAGTGGTCTCACAGCTAGAAGATGGGGCTGTAACAGGGGAGTCTGCCTTTTCTCAATATGACAGCATCCCTGTTTTAGCAGGAGCAGCGTAGTGAGGGCACAGGCATTTACACAGCCACCTTGTACCGCTGTAGTCCTTGTTCCACAGAGGCCAAGGTAGGGTGTGAAAAAAGCCCATGGTACAGGACTTACAGCAATCGCTGCCGTAAGAAGCCGGAGTGCTGGTGAATTACAGGCCATCAGTGTGCTGGTGTATTTTGCAGTCATATTGTGCAAGATGGCTGTCAAAGGCATGCATTAGAGATGGAGTTTGAACTTGAACTGAGACTTGACTTAGTCTCTTAAGGACCTCATTATTATTCCAGGTATTATTCCAACAATCTTGAAGTGGGTCAGGTACTGAAAGGGAAGCCAGTGCTGGTCAGACAGCATTAATTCTGGTTATTATGTGCATTGCCTGGTTAGACCTGTTTTTAAAATATGCCACTACATGATGCAGTCATTACAGCAACCTCATCATCCCTCCTGCCAGTCCTCAGCACGCTGCCTGTAAACAGTCCACTCCGAGTCCCCCGGCGCTAGGGGCAGGTCTTGTGCAATGAGGTGGTGGTGGAGTCTGCTGTTGGGTTGTTTGATGGGACACAGAGCTCTAAGGGAGAGCATGGGTTAAGCTGCGCCCATCACCAAGCGTTTTATCTGTTCAGTCAGGTCAGTAATAGATAAAACAGGGTCGAGGTAGTACCTCAACATCTCTCTTTCTTCCAGCTTGCAAGAATATCTGAAAGTACTTTAGTCTGTTTTAATTTTGAAACTGTTGAGCTGTTTAGACTGTCATATTTTAGCATTTACTCTATCTGCAGTGGCATTTAAATGCAACGGAAATTAAATTTAAACACAGTCCAGCCAAATGTTCGAAGCAATGAGTTTCCACGAGGGAACAAGCAAATAACTTTATGCTGCCTGTTTTCCTTCTTGCCTTGCCGCTTCGCAGCCTTTCACTGCACCCCCGGGCCTCTCAGCCACCCCCACTGCCTCCACCATGTCAAAAAAACTCGCGAACCAACCAAACAATAAACCCCAGCTGTGCTTCTTTTAAAATAATAATTATAAAAATAGTATTTACATTATTTCCGTAGAAGGAAGAAAGGAGAAGGAAAAAACCCTCCAAAATTACAGATCTACCTGATGTGCTGGTAGCTTTATTGTGTTGAACTACACCTCTCCCTAAAGTCCTCTGAAGCAGTGGTGGAGGAAGATAAAAGCAAACTTTTTCTTCATCCAGGACATGCAGGAAAGAAAAAGTCTCAGCGTGGACAGAAATGATGTGATACAGTATGCCTTGAAATTGTTCTGCTTCTTTGAAGAGAAATGTAATAGTGCCCTGGCAAATCACGTTTCTGAATATTTATCATGTTTTTACAGGATCCTATTGTGCCTGTACCTCTTGTAATCTGTGAACCTTGTACACAAAGTGGTCAGCTATTGTTCTGACTTGCAGGGGAGGGATTAAGGCACCAAAAGTATACATTTATCTGGTTGTCCTGCGCTTTGTTTTCTTTCAGTGATTTGGAGTAAGATTCTGCTTTTGGCAGAACTACTTTTGGCAGAATCCTCAATACGATCTATTCAAAACCACCCTGCGGTTCACTCGTTGGATGCTTGTTTTGCTGGTGCGTATCTCTGCGTTGTTATAAAAAATAGATAATTTTTTTTTCCTCAGGTTGTAGAAATTGTGATGAAAAGAATTATTTGTTTACTGTATCTCCCGAAATAGCAACATGAGAAAGTGAGGGAGCTGTCTTATATACATGGTTACTGTGTCACACATCATTCATGCAAATCTGAAAGCAACCCTCACATGCAAAGTGATGCAGGCACTTACTGGAGGGAAAATAAGAAAAAAAGGGAAAAAAAAAAAAAGCACCCTCCCCTGATCCTGGGCTTTAAAGAAAGAGAACTCACTGTTTTTCCCACGACAATATGCAAATGCTATTTTGTTTCTCTTTTTTTTCTGCAGTAGGACCTTCCAGCGAGGTCAAGCCGTGAAACGCTTACCCCTGTCTGCAGGCAGGCATTTAGGTGCTCTGCCGACCAGGATGCGGTCACTCTGCTTCCTGCTGCAACAGAAATACTTTTCTTTCCTTTACGCTTCTGTATTTCAACAGTCAAATATCACCGATGGTTGCGGGGCTGAGGGAGTAGGTAAAGACGACCTGAAAATACATAGGTATGTATGCCCGATTCCTTGGAAGTGGTGTTTACTTTCCAAAAAAAAACTTGGTTCCTGTCTTTGGTGTAGCACAATCAGGCCTTACTAAGGAAATATTCACCATTTGACATGAAGAAATGCTCATAGGCATATAGAGAGTATTTTGCTGTAAGTTAAACAAGAACCATGTTCTGCTTCTAAGGGCCTAATGTAATGGACTCTTCACATTCTAAAATTTCTGCCGCCTTTCACATGGTTAAGGTAAGTGCTGAATCAGATTATAAAAGTAGTGCTTAAATAACTAAAGATTTGTTGCCACCTTCAAGTTACACGTCAATGAAAAGAGTCATCCTTGTTGTGCTGACAGAAAGGCGGCGATGTGTGAGGTGGAAATGGTCTGTATGGATTTGCGGGCACCTGAGCAACTTCCACTACTCCTTAGTGATACCATTAGTATCTAAAATCAGAGGACCAATAGGACCTCAGAAAAACAACAGCAAATGACTACTTTGGATGATGCTGAGTCCTTCTCTGCACAGCCTAAGTTATTTTTGGGGCCTTCCTACCTCTGCATGTTGTGGTTGGTGTAAGATGCGTTTAAGGCTGTTACAACGCAGAGATGTGACCTTTCCAACAGGGGCGCCCATTCTTCTGCACAAGGACCGTTACTTCATGGCCAGACTAACAGAAGATACATAAGATCTGTAAGTGAGATAGCTGAGATGACCCAGTTAAGCAACAGGGTGGCTAACTCTTCCTATGCTAATCTGTCCTTCTCCACCTGCCTGTCTTCCTTCTGGCTTTGACCCACCTCAAATTAGCATTATAAGCACTTAATGAACCTCTAAATTAGTTCTTTGTGTAAGCTCTAAGGCAAATCTTCAGCGAAACTTCATTTTGCACATTATGCATGGAAATAGAAAATCTGCACAAAAAAAATTGTAATTGTCTCCACCTTGGACAGTCACAGAACAGACCTCAGACATGAAGGGAGGAGCTACGGGTGAATTTCTGAACAGCAGATAGCCCCGCTGGGTCCTATACCTGCACAAAAAGCAACCCAAGACTGCAAATTCAGCTTTTAGTAACAAAGTTAGAACTAGCAATGTATGTATGCTAGGGTGTTGTAGCTATAAGCTCACAGTGTAAAATAAAGCTACTTGACACGAGAATTGAGATCACTTGGTAGGAGAGTAACTTTATTTCTTCTTGAGTGTACTGTGCCGGACTGAACAGCATCTAAGGGTGAGTCAGCACTTTTCTGACTTCTACATAAAAACGTACGTTAGTAGCAACTTAGATGAGGAGAAAACAAGAAGGTAGTGGTCAAGGGCTGCCATGAGAATGAGGCCAGCATCAGAGGAAGAGAAGTTAATGTAGAGCAATCTGCAGTAATGGATTGTTCTTTTTCTTCTCTATTGAAAGAAGAAATGCCAGTTCCTCAAAAACAGTTTGTGGGGAAAGTTTTGGTTTTTGAAAACAGCACTACATTTATTGTACTTTTGTAACAAAATTTCATTTTCAAGATGAAAACTCTTGTGTTTCAGTAAAAATCTACTTTTTACTTTCCTTTTGCAAACTGTTTTTACAAAAGTCAAACCTAAACTTTTTCAAATCACCTGATCTTAACTGTCACAGAATGGAAAAAACCCTGTATTAATGTAAGAGGTTGTCCTTGTGCGGCAAAGGAAGTACTTCGGAGGAGGAATAAGACTGAAACGATATTGAAACAATGCAGAAGCCATATTCTTCATCCTAACCAGTGGCAGCCCTTCCCTTCTCACCTGGTGTCTGTTTCATCTGCATTTTGACTATCCCATAATTTTGAGAAGGACTGGTTTGTATTGCGCAGTCACGCTGCAATCATTGTTTATTGTGTTGCTGTTATATAACAACTTATCCAGGCGTATATACTTAATTCTGATGGGGAGATTAAAAAATATGTCACTTATGAACATACACAGTCCCAACGGGAAGTGGCGGTAATGAACTCAAAGTGACAAACCCCATGAAATGACTCTTAGAGGAGGTAAACTAGCTCAGAGGTGTGCTGCTTCTGTGCCCCGAGGGCACGTGCTGCCTACAGGTGGCTGCAGGCAAACAGCAATGAGAGGTGAGTGGGGCTGGGTGGTAAGGTGCATCACAGTGTGCCTTGGTGGGGTATCACAGTGTGCCCTGGTGGGGCATCACAGCGTGCCCTGGTGTTTCAGGACATGCCGAGTCCAGTTTCAGTCACCTAAAAGAAATTCTCTTCCAGGCTACGCCATACGCTTTCTCTGGGGCACGGAGCGAGGCACGTTTTGACCCAGATTTCACTTTCGCCCACTACCCCTTCAGTTAGGCCCCCGGTGATGGGGACCCGGGCATTGCGAGGTACCACGCTGCTACCACGGAACCTGCCATGTTCCAAACGGCCTCCCCCTGCCCAGCGACTGCCCCTCCCGGGCTGACCCATATTTAGCCACGGGCTCACGTAAGCGCTGCCTCAGGTGGCACCCTCACGCCGCAGGCACGCGCTGCCGCGAAAACACGCAACATAAATAAATAAAATGCCTTGCATCACGCCGCTCTACGAGCCTCCGCGGGGGGATACGCCTACCGCTGGCGTGATTCGCCATGGGCACCCGGGAGACTTCAAAGGGTGAGGGACAGGGGCCAAGCGCCTTTCCTCGGCAGCTGCGCACGGCCAGGCTACGGCCGGGAGGCCGGCACACGGGGCAGGCGCCATGCCCCGCTTCCGCAGGCCGCGGGGGCTGCGGCAGCGCTCAGGCCCGCTCACGGATCCCCGCGCTTCAGCCCCGGCG
>VWZZ01001633.1:642355-657749 GCA_013399095.1 Psophia crepitans | reverse complement strand
GGGGGGGGTCGGGAGTGGGTTTCTTTGTTTTCAAGGAAAAGGCCTCAAAGAAAGAGTCGAAGGTTATACGTCTACATCAACAAAATTAGTTCACCCCGGAAGGGGGGTGTGTGTTACTTATGTCTTCTAGAGAGTTTCCTCTTGATGAATTTATTTCACTCTCCGCTCTGTAGAAGAGCCCATAAGTCGTATGATTATAAGATTTAGGTGGCACAGTGCCAGCTGTTCAGAAGATGTTACTGTAAACATCTAGGCATAGGTAACTTTCATGCGTGTTCGGTAGAGCCACGAGCATGCCATCCCTTTGAGTTACAGAGGGGAACGAGCCAGATTATTAATTTATACTGCCATAAAGCGTGCTGTGTTTTGACAGTTGGTTCAATTAAAGCTTACAACAGAATAACAACTACAGCACTATTAATGGCATTGAGGAACGAGAGAAATAGAAAAGCTTCGGTCTGCCAGAGGATGGCCAGGAAGTGTGTGTGTGTTCATCGGTGAATACGTTAAAAAGAAGATACTTAGTTGAGTCACTGGCTTTTAAGGTTGAGCGTTAACTTCTTGATGCTGTGTCTGATCCCAGTAGGCAGTAGTGTAGAACTAATGCGCCTTGCCTTTATAGAGAAACTGGACACACCTGTTTATCTTACTTCCACTGGCAAGGAATATATCAATATATTTGCTTCATCAGAACTCTCGCTGATGAAATGAGAGAATTCTTTATATTCTCAGCTGCTGCCTTAATCATAGTAATCTGATTTATACTGTATTCCTTATACTCTTTCCTCCACTCTTAATCATTGACAGTTGCGTTTAGTGGTAAAAGTCAAGAGAGAAAAATGGGCTATGAAATTTTAGCTGGTGAAAGTTTTTGTATCACCAAATTACATTTATTTCTTTAAAAAACCTTTTTCAAGGATGTCAATTGTTAGGATATTTCAATTTGTTAGGATGTGTTGGATTATAGGAATGTAGAAAAAGACTTGCCGCAGTGCTGCCAGGGCTTTACTAACAAGTAGTAGGAAAACCTGTATAAATAAACCATGACAAAACCAATATATGTGTTTTGTAACAAACTACACCAAAAATATAGCCGTCTTTTAATGTGATAAAGAGATCCATGTATTCCAACTGTGAATATGTAGATGTGGGTCAGCCAACAGAGGCAGACTTAACACTGGGGTAAACTTTAGTTTTACTTTTTTGTGGTTTACTTTTTTCACCACTTCTGTGAATGAGCATATGAAATTAGTTTGGGGGGTGAGGAATGCTCATACAGAGCCCCGCTTTTACAGAAAGTTAGACAATGTCATAAGATTTTTTTTCTTCTGAAGCTGTTCTCGCTAGCATTGTCTTTCTTTTCAGTTGCTTAAAGAATGTCTAGGTTAAAAGTTTTAAAAAAAACATAAAAACATACCTTCTTCTGAAAATAATTCAATAATAGGCATTAAGGTTTACAGATCTTAAAAGTTTGGTGACATCTGTTGACAGCCATTTTTTCAGGTGTTCCCTTCAGTAGATTTTCTTTTCCAAGATGTTTTGTTGACAATCCTGTTGATAAAACATTTCTGGAAAAGAAACGTGTACTTGGTTGAGAGATTTGGAGCGGTTTCTCTTTCATAATTGTGGAAAGCAATAGACATAGTTCCTGTAAAAATCTTTACAATAATTTTGTGGAGACCAAAGTGTTTCTATAGCTTTGGTCCTGCAAATAGTGCCAGTGACTGCAGTGGGATTATCCAAGTCAAAGAGGTTGCATTTATGTGTGGGATAGAGTCTATATTTAGGAAGTGTACTATTTGTACTTCTGCTACTGATCTTCGCTCTTTTATCTCAAATTCGGTGGCTCTGCTCTTTGGCTCCGAATTAGGAGCACTTCCAGAGATGACTTTGTAGGCTGCTTTGATTTGTCATCTTATTGATTATCTTTCCTTAGCAGGTCTATCTCTTTTAGATTAGTTTGCTTCTTGCATGGAGGTAGCTATTTACTATGATATTAAACTAGAAGTAGCCAAATTGGAGAGGTAGGGTTCCTGGAACTTTGCAATGTTATGGTAACTCCCTCCATGTAGGTTCTGTCTCTTTAATGTTTTCTAGTTTTCATAATATTCTTGGTATTTCTGTTATTGCTATATTTTACAGTAGCTAAAGGAAAGGAGAAATAATAATTTGCAAAACATTTCTACTCTGAAGTTTCTTTTTCTACCTTACTAGAACAGAAACTGACCAAAACATTTGAAAATCAGCAATGTCATACGTAGAGATCTTAATGTCTTGGAGTCAGATTTGCTCTAGATTCCTTCTTTATTACTTCCTCTAGTTGGTGGCAGATTATCTGTCATCTCAAGTGTCCATTAATATTTTCTAGCTCCTGGTATGTGCTCTGATGGGCTTTTTCTTACCTCAAGGGCAATGAGTTTATGTACAGGGCATACTGTTGTGCTGAAGTGGGTTGTAGAGTAATTGTTTTCTGTACATTTAACCAATTTTTCTGTTCACGATAGAAAAAAAAAAAGCATTTCTTTTCCTAATTTAAAAACTAATTTGTTAAAAAGAAGTTTCATGTGTTGTTGGGCTTTATTTAAAGACAGTGATAATCTGTCTGCAGTGACGCATTCTTTGTTGAGACTTCAGACTTGGGCGCTTTTTTTTAAATTTAGAAAGAATCATAGAAATAAAGTTTTATGAAAGCTTACTGTATATTCAGTAGAGCAAACTGATGAGGTTAAGCTTGTGCAGTTAAGTAACCTTATGTACCACCATGGAAGACTTTCATTGTGCTGCTTTCAATAACCTCTTACCATACTTTTAACACCTTCATAATATATAGCTGTTCTATATTTGTATAAGGTCTATCCAGATAGAATTCAGACTAGCATTAAAGCAAGAGACGGAATAATTTGAGGGCTTTTGAACGAGTGTGGGTTCTTTTTTCTTAAGCAATCTCTAAACTTTATTGTTTCAAATTCATACATACTGCAGCAAGTGGGAATATGTTGTGGTTGGACACTAAAAATGCAAAATACTTTCTGAAATGCAGAGTAATTGTCAGTGATGTAAGTTGGATATAGTTTATAAGTTTTGGGGTTTTTTAATTATTTGGAGGAGTGCAGTAGTATTTTTGCTGAATACGCAGTATGTGCATTATGCGGAAATGCAGGTTTGATATTCCTGCAAAACATGAATTAATTGCACCTGTTTTGGGGAAGCGTTGGGGGCTGTTTTCTTCCCTTCGCTGGTTTAAAGTGCTCTCAGGGTCTCTAGTTGGCTCTTATTGCTTAAATCTCATTGATCCTGTTTCAGCTGGCTAAAGGAATACTTCAAAACAGGCTTGCAGCAAATCTAATTTTAAGATGATTGAGTTGATCTGTGAAAAGTGGTGCCAAAGAATGCTAAATTTGCACTTAAAACTTTCGGAGGGATATGATGTCTATAATGGAGATCTAGCATGCATAAATCATGTTTCTTGCAAGTTATATTTGAGCTATTTTGCCGGGACTGTTTAGCTAGCAGAAAGTAGTAGCCTTAAATATATTTTGAGGGAAAAGTTGTACAGAGTGAGAAATGCACATTTGTTACAAAAATAAACAGCACGTGAGAATTTGGAAAGCATTTTGGGAATTCACTTTCAAAATTTATACAACTAACTTTAAGCTGTGTCAAATGAACTTTTTTGCAAGAACTCATCCTTCTCTCAATGAATTATGTCAGTTGTCACCATAAATTTGGTTGGGCAGATCTTTCTGAAAACCAGCATGACCTGTTGTAGGTTATTGGGTTTGATCTTTATAGTTGGGGTTTTTTTTGAGTGCTTTTAATCATTTTGATTTCCTGCAGTGCTATCTTTCCTCTTTAAAGCAAGGCTACAAAGTACTGTTTTGCCACTTCTCACAACTGTTCTGGTTGATCAGTATTATATGGTTACATTATGAATTCTGGAAGCACGTAGAGAGATCCTACACATGCACTTGCAATAGAATGAGTCTTTTCAAGTGTGTGTGTGAATCTATTCACACAAGCTTCACTGATTAATTTTATTTTAAATACGTGTGCCCAAGAAAGTTATTCACTTCATCTGGTGCAAAAAGGCAGATAGCCTTCTGTTTCTTTCAATGCCGTTTATCAATCAATGTTACTTCTTCCTCAAAGAAAGTTCTGTAAACTTACAAGTGAATGGTTTCAACTTTTCCATGAGAAAGTATTAAGGCTCATATTTTCATTGCCACTGCTCCTTTCTCCTCAGATCTAACAGCCACTTGTTTTAGGCTTTGTGTAGGCAGAAGGCTCGCACTTTTTTTTTTTTTTCTCAAGGGGTGATGACTGCTTCTGTGGTTTGTTTTCAATCTTGGGGAATTGATGATGCAAGTTGATACGAGGTTTGTTAAATTTATGCTTCAGCCTATAATGTGTAGATCTATCAATTCATGAAGTTGATGTAAATTTTGTATCTTGGTCTATCTGCTGTTAAGATGCTCGTAGAAAACACTGAACTGCAGTTAAATTTTTAAGTTTTCAGAATATGTAAGCAATACACGTGTTTCTGCTTTGGCTTATAACCCTTAGAACATACATGCTATATCCGTGGGTGAATGGAGAGCCATGGAGGATGGGATAAGGATAGAATTGGAGGATGGCTTACCGCAGGCTTTTTCAGCTCCCATTAAAATAATGTAAACCCACTGAGTGCAAGACCACCTAGTTAGGTTCGTGTTCACTCCAGGACATGGTCTAGCAGGCATCGTGGTGTTAGGTTGATGGTTGGACTTGGTGATCTCAGAGGTCCTTTCCAACCTTAGTGATTCTATGATTCTGTGTTTTACATGGTTGGCTTTGTCAGTCTTGAATGCTCTTCTGAATATGTTTGAGAATATAAAGCATCTTAGCTATTAACCCATATAATGTGCACAATAGTAATAAGTTAATGTTCACATTAAAGTTTCACTAGGTTTAAAGCCTAGAAATAAAACCAGCAAAAAAACCTAAACCACTGTTTATCTTATTCAAAGGAAAAAGATGTTATTTTGGTGTAAGTTACAGAAAAATACAGAAATACTTGCTGTTTACTGAGCAGTTAATGTTAGGAAGGCCTTCCAGTTTACACCGGCGGGGGTGGGGGGGTGGAATTAAACACTGTGAGCAGACTGAATATACTAATACTATGTTTAGAATTTTTAAGAGATGATAGCGCTAATTCCAGGGTAGACTTTGATTAGTTGTAGGTGGTTTGTTTGCTTGTTTGCTTTTTAACACACTATGCATATTATCTTTCAGTTGTGGTCTAACCTAATCTCGTTAGAATTCCTGAGTTCTGTAGATGTTTGGGGTTCAGTTGCAAATTTGCTCATTTTTTCGTTGTTAATTGGGTCTTAAGTTCTGAGCAATCATGATTCCAGCTGGTCTGAGTTTTGAGTAAGTGCCTCTGCATGGCACTGGAAGGAGTGCTGCTGTTCATGGATCTTGCCTGTATTTGAAGTTTGCTTGACTTTTGTGCTAGAGTACAGAGTAGCACCACTAGCATTCTGTTAAGACTTTTATACTGGCTAATTCAGTCTGAGGTTTTTTCAAGTGGCTTGGTGAGTTTCCCCACCCCCTCATTCTTGTGTTGTACAGTAGTGCATTATTAAACAGGAACTACTGTATTTTCCTGGTGGTGATAGGTAAAAGGGCTTTTTAAGAGTTGCTATAAAACCAATCAAGAGTTTTTTGTATTCTACATCAAGTGTTGTAATAATAGTAAGTAACATAAAAACAGAAAGTTTTTTTATAGAGAAACTGTTACAATTTTTTAAAATGTTTCTTTTTTTAATCTGTTCTGGACAAATGTGCAAGGCATAAGTGGCAACATTTCTCAGAATTTCAAATATGTACTCTGAAGTCTTTGGCTTTGATCTGTAGGACAGGTAGTCTTAGGGCAGGTGCTTTTAAATTTTCATCACCATGACTGATCTGCAGTGTCTGATTATCTCTGTATGTGCTGAAACCATTTTGTGATAGACTGAGACAGATTTTTTTTAAATTAGTTCAATTGAGTCCATTCATAAAATGCACAGTGGTTCTGTGCAGTCCAACATAGGTTCTTGACCTTGTGCATATAATCACTGGATGTTATCTGTGGTTTCTAGTAGCTGTACACATGGTAAAATAACACTTGAGAAGAAGTGAGCTCTTACTTCTCATTCTGAGTCATTTTTTGTGGAAACAAGAAGTAGGGAGTACTGTAGTAGAAAACTATAGCATGGCCCACCATACTTTGTGTCATATCACTGTTTTATTTTTCTGAAGGTCGGTAAAACCAGTAGAATTTTTAAATCGCTAACGGTTCTTTAGTGAAGGTGCAAGTACTGGTACATCAGCAGAAGTAAATACTGTTAGATGGCTTAACAAAAGCACTTCCATATCAACAATTTTACCACATGCATCTTAGGGAAGGAAAAAAGTGCGTTTAATACTTGCGTACAGCAAGGCGCTCAAAACTGTAATAAACGTGTATATTTGGATAGTGCTTGCTGCAGATTGCCTAGCTTCTTTAATTAGTTGTACATAAAAGTAGTATTCGAGGGCTGAAACTGTCTTGTTGGTAGTTTAAGGTATAATAGTATGCAAGATGTACACAGAGAACTTGCTTTATTTGTTTATGGTTATGAATCAGGTGCATTTGTGGAAATTTTTTGTTTAATACTAATGAGAATAAACATAAATGAAGACAATTTAAATTATACATGTGAGTAATATAAAATTGGACTAGCTTATATCATCAAAAATTCATAGCAATCACTTTTTACACTACATGTAACCTGAGTACAGGCTGTGGGTGTCTGTTCCTTACATTTTGTATGTGAAGAATCTTTATTGAAATAAATACTTTCCTTTTACTTTCACACTAGTTGTGTTTTGAAAGCATTAGTAGCATCTGAGTGGACCTATTTTTTGATATTACATATGTGGATATAATTTCCACGTGTAGCTCTGGATTTGTTTTTCTGTTGCGCTTGTTGCAGTGTTGTTCTTGCTCTCCCAGGCACTGCTGATTTGTGCATCCAGTCATGGTGTATGCACTATGTGGTGCAAAAATCCCCCAGAGAAAGGTTATTGTCAGCATGCAGCGGTATTGATTACCTGTAAATGTATAAGTGATTTATTAAGTGTATCTTCCTTCCCCTCCCCGAAGTAAGCTGAGAAAAAAATCTATCCTCTCTTGACATCTGTCTACCATAAAATTTTATCTTTTATTTACTATAAAAAGTTCTCAAATTGTTATCATAGAATCATTATGGAGGAGTTGTCATCAAGCCCCGAAAGCCTTTAAAGGCCCTTTCCCCACCCGTTTCTTCCTTTATCACCCTCAGATCGTTCATTGTATTTCTTGTTTTGAGATAGCTTCAGGAACTGTGTCTACAACCTGTATAAATTGGTGTGTATTTCACAGATTTTTATCTTTAGCTAGTGTTGATTTTTGAACAGTTGTAAAATATAGAACTACTTGTAGGTTAATTGACAAACCCTAGAAATAATTCTTGTGGGACTTGCATTGAAGTTGAGTGGGCAAGGAGTGGGCCATTTGTGGTTCAGGGAAGCTTTCTGAATCCAGGTCATCGAGGCTGGGAAGTTAATGAACTAATGGATTTTTTCACTTGGACAGATGATACCCCTGAGGAGTCTTGGTGCCTTCCACAAAAGGTATGAATGTGCAGAACAGCATTGCCTTTTCCCTGGCAGTTCTTAACTGACATTGAGGCATTCAACATCTCAGTTATGCTTTAAAAGTCATTGTAATGTTAATATTATACAAGTCATCAATACAAAAGATTTGAAAAAAAAAACCCCACATGAATTTGCCTCTTACTAAATTAATGCTATTTATTTCTACTTTGTAGTGTTGTGATAATCTTAAAACTACTAGAATTGCGATCACATACTGAAGTTTTAAACAACTTTGACTTTGGTTTTTTTTAAAAAATACTTCTGTTGGCTTAGAGTTAGGAGTGATGTGAGTAGCAGGCTGGGGTGTAGTAGTGCTGCTTCTGTGGACAGTGACCCGTCATCCGTTATGGCAGTTTGAAGACAACCTGCTGCATGTTACCTGGACTGCTGCACTCCCGCATCTCAGTTTTAAAAGGAGATGAAGAGAGTCAGGGGCCTAAAGTCCATTGAAATTTGAGAGTTCCAGCAGTTCTTGATCTTTGCTAGTAAATCATGCTAGGTTATAGTAAGTAGACAACTTTCTTTTCTGCTCTTAAGTCTTTAGCAAATGGGAAGTAATTCCAGTGGAAGAGGAATGAGCCACCTTCCTTCTGCTACAGCATAAGAGCCTGCACATGGCCAGCTATCCCAAGGAAACTGCTTTGAGGAAATTTGCAGTTACTCTGTGGTAGTTTGCTCATAGTTACATAGTCCTCAGATTTTGACAAGGTTGTCCCTGGCTCTTCTAAGATTTTTATTGCAGTGGAATGCTAAATGACTGGAATTAAATTTTTAGGATCTGGCCCTTGTTTGTAAACGGTGGAAGCATACCCAACAGTTTTAGTTCTGTGCCACTGTTTCCACTGTCTGTCATTTCACCTTTGACAAGGGCCTGTTTGACAGCTACGGACACACAGCTGAGCTCTTGAAGTGCAGAACTACCTGTCTCTCCCCGTGCCTTCTAGACCTCCAGGATCCTTCTGACGGATGAGAGGGATGATTCACTCCCAGAAATTCAGCTCTTCTTCATTCCATTTCTGCTGTTCTAATTAGGTTCAAATATTTTCTTTTAACACCAACTTTGTTTAGGATAGAAACCTTAAAGCTATTGTGTTTCTTTCAGGAACATATTTCCTGCTGTTACACAAGTCTTTCAGAATTTTTTTTTCCGTAACTTTAATTTGAAGAAACTTGTCTTAAGATTGTTACTTCTGAAGCGAGTCAAGAGGACTCTGAACTTCTCATTATTCTTCAAAATATTGATATTAATTTTTATTCTTTTGGGAGGAGAGAGGAAGTAGGCAGATTTTTGGTGTCAAAGCTTTGTATTTATTCCTGTTTCATTCAGAATGGATTTTTTTGAGTTAAGTAGTCCTGATCTGAAAAATTCTTTTTTTTTTTTTCCCTTTTGTCCCTGCAGGTGTTATCTGCACCCTAAGTAATCCATACAACTACTCAAATAAGCCAAAAACTTATTTCATGTCTGAAAATGCTTCTGGTACCTTGCAAAGTAAAACATGAAAGATGAGACTTTTTGGAGTGTAAACTTAGATCTAAACTTCAGCTGTAATAGTTTCCAAATGAGTAAGAGAAGTTTCAGAAGTGTAGACGGTTCTTCCTTACTATTGTCAGGTTGAAGTGTTCTTAGGAAATAAGTAGTTTCATTATAGGTGTTTTGTAATCCTCCTCCATTTTCAGTCACTGTAGCAATGAGTGCTGTAGAAATGTCATTGGATGTTTTTAAAAGAACCTTTGTTAGTAATACAGGCAATGTCGCTATTTTGGCTGTATAAGCACTTCCATTCTATAGCATTGACAACTATCTTTTGAACTAGAACTTCCTATATTTAGGCTCTTAACCAATTCAGTTCTTCTAGAAGCTTGAAGAAACCCAGTTAATTGTTATCTTTTAAATACAACATTTTTAAAAACAAGTTTCATAAACTGATGGCAGGTAGGCAGAAGGGGAGCAGGGGGAGATTGACTCATTTGCATGTAGTGCCTTTTGGTATTCGAAAAGGCATTTATATTTGTCTGCAGATACTGGGGTGGGACAGGTATCTTAAAAACTTGGATTTCTCTATTTTTGCTTAATGCTACTCTGCTATCCTCTTTGGGCAAAGCTTGTCATTCTCGGATAAAGTCCCTAGTGTAATTAGTAGCATATTTGAAAGTTTACATTAAAAAGAAGTCAATTTTGGTCTGTTTTCTTTGTTTTTCCTCCATATCCAGCCCCGCTGGAGGATAATATCCTTCAGTCCTTGCTGACTAAAGTATATATGTATTTCAAGGGGCTTGGGTCTTGTGCAACATAAACAGTAAGATGAGTGTTTAAGAGGCAGAGTTAAGCTTGTGTAAGTGATCTTAGATACAGCATTTACTGACTTCGATTATCCTGTGTTGTTACTTAACTTACTGACATAGTTTTTATACAGAACCTTGAAGAGTGGTTTGTGTGAATCCGTATATACCAAAAAGTGCAACTGGCGAGCTATCATTCTTCATTGCCCCACTCAGACAAGTAATATTCTGCTTTTTATCTGTATTAATGAGAGTGACTCTTTGAAGGTGCATTTTGTAATTTGAGCATCATAAATTGCAAATTGAACCCATAAGTTGATTTTTAGGCAGTATAACGTAGTTTGTGGACTACCCTTAATGGACCTGCAGGAGAGGAAAAAGATAAGTCTTGTCCACGGACTTAAATGTGCCATGGAAGAGTCTCCATCTCTGGTAGAAAAATGGAAAGAATTGGCAATTTAGAGAGCCTCTGCGGTATTACAGAGTAGTGAATACACATGGACCTTGTTTTGAATGAAATAGGTGCTGTTACATACTACTCTTCTGCTATTTACTGCTGACTAAACATGTTGTCTTTTGCAGTTGGGGTATAAAACCATTTTATGAAAGATTGTTGACCTTCATCTTTATGCATCTGATGCATTCTTGTAGTTGTCCATTAGTATTTAAAAGAATTAGTATGAGTTAGTGTGGGGAAAGTGTGTCAAGTTCTGTAAATGAAGAGATATCTGCGTTCACAGAATCAGCACTGTGTCATTTAGTGTTTCCGTTTAAAAAATGCAAAAGCAGTGGAGACAATATAAAGAAATGAAAGAAAAAGTTTTAGATTTTTTGCCTTGTGTTTATTCAGTAACCGATGGTTGCTCAAAATTACATAGTTCATAGTTGTAGTTCAGATGAAACAAGCATTTGGGAGGAGTTGTTTTTCTCATTTTTTGCCCTTTCCTCCAGGATATTTTGTTCTACAGATTTGCAAGACTGAAGTTGAGGAGAGGCATTTGGGAAAAATGAAGAAATTTTACTAATTAAAAGTTGAAATCTAGAATAACTGAGATATGTTGGCAGTTCAGCATTAGTCTCTTTCTGAATTGGTTCCTAAAATACGAGAGAGAAATGAGTCTCTGACTTTAAATTTCTTTAAATTTGTTCAGTCTCCTAGACATGTCAAAACTGTTGCTGCAGTATGCCTTTTTCTATTAAAGACTCATTTTAGACTTTTCATATAGAGTGTTGAATTGCTATTGTGTGGTGAAGCTCTTGTCAGGTCTACCTATAATGTAGACAAATGCTACCTTTTGAGAGGAGGAGCAAATCTTTTTTCCTGGGCTTTAGGTTTACGAGAGAAAGAAGTTTCTTGGAGGGTATTACAGTTTGCTGTAAAGCTTACCTAAACCAACCAACCAAACCCTTTCCTCTTCAGGCCCCCAACCCAAACCAGTATGCACTTTGTAATGAGACCAGCAGTGCTCTGAGACAGTGCCTTGGAGGTAGACCAAATCTGTCAATCACTATGCAGGAGGTACAACTCCATCTTTTAAGGAACAATCACTTTTTAATCTACTTACCTCTTCTGCTCCATGCTGGCAGAGTAGCTTTTCCTTGCTGCAGAACCCATTTAAGCAAAGTGGTTTTGCCTAAGATCTTGCAGCTCTTGGGCGTTCCAGTTTGAAGAGCATTCCCTTACGTGACTTAATTGAGCTTGCTTGCTTCTGCTGAGTAAAGCCTGACAGAGCTGGGAAGAAGAGGTGGATATTGTGATTCCAGCGTTTCTACCACTGACTGAGCATTGGTGTGGAGCCCTGCCTGTTCTACAGGGGCTCAAGCCTTGGGGGTCACACTAGAGTTGATTTTTCTCTTGGTCTTTATGGGATCACGCTCAGCAGTGGTTACTCAGCTCATCTTCTGAGTCTGGAATGGAGCATGGTGCAGGCCGTGAATATTCCTTGCGGGAGGAATCTGGAGAAGTTTAGTGTGAAGATAGCCTCGTTTGGGTGGGCAAGGGCTTGAATGTCAAGGGCTCAGTGAAGAGCAAAACACAGATACTAAAAATGGTGTCAATATTTAATGTTGTAAATTATAACTGGCAGATGCCATAAGCAAACTGTAGGCATAGATTCACTACCTCCACACACACCCTCTGAGGGAGTATAATAGTGCAGTAGGCATTTCCTGACACTCCTAGGAGATGTGGATAATGCTGGATTGTCTCCTCCATTTGTTGTTATAGGTCACCTAGGAGCAAAAACGTAGTTATTAGGACCAGTTTTGGTAGCACATTGCTATGACTTCCCGTGGCTCTTTCAGCAGATGGCCACTTAAGTGGAGTAGTAGCCCAAATGCAGAAGACCAGTAGCTCAGGGTGCCCCTTACTTTCTTTGTATACCTTCTCTTTGCTTCTAGTCATGGTTTTTGATGTGTAACAGTCAACCTGTTCAGGTGACACTAGTGAGGAGTTTTATGCCTGATGGTTTTGGTTGTTCACAGATCAGTTGTTTTGATTTGTGAGTATGTGTTACGGAGTTGTTTGCTTCTTGATGTACCAATATTTCTTAGGCATTGAAGTGTAGCCAGTGTATCCTCTTCCAGGTGTGCTTGTTGCTACACAGGAATGAAAACTGCAAAATTGGGACAAGTGTGAATATTGAGCTCTCCATTTGTTGTTAATAGGAGTACATTTTATCTGTTCTGTAGTTGAAGAATATGTAGTTCCATATATTAATAAGTCATTTTTCAGAGATATTCTTGGAGCAAACACGAGATAATATATCTGTGTCATTGTGAATTCTTGTCTTCTAAATTAACATTATTGGAAGGGTTTATAAAAATTCAAGTAGTGATTAGGTTCTGAGGCAGGAAGTGTGCTGCTCTTGTCCTTTTCTGGATAACCTCAGCCAAGCTTCATCCAGGCTAAGGATGCTGAGTTACTGTGTAACAGACTACTTAATATCATCTTGATGAGCACCCTGTCTTGAAATGGAACTGAAGACTTAGACTTAGTTTTGACAGCCTCCTTTGCCTCTTGGACTGTGGGTCAAGACTCCTGTGGTGGCAGTTTTAGATGGCAGCAGTCAGCCCTGCTCGTTTTGTCTGCTGAGGGATAGCAAATGGGGAGAACAGACTGCAGTCACTAGGTGCACATGCTTATTCCCAGAGCTGCTGGCTAACTTTAAATCTTGATATCCACTCACTTCATTCAAGATAGAGAGTGTAAACACTCGCATTCTGTAATTTCAGGTGGTTCTCACTCCAGTGCTCTGGGGTCTTAGATCTAAAGGATGTCATGGAAAGGAATGAGGCAGGAGATGGTTGTGATTTTTGAAAATCTTGAGAAACATTGCTCTGCAGATCAATTTCCAAATTGATCTGTTTCACCTCGTAGTGTGTAGAACCATGATAAACGCACTAGTCTGTAGAAAAATTGAGTAGTAATGTTTGTGACTTTTTTAAAAGTTAAAATGTCCTGCAAATGTGTTTACAGTCTGTTAAAACTTCTGAGAATTAACAGTAGCCTATTTGCTCTGAGATCTTGTGAGAACGTTATAGAACTTGTCTATGAACTAATTCTGCAAGAAGAATGAGCTCTTGTGAGTGCTAGTTCATGTGCCTCGTGTTTCTGCTGGTTGGTAGAGCTCTGGGGTACTCCTACCAAGATTTTGTAGGACATCTATTACCTCTCCTCACTTTCTTAACTACCTCGTTTAAGAAGACTAAGTAGCTAGTTCCAGTAAATGTAAGCTGGTGTAAACCATCAAGAATTCAGCGGGTTCCTAACAGTTTAGTCCTGTAACTGCCTTTCTTTAACAATTCACAGCACTTCAGGTGTGGTTATATAAGTAAGGCTTCTCTAAGCTACATGAATCTGACTCTCTCAGCCTTCCCTCATATGAGAGGTGCTACAGTCAGTTATCTTAGTGGCCCTTCACTGGGCGCTCTCTGGTGTGTCCATGTCTCTGTTGTACTGAGGAGCCCAGAGCTGGACACAGTACTCCACATGTCTCACCAGCACCAGGTAGAGCCCTCAACTTGCTGGCTACACTCTTCCAAGTGCAGCCCAGGATACCATTGACCTTCTTTGCCTCAAGGGCCCAGTGGCTTGTGGTCAATTTGTTGTCTACCAAGGGCCCTGCGTTCTTTTCTGCAAAGCTGCTTTCCAGCCAGTTGGCCCCTACAGGGCTGCAGGACAGGATGTTGCACTTCCCTTTGAACTACATGACTGGAAGGGAGACGATAGTATTTCGTATGAAGTTATGTGTTAATAGCAATACTACTGAGTTTTAACTGTTTGCCCCTTTTGATTTATGAAATGCTGATAAAGTTATTCAAAAGAGGTGGTGTCTGTGGTGTTTGCTTCTAGGAGGGAGACACTGGGAAGTATATTCAGAATTGTTACTAGCTTTACCTGCTGGTCGTGCTCTTCAGGTGATAATGGCAATAGACTGCTGACAGGGATTGTTTTCTTGGAGATTTTAATAGGATAGGCAAACGTTAAAGACAGGGCTTGTATGTATCTGATCTGCACTCTGGCAGTACGGTGGAATAAAGGCCCTTTTGAGGCCTTTGCAGGCTGCTTTTTTTTTTTTTTTTGTCAAACGATTGCACTTTCATGTACACTGGTCTCTTAGTCTAATTTCCTCAAGATGTACTTCTGGTGCACTTTGAGTTCAGATGTTTGTGTTCAAGTTGCATCTTTGAATCATTAGCATTTGGGCAGCGGTTTGTGGAAGTTTTCCAGCTAGTGGCTTCTTATAAACAGCTCTCTCTCCTGCCAATAACAAACTTGATCTCGCTCCCATTCCCCAAGAAAGGTAATGTTCAGATAAACTGGAGTGCATGAACACATTTCCTCTCTTTGGACACTGGCTTCTTACTGTCTTGGTGAATCACGGTGTAAACACTAGTGAAATTACTGGGACTTTGCTTCTGAAAGCTTTTCTGAACCCGAGTGTTGTGTTTTGGTTTCTTTTTCCCTTTTTTTTTTTTTTTTTAAGCACCAGCAGAAGCAGTAATGTAGCCTCTGCTTAAATCTGCAAGAGTAGAAGGCACAAACAAGGCAACTGTATTACAACTGTGGAGTTCACTTTTAAAGTGTAACCATTTGAGAAATCTGGGAATGAGTGTGGAAAAACATTTGGGCTCGGATCCTGTGTTCATATCTGTGGAAGTGGATCACTTATAGGCTTTGTTGATAGGGATCTGAGGAGTTGCATAAATCTTCACTATTGGGTCAGACTGGGGGATTAGGATCACAGTTCTCTAATAGTGTTTTTAGAGCTGCTTTTATACAGAGTTCTGAAAGATGCCAAAATGTTCTAGTACCATCACAAGCTTATTTATTGCTTAGTTGTTTGGGATTTTTTTAAATCTGCATACAAGCCTGACTTAAGGGGGGGGGGGGGGGGGGGCCGAGAAGAGG
>VWZZ01001633.1:576980-642344 GCA_013399095.1 Psophia crepitans | reverse complement strand
AGACATGAAACTGAGAGTTAAATAATCCAAGGCTAGATTTAATCACTGCAATTACTACGTAACTTTGAGGGTAATGATACAGGATGACCTCTTCTGTTCAAAAGCTAAAAAACTTTTCGGTGGTGGAGAAGAAAGAATACATTTTTGCTAAAGCTTTACTGTAGTGACTTACTGTCTGATAGAGTGAAATTATTTGAACTATTAGGAGTCTCTGCTTTATTAGAAAACGCTGCTGCAAACTAGCTACGCTGGATCTTTTTTGGAAGACAGTGCTCTTCTGACTTGATGTCCTAGAACTTCAGCAAACCTGTTCCCACAAAACCTCACAGATAGTAATATAAAGTCAGTCAGTAGCAGAGTAGGAAGCCCCACTGAGAAGCAAAGTCCTTCATGCTTCATGTTGAAAGGTAATAAGTTTACAGTACTATTTCAAATATTTCTGTATATACTGTGGAAATATGTGCTCCTTAAAATTACCTTTTATAGATCTTCCTTGTGCTTCTAGAGCAGCTCGTGGTGTGTCAGTTGTTAAGTGGCAGAAAGCTCTGTGTTCATGTTTGTATTCGATGAGTTTGGAGCAAATAATGTTACAATCATTCCTTCATTTTTTAGAGCATTTGGATGGAAAGTAGAACAGTTAAACAGTTCACTTAGCTTTTGCTTGAATAGATCCAAATTATTAGATGCACTGCTTATCTGTAACATACAGAAACATTTACTGTCTGACCAACTCGGAACCAGCAATGCTGTAATACCACTTCAGAGTAGCGGCTGGTGATGTGCCTGTTTTATACAGATCATACTTTTTTTTTTTTTTTAAATAGAGTGAGCAATTAAATGGCAGTTGAGATAAAAAGGTTGTCATGTTGGCTGAGAGATTTTTGATTAGAAAGGATAGAAAATGGCACTGGGAAGCATTGGTTTGAGTCTATGCTTTGTTTGAAAACAAAACTTTTTTTTTTAAAAAGAAAACTGAAAAGCTTTTACTTGGATTGCTGTCTGCAATTCTAAATGGTTGCCTTCATTATCAGTACTTGTAAAATTGCTTGTTCAGGAAGGCTTTAGAAAAATAATTTCCCTGAAGAGGCACCAATGTAGCAAATGCAAATTAAAAAGAAAATAACTGACCTTTCAAGATTGTACATAGCAGAATAAGCAAAAACCAAGGGGGGAATGACATTCCACTATTTCGCTGTTATTTTGAGGTTTTGGTTTTCGGAGATAGGGAGATAAGAATTTCTGAATGAGTTTTGACTTTTTTCATTTTAGATATACGATGACTTATCTCTTAAGTTGTGGATACATACAGATTAGTAGACTAGTGAATCTGCTATTAGGAGAGTGGAAAAAGTAGCGATAGGGTTATTTTTATCATGAAAATCTTTGTATTTAACCAAAATTTCAAAAGATGAGGAGGATGGAGGAGTATGTGTCTTGTTTTGATTTTGTTCAGCAGCCCCTTCCCTCCCAAGGCAGTGAATGGCTCATTTATAATGCCGAGAAAACTTGATATTTTGAAATTACATGTAAAAATGTGCTTTTAGTGAAACAAGTTCTGCTAATCATTGTGTTTGATTTCGAGCGCAGACAAACTTGGTCTTCCATGTCTTTCCTCTATTCACTTGGTGGGTTTTGGGTGGGAGGGAGAAGAGAGGTAGACCTGGTAATGATTTTTCTCTATAACATCATGCTGTTATTCTTTACTCTCTTACTACTTTCAAGGCTGCTCTGACAGCATTAGTAGACTCAGAGATGTTTTCGTTCTCCACAGTAGTTCTGGGGATAGGGGCTTTTCCCCCCCTCTCTCTTCAGCCTTTTCCTTTAGATGTAAAATGCTAGATCAATTCCTTTTTGTATAAAGTAAACCAATCTTAATTAAACATTGGATTTTAAATCTGGTTCAATTAAAAAGTGGGGTTTTTTTCAGTTGGGCAATGAAACTTGACTAAGTCACAAACTTTAAGCAATACTCACATTTGATATTTTGTTGCTATGCCTGTTTGCCATCCCAGATACTGCTTTATCTATAAAGCATCATGTTTTGAAACACCTCTGTGTTGGTAAAGCACAATTATAAACGGATTTCACGCTAAGCACTAGGTAGTAGAGGACAGAAGTCGGTTTGCTGTTATGTTAAAATTATTTCTTACAGGAGTTTCTCACTGATTTTTTCCGTATTGCTGTAGTTTTTATGTGGTATATTTGCTGTGGTATATAGTGTCTGAATAACAGATCAAGCAGATGCATATTCTGCTTAGTACTTGATGCATATCCTGTAGCAAGTTATTTAACCGTATTTGTGCAGTGGAAATATGTTCAATACAGATGTTAATTTTGAACATATATGGGGTTTTTTTCAACATCACCTGTAAGTATTTAAATTGTATACACAATATTGTGGGTGTATAATTCTTTGGCCATTAGTACACTGTAAATAAAGAATACCGAGTTAGCTCAATCAGGTGACTAAGTTTGCTAATTCTGTGTCAGACATTATTATCTTTTATTGTACAAGTTGTTTTGGGGTCTGGTTAAGCAGGTTAGTGTTGCAGTATGATTTATGAGGTGCCAAGTAGCATGTTAGTAAGGGAGGAAGGTTAACTATCATTGTTGACACTGGAGGAAGAGTAGGGAAGAGGCTTATGTCCACGAATACCTGCCTTGCCACCAGCGCAGCCTCTGGAGTTGCATTCTGTGGATTTGCAGCTCTGAAGGAGAAGAGCATTAAACTTCTACAAATTATAATTTGTGTAACTATTTCTTGAAATCCCCACTAGTTTCTTAAATACTGTTGGTTGTTTTGTTTTTTTTTAGATGGTTTGAGAAAACTTTGCGATAACGGCATTGACAAAATGTGGCGGAGCCACAACTGGAGTTAAAACTGAAGATAACTTTCTGTAGTGATGTTTCCTTATCCTAAACAATCATGTATTGTTTATTTTTACAGATGACTATGGATGAGAAATATGTGAACAGCATTTGGGATCTTCTGAAAAATGCAATTCAAGAGATCCAGCGTAAGAACAATAGTGGCCTCAGTTTTGAGGAGCTGTATAGGAATGCATACACGATGGTGTTGCATAAACATGGTGAAAAACTCTACACTGGACTCAGAGAAGTGGTCACTGAGCATTTAATAAACAAGGTATGTCATTTTATGAATTGAAATTGAAGAGTCGTATGTGAAAGAATTCTGAATAGTTAATGACAAAAGAAATCTGACTTAATTATGTTGCCTCGTGTTGAAATTGTATTGCTACTCTCAAAAAATGGTAGCTTAGAGCTAAGGTCAAGCATAAATGACTTCATAATCTAGATACTGTTTGTTGTAAGTTACTGATGGAGAGCAGACCATAGGTAGTTGAAAGTGTGTAACAAGAAACAACTGTAGCTGGAGCATAACTGTCAAGAGCTGGGAATTTTTTAAAAAAGTTTTGTGACCTCTTGGTGGCATTTTGTGACTTTCTCAGAACAAATTTTGATTTGTTTACCAGTCTTTTTTTTTTCATCTGTGGAACAAAGTAAATACCAACATAAGAACCTGTTTGTTATGGGCTAATGAGCTAATTCACAAGTTAATGAGGGAGTTGTGCTAGTATTACACTATTTAAAGAGGTGGCAGGCAATGCACAAAAACATCAGCTCAGCAACAACAAAAGTCCTGAGTAGTCTGCATTCTATTGTCTCAGCCTTTTCCAAAACGATGTAATTCAGTCAAAACAACATGCAGAAATTTCTTGTTTCTGAAGATCTATCATCTGAGAAAAGTGCTGTTCACGTCTTGTGTTAAACCGTAGAACCACCTCTTCAGTCTTTGTGAGGAAAGTTTAGGGTTGATTAATAAGTATGTCATTGAAAAAAAAGTTAAAACTCACTTTTGATGAGTCCAGGTAATATTTAGTGGTAATAAGATCATAGGTCTAGGAAAGGCGCCTACCTTACTCCTTGCAGTAACATCCATAACTGCCTACCTTTGAAAAGAGGCACGTGTCAACTTTGATCCCATATACTGGCAGTGGTATCAGATTTTTGTCCTGTTAGTACAGCATTTGAAAAGGAAGGTCATACACCGTCATGTGTCTTGAATGATTAATTCTGGCTGAATTACAGAGAGCGGACGGCAGGTTTATGTCTAAATAATGCATAATGCTTGGGAAGGTTTTTACACGTTCTAGCTGAAAATACTGCTGGCAGAAAAGTGTGGTGTTTCTTTTCTAAAATGTTAGCTTTCAAAGGTATGGTGCAGACCAGTAGAGTCTAAATGTGGCTAAATAATTGGCGGTTCTAAAATTGTAGCACATCTGTGACTCTCAAACACTTCTGTTTTCATAGTCTATGCATTCATAATCTGTACTATTCGTATAAAATGTGGCAAATAGCTGAGGCTTCTTGTGTCTTGTTCTTGTATATGCCTATGCTTACAGTCTATACTTAATCATGACACTAAACGTTTATTATTCCTAGGCTTTGGTTTATCCTGGTTTAATTTGAGGAAAGCTTCTTATCTTTGTTCCTAGCTATTCTGCATATTAAAAATGATCCATATGCAAAATTAATTATTCTGAAGTGCTGAGCAGAAGCTCCTGTGAGTTTGTACGGTCACTGCGTTAGCTGAGAGGGTTGCACAGATACCAGCGTAGAGAAATGCCTTTCTGACATTTAAAGAACGCTATTGTGTCTGATGCTTTTTAAAAAAAAAAAAAAAATCTCCAATGATCTAGTATTCTGATCTTTAACACATTTAATCAAATTATATCTATATGTATGAGTAACATAAAAATAGATGACCAAAAGTTTTGGAAATAAAAAGGCTAACTACTGAGTTTTAGTAGCTAAATGCTTTAAAGTTGATAGGCTAAATTATGCAGATGTCTGATGATGCCGTCCTATAAATTAAATAATCCTAGGAAAAGCTTAAAAAAAGGTAAATATGACTTCTGTCAAAAAGTTCTGAACAATAAAGAAAAATTCTGTAGGCTTAAAGCTGCTCTTTGTCTGTTTTGGTGGTTTGCTTAAGGATGCTACGTTGAGGCAGTCACAGAAGGAAGTATGGAAAAAACAGTGCATTGTTTATTAAGAGTAGGATCAGTTCTATAGTGGCATCTTATGATTGTGCCATTAGTACTTGTTGTAAGATAGATAAAAAAGTTTTTGTTTAACCTCAATCTTTATGTAACAGAAATTTTAGAGGAATCTTGTATTTTCAGTATCTCTTCCCAAGAGCAGTTCTTTGTTAAATATGAAGTAGCTAATTAACAATAAATGCTCTCACCACAAATCTTTGTAAGCTTCTGTTGAATCAATGGTGGATGCTAGAGTTTAGGAGAGGGGGATTTTGCCAACTGAGATGGTGCTCATTAAATCTGTTAACTTTTATCAAAATGAAAATATACAGAAATTAATAAATTTTAGTAAAAGACTACACTCAGTTCAGTGAGTGCTTCTGAAAAGCCAAACCCAAATTTTGAATTAACTAGAATCCTTGAAACAGAATTGCCGTTTGCTGTCCACATCTGCTGGTTATCTTTCTATGAAAAAGTTACATTCCTGTAGTGTTCCAGTCATGCTGGATAATTAAGAATAGATGAAGAGGCTAGGCAGAGGCAGTGTGTTTGTTCAGATGTTTTTACAAATAGTTTTCAAGTTTGGAAAACAAAAGTTTTTATTTTTGGTGTGGCACAGTTAGGAGCTGTATCTGTATTGATGCTTTATGCTTATTTAATTGCTCGATGAAAGTTGTGCTTACTCAGCATTCTCATTAGAAAGAAACTAAACACTTAAAGAAAATTATTTAACTTCTCAACAAGAAAACATAATGCAATGCTGTGTACTGTCTTTTCAGCCTGTGTAATTGTAAATAGAATGGTAATTGCAAACATGATCAATACAGAATTCAAGCACACAAGCACGCGTGCTTGGTGTTGTGCTTGCAGACCCTAATGACTTGTGACAGTCACCAGGTTCTGGCTGCTTGATGAAGCCAGGTAGCTTAGTATACATTGCTGACAGGAGTCAGCTGTGTTGAACTACCTTGTTTTTGCTGCAAGGCAAGGACATCCTTAAACTTGTCTTTGCCTGTGTATTGACATCATTATTAAAGCATAATACGTATAGAATTGAATTTTAAAAGACTGTTGAATAAGAAGTACTGAAACCTTTCATTTTAATTCAAGCATTTAATTCTTGTGCGTCTGGTATGTCATTCATTTCTCCCTTTCTTGACCTTTGGAAGTCTTGTAGCCTGATGTGGATGCTCTTACTTCACACTTCTCAAGCCTGGTCTGTTATTTCTTCACATAAATCTTGTAAAAGTGTTTTTAAAAACCAAACACACAAAGCTCAGTTTACAGCTCTCTAAACCATTTGATGATAAGCAGCATCCCTTGTGTTAGAATAAAAAAAAAATCTTTAAGTGAAAAAGTTTGCAGGATAATGCTCTAACAGTTCACTGTTACGAACGGTTCATAGTCTAGTGAATTCTAAGCCTGTGACACGCAACATAGCATATGTATTCTGTAAATTGTGTGTGTGTGTGGAGACACTAGAGCATTACTGAAAAGGAAGAGGTGCTTGGTATATTCTCATGTCCTGCACGATTTCTTACCAAACATTTATGTTAATGTCTGTTGCTGGCATGCTAGAATGCCTTATGACATGGTGGTCTTTGCTCATAGAACTGGTGGAGTTTGGTAGCAACAGTGTATGCTATTTCAGAATAATAATAAAGGCAGGCATGCAAGAAAGGCTTTGGTAAGGCGGACGCGGAGCTGTCTTGATTGTGGTGGTGGTGGTAAGTGCAGAAGGAATTGTGTGGGGTGCCACTGCAGAAGGTATGGGATGAAGGAAGCGTGTCTACACTGGGGCTTATAAAAGTTTGTCTAGGATCCTTGGCAAGCTTTAAAATTTGCTACCGTGGTGTTGCAGAGGAAAGGGGAGAGAGAGATTAGCGATCTCCTACAGGGAGTTTGAAATTATTTCCATAACATATATGAAATAGGGAGGAATGAGGAGTTGTGTAGGAGACAAATTAATTGGTGAGCATTAGGGTGTACTGTAAGCCTGACTGACAGTGTATGAAGTGTTACCTGCCTGTATCTTTCCTTAATGATGTTTTAAGATGAGCTTGTGCGAGTCAACAATTGTATGGAGGGCAAAAGGATGTGAGGGAATTGCAGTTTAGAATCATCAATATTCTTCAGTGTTTTGGTTTTTTTTTCTTTCAGCAGAAGGATAGCAGCTGCAGGGGTGAACAGATGCTCCTGGTAAAGCCATAGTAAATCTGTTAACTTAGTATTCTCAAAATCTTTAGAGTTCTATCTTTTGGACTACTTGGGACTTTTGTGGAAGATGAAGAAACTCCGTAATAAAAGTTTGGAGACCTTGAGGCCTTAGTTCAGAAAGTGCCATTCTATACTGCTGCTCCCCACAGAAGGTTCTGGCTGTCCTTACAGTAGTGGAAATTACATAATTGAACTGTTTGTGCTGCTGCGTCAGGCCAGGCACTATATGAGAGAAAGTGCTAGGCCATAAGTCTGTTCTGTGTATACTTAATAGAGAGTTATTTAAAGGTATTGAAAGCTTATGCCAACAAACTATTCTTAAGAGATTGGCGGGGGAGGGTGCTATGTTTCCATAAGAGTTATATCCAGTATAACTTCAAGCCTAACTGTATTTTATATACAAGATTTCATCCTTGTAAATATAAGAAGACCTTATGTAGATTATAAAGCTACTAATTTATTTTTGAAACTGTATATGGACAGTCTTATTTAAGCTGGATTTGCCTGCCAGTTTACTGCATAACTGCAAAGATTGTCACAGAAATTAGTACAAGCTCAGCTATTTGAAAGTAACATTCTGCTGATAAAAATCTTTGAAATATTCTTAAGGCTTTGAAAGAGCAACAGCTGTGTCTCTGAAGGGCTTCCTTCTCTATAGAAGAATGTGGGTGTCCAGGTTTTTTTAGTACAAGTCATTTATTCCACCAAAGTGGTCTGACACTGACTTTGCATCATTGAGATGTTTTGTGCATTATAGTAGTTTTCCTGTAATGTTGTTACATTCATGGCCCATACAAAGAATGTGTTAAATGCTTATTAGTTAGACAGCTGTTGTAAGCAATAATTTGGTTGGCTTTTGTAGCAACTGAAAGAATGGGTTCCCAAACCTGTCTGCAGCTTAAAATAAATCTAGGAGAATGTCATTGAGAAGCTTCACAGAGACACTACTAGAGTGGTTTTGTTGTACAACACCCATTCCTGGATTTAAAACACAAGTCCAGAAAGTCACATGGCATACTGTATGGAGCAGAGGTGGCACAGATCTGAGTGTTCCCATGTCTGCTTGGAAGCAAGTTGTCACTGCTCCCTGGTGGCAAGCACCTTTGGCTACCAGTTGGTATGTGATTTGGCACTGGCTGGTCCAGTAGGATTATTGTGATGGATGTGTATAATTACAAAGGCACACTGACTCTGTGCCTATATAGAATAGAATAGAATCATTAAGGTTGGAAGTGACCTCAAGGATCATCTAGTCCAACCATCCCCCCACTACCTATTACCCACTAAACCACGTCCCTAAGTACCATATCTAACCTTTCCTTAAACACCCTCAGGGATGGTGACTCCACCACCTCCCTGGGCAACCCGTTCCAATGCCCGACCACCCTTTCAGAGAAGAACCTTCTCATCTCCAACCTGAACCTTCCCTGGCGCAACTTGCAGCCATTTCCCCTTGTCCTGTCACTAGTTATCTGCGAGAAGAGGCCAACCCCCAGCTCACCACAACTCCCTTTCAGGTAGTTGTAGAGGGCAATAAGGTCTGCCCTGAGCCTCCTCTTCTCCAGACTAAACAAGCCCAGTTCCTTCAGCCACTCCTCATAAGACCTGTGCTCCAGCCCCTTCACCAGTTTCGTTGCCCTTCTCTGGACACGCTCCAGGGCTTCGATATCTTTCTTGTGGTGAGGGGCCCAAAACTGGACACAGTACTCGAGGTGTGGCCTCACCAGGGCTGAGTACAGGGGGACAATCACCTCCCTGTTCCTGCTGGCTACACTATTCCTGATACAGGCCAGGATGCCGTTGGCCTTCTTGGCCACCTGGGCACACTGCCGGCTCATGTCCAGGCGAGCATCAATCAGCACTCCCAGGTCCTTTTCCTCTACACAGCTTTCCAGCCACCCCGCCCCCAGCCTGTAGCGCTGCCTGGGGTTGTTGTGGCCAAAGTGCAGGACCCGGCATTTTATATATATGTATACATATATATATATAAAATAAAAATCTTTGATCCTTAAAGAGTTCTGCAATGGCCTTATACACTTGGGTAAAATTGATCAATCCCTACTTTGGTTATCTGTGCTTGTAAACTAATCCCGCTTTTAGTTTTGCTTTGGTAATTTTTACTGGTGTGGGTGATCTACCAAATAATGTTTCCAATGTTTTTTTCCATATTGATTAAAGTGGTGAAAGCAACCATGTCATGTTTGTTTTGCTTGTTCTGGGAGATTGTGTACTCTTTTAATGTTGAAGTTTTCAATGCATATTTACATTTTAGCTAAAAGCTACATAGATTGGATGACAACAGGGCACACATTTGGGAGATGAAAACGTAAATCATGATAGTTATCAAAAAATACGCCAACTAAGCAGCGCTGATTGTGACTTACAACTGCATATTGTGTTTTCAAAAAGCAAGGAGAGGCCTTGCCCAGGTGTGGGGAGTAGGTGTTTGAAGATTTCAGAAACCTTTGAACAACCCACAAGCACACCTATATTACCTAGGTTCATTAACAAGGTGAATATTACAGGATAAGTCTCCACAGCTTCTTGAGAAGAGACCACTGTGTTCATATGATATGCCATGCTTTGTTTCTGGTTTGCTTGTCTAAGTTTATGGAGTATATATAGTAGTGTGGCAGACTGAATTTTTTGTTACGCTGGTTTTGTAATAACTTCATAAAACTTAAATGACAGAATGAAGTCTCTCGGGTGGTTGCATCTGATGTTGGTGCAGCTTGTGGCTGCTGCCATGTGTGTTTTCCTGTTCGGATACTCTATGTTGAAATTTACACTATCACACAAGTATAACTGCAAATCTATACATGTAAAAATACATTCTGTTCAGTTACAAGAGGGCAGAATGTATTCTGCGTGTTATGTCAAAAGTCAACTCACACGTTCTGTTAACTCTGGAATTGGTTTTTTTACATGAGTTTAAAGCTTGAGCACTGTAGTTTATGCCTACTGTGTCAATATAAAAAAAATCTAAATATGAAACTGGATTTTTTTTTTTACTGGGGAATAGTAATGTCAAAAAGAAATAAAGCCTAAAGTTGATGAGACAAATGAATCAACTAGCAAATATGTTCATAAAAACAATGATGACGTTTTCTTGTTCTCTGGAGTTACGGTGGTGGTGGTGGTTATGGCCTATTAGTATAAGAGTCTGGTCTTTACCAAGTGTTTCCTTTCAGAACTGTTGTTCGCTCTAACTTCATGCTGTCTCAGCATGTCTTTCTAAATGTCGTGATGGCAAATTTTGCACTTGTTCTTGTTCCTGTTTGTAACATTTACCAGTACTACCCAATATTCTGAAATTACTTATGATAGTAAAGCTAAGATTAATTGAGACACTACAGCATAGGAAGTTAAACTTTTGAGGAGCTGTAAAAAATACTTTGAGATTTCAGGTATTCCTTTGAAATTTAATATCCCTGCTTCTTTTGTTGCTCTTGTTTTTAGCCTTATTTTTCTTACTTGTGTGACGTCTTAGTTTTCCACAGAAGTGAAATACAAGGTAGGCATGGTCAGCACCCAGGAAGAGCAAGTACTTGTTTGTAATGTTCAAGCTCATAGAGGAGCAAGACTGTTTTTTTGAAGCAAAGCTTAAGATTTAAATAATGCAGGAGAAACTGACTTGGGTTTATGACAATTTATCTTTTTTCAGGTGCGAGAAGATGTGTTAAACTCCTTGAATAACAACTTTCTACAAACACTAAACCAGGCATGGAATGATCATCAAACTGCAATGGTGATGATTAGAGACATTCTGATGTATATGGTGGGTATTCTGCTTTTTCACACATTTAACTAGATACAGTAAATTGTTTTTTGACAAATGTAAACAAATGAGCTGTGGGATTAAAATGCAAGACATGCTTCCCAGTTGTCTTCCTAAGACTACTGTCTGTCCCTTGTTTTGAATTCCCTGTGTGTGTGCAAGGCTATTATGGGTGTGTGACAAATTATAATGGGATTCTTCTTTCAGGTTATCTCATTATCACTTGAAAAATGCATCTGAAAAATGATTGAATTTTGCAATTCTTAAATAATAAGCTAGTCAGACCCATTCTGGCAGGTTATAGATGTTACTTGCATGTTTTAGTTCACGTAGTTGTGGTTTCTTACTGTGGAAAGCATGATGGTGTAAAGCCTCCTCAAACTTCCAGTGTAACTGTTCTTTAAGCCGAAGTGTCTAAAGAGGATAACTTTGGTTAGGTACAGTATGTGTCCATGAATGTTAAATTCTAATTGAATCTTTTGTTGCTCCTTTGGAGCTTGGGTACAAGATTCAGCAGTGTACATAGCTGAGAATGGGATCTTGGGTTGCTTGGTTGTAATTTTAAAAGAAAAAAAGAAAAACATTCCTTACCTGATAGGTAACAGAAAAGGCCTTTTTTGAAGAGATGGAACCTTACATTTTTGTGTCTGGATTGTGTTATGCTTTCTGTAGTTGGTATATGTATGAATTCCCAGAATGATGGGCATACTCTGAGGATGCAAGACCATATTTTTGTAGAGCTTCTAGCCAAAGGCTTTAACTTCAGAAGGAAAAGGAATGTTTTGAGACGCTGTCGGTTTTTTATGTAAAATCTTTTTTTTTTTTTTTTCCCCAGAATATACTGAAGATAGTTCTTTATGCAGTATTAGACAGTGAAGGACAGATAATGGTAGTGCCTTTTTTTTGTCTGAAAAAGATGATTAACTGAGATCGTACTCTATGTGCTAAAAAGCTGGACTTAAGATCTTATCTTGTAGTAGTTAAAGATCTCATGCTATGGAACTGAACCTGTTTGCATTAGCTGTCAAGAAATCCTACTTGGTTAATGAGCTACTAAAAGTTAAAGAATATGGAGTAATTATTGTAGCCACATAACTCATTTTTTTTTAAATGGATTTACTGGCTTTTGTGTTGTGGGTTTTGTGTGTGAGGTTTTTGTTTTGATTTTGGGTGTGGGTGTGTTTGGGTTTTGGTTTGGTTTGGGTTTTGTTTTTTTTTTTAAGTTTGGAAAGACCACATTTCTAAAGATAGAGGGCTGGAAAAAAAAATACCTTTGAACACTTAATGCAAAAGGAAGATTGAGAGAGTATTTTGAAGATGCACTATCTATGCTGTGAGAAGTTCTGGAATCTCTAATTTGTTTGTGAAGGACAAATACAAAGCAATTGCTGCTACCTGCATCTGGACAAATTCAAGAATACTTAACAATTAGAATAATCTACCAAAGCTTGTGCTGAATTTTCAGAAACATTAGAAGATGGAATCCAGAGCTTTCTGGGGGAGTAGCTGTTGTGTTTTAGCCAAATATGATGTATTAAATTACTATAGGAGGTGCTGGAATCTCCAAGGTGGCATTCCGCAGGGCTCAGTGTTGGGACCAGTTCTCTTTAATATCTTTATCAGTGTTCTGAATGAGGGGATTGAGTATACCCTTTGTCAGACTGCAGATGACAGAGTTGGGCTGAAATGTTGATCTGCTTGAGGGTAGGAAGGCTTTACAGAGGGATCTGGACAGGCTGGATTGATGGACCGAAGCGAGCTGTTTGAGGTTCAACAAGGCCAAGTGCCAGGTCCTGCGCTTGGGTCACAACAACCCCGTGCAATGCTACAGGCTTGGGGAAGAGTGGCTGGAAAGCTGCGTGGTTGATAGCCAGCTAAATACGTGTCAGCAGTGTGCCCAGGTGGCCAATAGTGTCCTGGCTTGTATCAGAAATAGTGTGGCCAGCAGGACTAGAGAAGTGATTGTCCCCCTGTACTCAGCACTGGTAAGGCTGCATCTTGGTCAGTTTTGGGCCCCTCGCTACAAGAAGGACATTGAGGTGCTGGAGCATGTCCAAAGGAAGAGCAGCGAAGCTGGTGAACAGTCTAGCCTTGTTTAACCTGGAGAAAAGGAGGCTGAGGGGAGACCTTATTGCTCTCTACAACTACCTGAAAGGAGGTTGTAGCCAGGTGGGTGTTGGTCTCTTCTCCCAGGTAACAAGCGATAGGGCAAGAGGAAATAACCTCAAGTTGCACCAGGGAAGATTTAGATTGGATATTAGGAAAAAAAATCTTCACTGAAAGAGTTATTGAGCATTGGAACAGGCTGTCTAGGGAAGTTGCCATCCCTGAGGGTATTTAAAAGCCATGTAGATGTGGTGCTTAGAGACATGGTTTAGTGGTGGACTTGGCAGTGCTAGGTTAACGGTTGGACTTGATGATCTTCAAGGTCTTTTCCAACCTAAACGATTCTGTGATTCTGAGGAACATAGGTGGTCTGAGTGGATAATGCAGTGTTACCTGCTGCTTTTAAATCGAACAAATCTGTGATCCTTCAAACAGTGTCAGAGAAAGCTGCCTTATCAGGTGTTCCCGGCCAGTATATTGAGGACCAAGAAGTCCCCTCTTTGGGAAGGGTTACGTGCCTCAGTTAAGACTTTTGAGGGGAGGTGAGAGCTGTTTCCTAAGTGGGTTTTGTGCCCAGGAGAGCAATGCCTTCCTTGACTTTTTGAAGCTTGCAAGTGCTGTTAGAACAGCCAGCCAACCTTCTCTTTTCCACCAGAACTCCGGAAGGTGGAGACCTACAGTATTCCAACAAGTGCAAATTGGACTTCGTTGGGTTGTATTTTAGATTCAGAACAGAATAATAAACAAATAAACTTGAATACCTCTGGAATATATAGTCTTTCATGTGCTGTTTGACAGCTCCTAATTATTTCAAGTGGGTGCTTAGTTGGGACCTCCACTTGGGTAATTATTTGCCTCCCATAGGCTTTTTTCCGTGTACCAAAATGAGATCCAGAGAAACAGCAAAGACATGTATATAATAAAATATATGTATAGTCCTAATAGTAAAAATATAATGTTTTTCTTTCAAAACACTTACATAAACTTGTCAAACTTTAGGACCACTGATGTCTGTTAAACATCTAGAATGTTACATGGTTTTTATAATAAATTTAATCTTTATTAGATAGAACTGTCTCATGCAAGGAGCTGATACAGTGGGCAGACTCTCTCCTTTTCTTTGGCTTTGGCATAAGACAAATTGTCAATAGAAAATACATGCTTGGATTACAAATTAAAGCATAAGTTACGGTTTAAAATGGGACTAGTTTCAAAGATTTGCAGTTATACCTTTGTCACTAGGATGTCCTGTCTAGTCAAACATAATTCTGCTCGTTGGAAAGAGACCAAGAGCAGGAAACATCTAGTCTTGAGTACCTGTTTGTTCAAAAAGTCTGAAAAAGATGGTAGTACCACAAAATTAGGAAGTGGAGGAACATCTGTCAAAGATGAGATCTGACTTCTCTTCAAATAAACAATTCTCAAGAACTTTATGAAATAAGGAGTGATTTGTTCTTTTATGATGTTGAGTCTGAAATGTAGTTCTGTAGTCATACACTTAGGTCAGAAGTTGTTTATACCTCTTTATTGAAGCACAGCTAATATAATTTACATGAAAAATACTGTATCTTTAAAAAAAAACAAAACTAACCCAAACAAAAAAACCCAAACACAACCACCCCCAACACTGTATAAACTCAGTCACCAGGCATTGATTGATATGCTTGTCTTCCACCAGAAGTATATGCAATTATTGTATGTTTACAAATAAAGAATAACCCAGTCCTTCTCCTCTTATTTTGTAGGCCGTCCCAGTTACTTACCTATCAGTTTCAGGAAATTTACTTATTGGTACCCAAGCAGCCACAGTGTGATGTCAGTGAAAGTAAAACATTTAACATCCTCTTGAATTCTGATCTTACTCTCTTAAATTCTTGCTTCAGCCCAGTGATTTTACATCTTAAACTATGTCTGTTTTAATGCCAGTTGTTTTCCAGCTTCTTTTCACCCATTAGTTCACACATGATCTAAGTCAAAACAAACACCTCTCCAACACACCTTAATTCTTTTCCTCTGTTTAATTTTGCCACTTCAGAAATTAATTCAAATAGATCTTTTTATAAAGGTATGTATTTTGTACAGTGGGGTTTGTGCATTGTTATGATACTTAATGACTAGAATACTTGCTGTTGAAGGTTTATGGCAGGATTTGATTTTATGTGCAGAACCTCTTCCATAAGACACTCTGTAAAGCTTGCCTTGTAGTTGCATTTTTTTAAAAAGTATTACCTTGTCTCGTGTCGTGCTTGCTGTCTGGTAAGTCTTCTTGGTTTCAGGTCTGTTTTATAATGTAGTTCTAGCGTGAAGTTTTGCAACCTGAATTGCACAACAAAGGCAAATTTAGCTTTTGTGACATATTTCAGTTTCCACAATTGAATTTTGAATTTACAGTTCCAGTGTGTTTTGTAGTCTGTGTACACTAGCTCTTGTTTTACGTGTTTAGGCTACAGTGATCAGTGCCAGAATAATGTAATACTCTCTAAATTCACGACACTGTCTGCAGCAAGCAGTGAGGTCATGTCCTAAATAGTGTCTTCACTAAGTCAAGTCGTACTAAGACCTGTTGAAGTACTGATGTACTGCGTTTGGGCATATCTGAAATTCAGTCTCCCTTATGGCTGCAGCGCAGGTAAGGTTACCTACAGTAGTTTTTATTTAGCTACTGTATGTTACAGTAGCAGTGGAGGTGCAGTTGTTCGGTCTTCTCTTCAAACTACATGAGTGTGAGTGTTCTTGGAATGTCTTACAGAAACTGGGCTAAACTGGATGCTGTGATGTTCCTTCTTTATTACTTGTACTTGCTAAATTTAAAGCAGTTTCAGGTATGCAAGTGCAGCAGTCACACCCCTGGGTGCATTATAGGCACGTGGGCAGTGCAAGCCTAACGCTGTCCGAAGTGAACAATTACTCTCGGGAGTGCAGCGTGTGTTTTGCAGGGGGCAGAGCATTCCCGTCTCCTCTGTACAGTGCACAAAGCTGGTGTCTTGATGTATGCCAGCACTGACAGATCGGCTCTGTGAGTTTTGACCTTGGGGCATATGACTTGTTCATGGCTTACATACAGGGTGGTAGGAAGAAGTGTTTTTATTTTCAGAACTAGGATCAAAACCACTTGCTATATATGCACCCACAATGGTGTCTGAAGGGCTGCATCATCCAGGCGGTGCATCTGTGCAGGGATGGGCAAAATGTGGCTGGTGATATTTTACAGCAAGTAACTTGCTTCGGTTGAGATCAAAATAATTCTGCAGTGTAAGCAGCATTGTAGTTGATGAATAATTGTTGTCTGAAACTCCACCCTTGTCTCCTGAGAGTTACTCTTACCTTTTAAGCACCTGCTGCTTCTCTCTGTGGGAAGTGATTGCTGTTCAGCAGCATGTAGCCTTGTCAGTCAAACTTGTTCCCAAATGGGGCTTCCTGTCTCTAAGATTTTTATTTATTTTTTTTTTAGGTTGGGAGAGCTTCCAGTAAACAATAGAAGTGATCTGTTACCAAGGCTAAGCAAATCAGCAGTGTCAGAAACATAGAATGGTTTGGGTTGGAAGGGACCTCAAAGCACATCTAGTTTCAACCCCCTGCCATGGGCAGGGACACCCTCCACTAGACCAGGTTGCCCAAAGTCCCATCCAACCTGGCCTTGAACTCTTCCAGAGATGGGGCCTCCACAGCTTCTCTGGGCAACCTGTTTCACTGCCTCGCCACCCTCACAGGGAAGAATTTGTTCCTAAGATCTAATCTAAATCTCCCCTCTTTTAGTTTAAACACATTCCCCCTTGTCCTGTCACTCCCTGCCCTGTAACCACCCCCTCTCCAGGTTCCCTGGAGCCCGTTTAGGTATTGGAAGGCCACAGTTAGGTCTCCCCAAAGCCTTCTCTTCTCCAGGCTGAACAACCCCAGCCTGTTCTTGTAGGAGAGGTACTGTCCCTCTGATCAACTTTGTGGCCCTCCTTCAAACATTAATGCTGCTACTCTAATTTGGGTATTGTAGGGTGCTCGGGCTTACTACAGAGGCATTGCTGTCACGTTGAGAAGAGTTTCTAGTGCAGTTACTATTTCATTTCCTAACGGCAGTGTTTAGCAGTGCCACAGCAGAAGCTGTGCAGATGAGTCATGACCATGGCTTTAATCCATTTTGATACCCTGCTGCCTATGCTTCAGAGGCCCGAATATTCTTTGGAAATAAGATATATATATATATATTCTGTTCTCCTGAAGTTATATAGTATATTAGACAGGATTTTTAATTCTTTTTTCATATATTTGAGGGTGTATTTTAAGCTTGTCTTACTTTAGAATCACCTTTACTTCTGTTCTTGATGCAAGTGTGTAAAGGAGTGAAATAAATAATCCTGTTTCTAAATAACAATAAAAAATAATAACATATTCCAAAGATCTAGACCACCGTGTGTTACTAATATGACTTCATGAGACCAATTAGTAAACTTTTTGGTTTGAGGCAGAACTGAGCTTGCTCCATGAGTCACAGAATAAGCATATCTGACCTGTTCACATCTTGTTTCTTCATTTAAATTAAGTGCTGCCTGTCTGAAGGGAGTGAGTGGGAAATCATTCATGAATTGTGGAACCCAGTATTTCACTTTCCTCTGGTCATCAAGTGGCAATCTGTCATGTAATTGGTATATGAATAATTTTGCCATGTAAATTCAGCTGCTAAAACACTAAAGGGTATGGTGTCTATTTCCTCTTTTTTTTTCCTAATTTCAGAATTTATATAAACTTAAAATTTTGTAATCTTTTTTCCATAGTCTGAAGCATGATTATTTTTTAATAGTTTCATTTTCTAGGTGTTTGGTAACTTTACACTTCAATTCTGAGTGTGGTAAAACACTCAAGAACCAGTGGACAGGGTAATATTTACAATCAGTTTCAAACACTGACTTTCATCCTTTATAGAATTTGATTTTTGTATTTTTTATTTTGCTACAGCTATGTAAATTCTCAGAAAACCTTCTGACAATCAGATTTGTGAGTGGGTACAAAATTCTTAACTTTTTATAAAACCATCATCCTGAGACTTAAATAGTAGTAAAGCAGTATCTTTAGTAATTACCCAAACTATTACATTAAAGGAATGGACTATGCCCTGATAGAAATGGGGAAAGAAAAAAAAAAAAACCAAAAAAACCCACCCCACCATTGCTCATCACAGAAATAGTTTGTAAAAGCTCAAAATTTTTCTATTCTTAATCTTGCTTTAAATAGTCTTACCCAGTACAGCACTACTGGATATTAAGTTAAAACACTTGTTTTCTGTCTGCTAGTAACTTTATTAATTTGTCTTGATTTTCTAGAGAGTTGATAAGTTATGAGAGAAGAATAGAAAAGAAGAGATGAATTTTTTAAGCATTTCTGCAAAGTAGCAGTAAGAAACTCTGGGTGTCTGCTCAGCAGTGTCTCGATAGACTCTGCATGGTGGTGTTTGGGCTCTACAGGCTTGGAATAATGTTCTGAGGATCGGCCTTGATTGTAAACGTAGGTGGTATCGGGCTGCTGGGTAGTTGAGGAGCCTGTTCCTTCCAATAGACTGAGGTTATATGGAGAGAGAGAGAATTTAAAGCTGTATTGAAACATAAAAATCATTCTCCCTCCCCCTTTTTTTTGCGGGGGGGGGGGGGAGGGAAGGAGGTGTATACGTGCAATTTTAATGAAACATAACAAGGTTTCAAGATATTTCTGCAAGTTGAATGACTGATTTTTTTATTTGGAGGTGGGCGGGGTGGCATTCAACAGAAGTCCGTATGTAAAATTTGCACTACCAATCCATAAACATTTTGGTTGTAACTATTCTCATTTTGGCTTTAATTTTTCTCCTGTTCATCTAATGATGCTATTTCAGGAAGGTCACTGAATATTGAAGGGTAACTGTCTGCCTAAAAGAAGTGGTAGAAGGATGCATGGGAGATGAGGAAAAATTAATTAATTTTTCATGAAGAACAAAAACGGGTGGATGGAAAGGGTTTGAGTAGATAAGTAAGACCTCTTTCAGATTGTGCTATGAATTTTGTCAGTATTTGGAGACTTCCCTGCCCCCAAACTAAAAAGTGGCAAAGCCGTAGACTTGTCCTGGCATGCTTTAGTCATAAATGCTGTGCTTGCACTCTGAGCAAAGTAGACTTGCTGTGTAAATGAAGTTTTGCGAAGTGGGACTGGTTTTGAATTTTGAAGGTATTCATAATTTCTTTTTATGAAGGAGAGAAGATTAATTTGATTACTTCTGTACAGTGGAAATATGAGCAGTCTTGCAATTTTGAATAGCATGGGTGTACTGAATTAAAAATTTTATTGCTGTGTGTGCCTTCATTGTAGGACCGTGTGTATGTGCAACAAAATAATGTGGAGAATGTCTACAATTTGGGCTTGATTATATTTCGAGATCAAGTTGTACGCTATGGTTGTATTAGGGATCACCTGCGGCAAACCCTACTGGATATGATTGCAAGAGAAAGGAAAGGAGAAGTTGTAGACAGGTAAGATGATTGTAAGTGACTGTCTTTTGTTGTAGAGAATACCTGTCAGTTTTTAAGAGTAAATCAAGAACATACGCAAATAAATCATTACTTAAGGTCGCATTTCTGATCACAAGTAAAATTTTTCCATAATGTGGAATAACATATTTCTTTTTACATTGCGGTTTAGCATAATGGTAAATGGGGAAGCTCATTAAAAGATTTTGTAATATTTATCTTGTGTTTTTTTATTAAAACTTGTTAAATCTCTCTATTTCTGCCTTGTGCCACAACATTTGGTTATAAAGCAGGCTTTTGACAATTTTCTGCCTCTTACTGCCCTGTATTTGCTCTGTACTGAGAGGCTGTTTAATTGTCTTGTACCTGGGTACTGGATTTTTTATTATTTTTGAGGTTTTCTTTTTTAATTGTATTTCCCTTCCTCATGTTTTGATCCATCTGTTTCTTGGTAGTTCAGTTGCATCTTTGAGCTTTTACATCTGTCCCTCATGTTCTCTCACCAGTGTAGTAGATGTGGAGTTTTGCGCCACACACTGCAGATGCTGCAGCTGAAGTAACTCCAGATTTTCAAGTTTTCTTGTGCTTCTCCAGTGCAAGAGCAGCTGTTGGGTGTGGAGATCTGTAAACTCCATGCTACTTTGGCTGCAGTTCTATGATCGAGATTGCCCAACATGCAATTTATGAAGAGAAAAATACTCTCTGGCAGCAGCTGTATATTGTCCCCTACTGCCAGAATGTGGAATTTTTTCCTGGATGCAGTTCTTTGTTTTCAGATTGTATTGATGTGTTTCTGTGCCTAACCAAATGCTGAACATGCTGAATTGTTTTCATTTTGTGGCGCTTTTTGTGGTTTTTTACAAACAAAACCAAAAACCCCAAAACTTTGCACAGCAACTTCCATCTGTGCAGTTGTTTTGAATTGCTCGATTCCAACCTACACATGCAGTTTTCAGTTTTCTTTGAAGTAGTATTTTAGGTTATTCTCTTGGACGTTGGAAGTATATTATTAATAGTTTTCTGAGTTAGTAGAACTTGAGGCTTGCTTCCCTATCATTGGATTTAAAATATTAAATAAACATTGTTAGCTCCTTAGTTTAGAACAGAAGCAATCAATCTTGTTCCTGTAGTCGTCTTGAAAACCTGTCATGTACCAAACATATTTAGAATGGACTTTCTATTTTATTTTATTTACATTTTCTTTCTATTTTATTTAAGTTGATACTATGTTCTGAGTTGTTATTCTGCTGTGTACTCTGTCTTACAAGCATGTAGATTTCTCAAGTTGTTAACAACTTACTTTTTGGCAGAGGCGCAATAAGAAATGCTTGCCAGATGTTAATGATTCTAGGTCTTGAAGGAAGGTCAGTCTATGAAGAAGACTTTGAGGCTCCGTTTTTGGAGATGTCTGCAGAATTTTTTCAGGTACAACAATGTCGTCATATCGTATTTGAAATGTTGTTATACTTCTTTGGGATTGTGAGAATTGGTGGTACTTTAATTGCTTCTTATTTGATGAGTATGTCCATGTCTGTTAAGTAAGAAAAAAAATTTACTAACTTTGCGGAAAAAGTGAGACAAATTTTACAGAATTACCATAATCTGTAGTTTTGATGTATGGGTGCTGATAGCATATAAAGTAAACGTGGTGCTAATCTTGTGTCTGCTTTGGGCTCTTTATTTCAATTTAGTCTATCCCTGCATTGCAGCCACAGTCTTTTTAAATACCAGTGGCATGAAAGGCTCAAAAACTGTTTCAGGCTGGGAATGGAGAGGGGAGACTACTTGTCAAACCATCTTTGAGGAAGCAAACCTTCATGGTTTCTATATCTGAGAATTATATTTTGTAATAAAATGAACCAAGTCAGGGAATTAAGTGTATCCAGATGGCTATCAAGTTGTTGACCAGCCACTGAATAACACATTTTAAATATTTCCTGAAGGGTTTTTTGTGGTGAGATTGTTTCAGGAAAAAAGCCAGTTGAATGGTTGTTGAGTGTAATGGTCATCTATTGTTGGAAATTGATAGAAATTGTAAAAGCGTGTTAAAAGTTACCTAGATAAGATAACGTGTCAGTCTCTCAATTCTTATGCAGGATCGACTGTCTGTCATATCCTCTGATACCCAAACTTCTTTGAAAATCTGAAGCATATATTGCACAAACTTTTAAAAGTAATTGCATCCTGTTTTCTATTGATTCTACATAAAATGAAGAAAAATAATTACTTCATTTAAATTTTATTTCTTAGCTCTGCCTTAAAAAAACCAAAAACACAATTTTCCTCCAAAAGGCAATGCTGACCAGTAGGGATGAAACCAGTTTGGCATGAAATAATGTTCGCAGCATTGTCACCAACAAGAATACTGAGAACTGTTGATCCCCACAACTCATAAATGTGCCATAAACTGGTATTCGAAAGGAATTTTTGCCTCTTCCCTCTTCCTATCCTTCTGTTTTCTTTGGACCTGTAGTTAAAAAAGTCTAGTTGCTAACTGAAAACTAGGTTGCCTTGTGTTGTTTTAGTACGAAAAATACCATGTTTCCTATTGCATCTGTTTCTTTATGTATGTAACATAATTAGTGTAACAGAACCTTTATTTTGTAGTAAGCATGTATGTAAACCTCGGGGGTGTATAGATATAATTTGTTGGACATGCTTGGTTTGATTTGAACTTGCTTGTAAATGCTGATCTGAAATAGCCTTTCTTTTCCCCCTTTAAAAAAATGTCTAAAGTATTAATTTGTGTTAATCGCAGATGGAAAGTCAGAAATTTTTAGCTGAAAACAGTGCTTCTGTATATATAAAGAAAGTAGAAGCTAGAATTAATGAAGAAATAGAACGGGTGATGCATTGTCTGGATAAGTCAACAGAAGAACCAATTGTGAAAGTTGTTGAGAGGGAGCTTATTTCCAAGCATATGAAAACTATAGTGGAAATGGAGAACTCTGGGCTAGTTCATATGCTGAAAAATGGGAAGACAGAAGGTAAGACTGTATCATGCGGGACACAGAAATGCTTACCATTACTGCTTATTGTTTCTAAACATAGGATGAGTCAAGCTTAAGGTGTGTGTTCCTGTGTAATTGTAAAAACACTTGGGTGGCTCTGTTTTGTAAACATCTCAGAATATTACTTCAGAGACTCTTTAGAGGGCTCTCAACACAGAGCGCATATATGTGACTTACTTCTATCTAGTACCCAATACAGGTACTTTTTTTTGTAAGCCAAGTATTTCTTAAGAAAAGTACAAATCTATTGTGGTGGTGTTTGTTAGGTGTTTTCCATGAGCCATTTTATTTCTTTCATTGCTCTAGTATGTAGCTGTCAAAAAAGCTTTTTGTCCCACAGGCAGTTATTTAAATAAGTACATGACTTATTAAATAGAAGTATTGCAGGACCAATTCTTGGGAAGAAGGCTTTGTTGCAGAAAAAAGTTGGCTGCTTTTAAAGGATATGAAGCAGCTTATCAAAGTGGCTGAAGAAGAAGGGCTTGGCTTGGTTTGGTTTTCCCTAAGGGAGGTTAAAGTGGTGCAGAATGACTGAATGAAAGTTACTATGGAAAGAAACAGAACCTAAGTTTCTAAAGCAGCATAATGAAGAGGGTGATTGTAGTATCTATATTTAGAAATCGGTGCTCACACTAAAGCTGTGAGAGTGGGGAACAGACTTGCTGCTTGGATTAATGGCCTTTGTTCCTTAAAGCAGCTTTACAATTACTAGGTGATAGAGTGACAAAGTGAGCATATTTCTTAGCTGTAAGAAGAATTACAGTAAAAGAATTACTGTATTGAAAAGGAAAGTGGCAATACCACACTTAACTGGATACTAAAGAAAAAAAAGTTAAGATAGCCTTCAGGCTGAGGGTACAAGGATATTGAAGGGTATTCATAAGATACAGGAATTATTTTAACTTCTATAGGCCATGGTTTCATTTAGTTAAATACTAGAGAGGAAGTACTTGCTGCGTTGTGAAGATAAGATTTCACATAAATGTGTAAAGCTGGATTGCTCTTTTGGAAAGCCATGTTTAAGCTAAGCCACTTCTCATGATTTTAGATGGATGAAACAAATTAGTGTAAAATTTAATGGCTGACTTCAGACACACGCATGAATTAAACTCCAATTCTCACTAGTTTTTGCTTTTAATACAGAAACAAGCATCTCAGTGTTGTCCTATTTGCTTTAACTTAGATTTTTATTATAAATTTTAATACAGTATTTGATTTTTGGGATGATAATCATGGAAACTACTTTCTTAAATACCACTGGAAAACATAATCTTACTGAAACTTTAAGTGCACCATCCTTTACCATAAGCATCAACTTTTGCTGGCCTGGGGATCAGCAATAGCAGATTCCATGCTGCAGAGAACCAGATTGAATCTGATCTTTGTTTTTAATTTTGTGGCTGCAGCCAGCATGTTGTAAGGGGTAAATGAAAGAGGACATCAGGAGATTCTAGTGCTTGAGCTGTTACGGGATGCGTTTTGTGGCTCAAGTGGATGAATTTTTACTGTTGTATTTTACTATGAAATGAATGAGCTACAGGAGTATAACAGACAGAGAATGTCCTGCATAATATCTCATTCTCTTCCAGACCTTGCTTGCATGTACAAATTGTTTAGCCGTGTGCCAAATGGTCTGAAGACAATGTGCGAGTGCATGAGCTCATACCTGAGAGAGCAAGGCAAAGCACTAGTTTCTGAAGAGGGAGAAGGAAAGAATCCAGTTGACTACATTCAGGTAGTTAAATATTTTAAATTTCTTTTTTTCCACCTTTCCCATGTTCCCCAGAGTAGCAGTTAACTACATGATAGATAAGGTAAATCTTAATATTGATTCAAAAAAGATTATTAACAAGCTATCCTTACACTGTTAAAATGTACATTTTCTGAATTTTCAGACATGTTTAGATCTCTTACCTAAGTTGCTTGGAAAGTACATGCTCAGTTTCTATGCTTTTGATAGCTGCTTTTATTAAACAACATACTCAGACTCATTATCTAGCTGCTGGGAACTTTTTGAGTTAGTCTGAATGATGTTTGTCTCCAGAGTAAGTTGTGCATCTGCTGGCAAATAGCTTTATAAGTATCTATTTTGTTTAATTTTATGTAATTTTAGCTATTGGTGTTTGAGACAAAAATCACATAACAGTATTTCATGGCAAGATTAACTACAACTGAGAGGTGAATGTGTTATAAATCATAACAAATTACTTGCTTCATTCTTGGTCTCCCTGAGAAACAGAACACATCTCCATGTTAAAAGGCATAAGTGTTCTTTCTTGTTCTCCATCTCTTACTAAGAAGTGATGTGTGCCATTAATTTATCAAGATCAGAAAATATGCTTCGGGAGTGTGTGTCATCTTTTCTCTCCCATTGTCTCTGAGAGGATGGTTTTAAATTTTCACATAAAATCTTTAGAGTTCATTGAACTTTATTGAAATGGTTTTATGGCCAGAAGATGTTTTATTCTTAGTGTGAAAATGTCTATTCATTAAATGTTAAGGTTTTGGTTTTTGTTTTTTTGGTTTTTTTTAAAGTGTAGTTGAAGTCCTTGTGCCTGGTCTTTGAGAAACATTTAATGCTGTATGTCTGCTACCTCTGCTGTTTTGTTTGAAATCAGTAACTTTCTTAGTACTGGTTACTACTTTAAGAAGCCATTTGAGTATAAAACCATTTTTGATTAGGTTATTAATTTTCTGGCAATGCTGAAGCAAATTTTTTACCGAGCTTGGACAACAATCACCTCTCCAAGGGTTGTTAAGAAGAAGAGAGAATGCCCTTTGAAAATTATTATGTTTAATGATTGAGAGCTGTTAATGTTTGGTTGTTTTTTTGGTGGTGGTATGATTAAAAAAAAGGGTAAATGATGTGGAAAATAAGTGTCTGGATTACTTTGAAGTGGTTTTCACTCTTTTTGAGTCCTGATGGACCTACAGAGGTATCATTAAAAAAAACAAGAGAGTAAAAAACTTAATTATAAAGAGCTATCAACATGTGCTGCTACAAAGGTGAATAGCATAGTGAAACTGGAGAAGACTGCACGTGCTTTGGCAGAGCTCATCCTCAGCACCGTACTATGTACCCCAACCACCTCATGAAGATGTCTTGGGAAGGGATTGATACTTGATTACCATTAAACCCCCAAACAGGTTTATCCACCACTTCCATTGACAAAATGGAAGAAGAGAAAAATACCTGTGAACTAAGAAACGACCTCTTCTCATCTCAACCATGTTAAATCTGAATCTTTCAAGGATTTAAATAGCAGTAAGACAGCAAACAAGGAAGCTACAGTATATCATCAAGAAAAAAACTTCATCATAGTCCAGCACTGCTTCTGCAGCATGAGCAAACTCTGAGAGTAATTGGTGAGATGATTGCAAAAGCATTGCCAGGGGATTAAATTTAGAACTACTTATAATAATTTGAAGGGCTGTTAAAATGCTGCTGTAATTTAAGGTACTAACAGTTTCTCCTGTTTAACACCAGGTTGTTCAGGTGATGCACTCCTGGAGAGGAGACATGAGCTAACCTTGGTAAACAGAGAGACAGTGGGATTTTCTTTGAATTTAAAATTTCTATTACACATTAATTAGTCTGTGTAAAGTCTGTGTAAAGACCATTCTTTTAAGTGAGATGATGAGTTCCTAAGAAACATTACTAATTCTTTGAGTAATTGTTGAATGGCTTCTGTAAGTAACCACATATAAATAATTCCTTAAGAATCTGAGGACTTTTAAGGCCATTTAACCTGAACAGCTTTTGTTGGCAGGTGTTACCCATGATAAATTTAACTCTCAAGTGAAATTCCCACGCAGCCCCCTCCCAGTGCTGCCTTAGTTATGTCTAAACCCTGTATCACATATACTTAGCAAGGTGCTCAGGTGATTTTAAAATGTTTCCTCCTCTGCACTCTGTTGTTTTAACTCTGAATGAAGATGATGCAAACCCCTAAAGATGATGATAAGAATCTGATGATACCTTGGAGGAAGTGATTCGTTTCAGGCCTGTGAGCTTCATATTGTGATAACTGGAGAGCTATTACTTGTTTCTGACTTCCATATGTTCACAGTGACTCTTAAAGTTCAGTAAGAAACATGTGACTAAATAATGGAGAACATGTCCCTGGACTGGAATTAGAGTGGGGGAAAACACCTTAACAAGATTAGGCCTGCAGTTGCCTTGTGTTTTCTCCGCAAACTCATTCAGTAGCTGTAGGGATGCAGTTAATGGGTGTTTAGCCTCATCTTTCCTGTATCTTGTATTTATGATGGTGACTTTGTCAACATTATTTGAAATAGAAAGGACTTAACAAGTACAACAAATGCCTCCTTAAAGTTACAGATTTAAAAATACTATCAATCTGTTTAGCAAGGGTGATTAAAAAAATTTCTTCATCTCTGAGTAGCCTATTGCAGCAAACTGCACCAGTATTTGACACCAATATTTTAGCCAGTTTATCTGAAAATTGCTTCTATAAGAGATTTATGGCAGCTGTAGATATTTAAAAATAGAAATGAAATTTCAGATGCTTTCTAATAATGCCAAACACAGAGCTTTGCAGAATCTTTGACTGTAGATGGTCATCTCTATGACTTCATCTATTACTAAAACTTCAAATCAGTGAAAAGGGTTTTGTTTTTGTTTTTTAAAGGGTTTACTGGATTTGAAGAGTAGGTTTGACCGCTTTCTTCAAGAATCTTTCAATAATGATCGACTCTTCAAACAGACTATTGCGGGTGACTTTGAGTACTTCCTCAACCTCAACTCTAGGTCTCCAGAGTACCTCTCATTATTTATTGATGATAAGCTGAAAAAGGGAGTCAAGGGAGTAAGTATAAATTACATCGAAAGATCATGCTCTTTGCTGTGTAAACTTGGATGAAATTAAACTAAGCTACTTTTCTAAGAGTTTTTATATTGATAAATGGCAGTACTGCCTTTAAAAAAAAAAGTGTATGTAACACATCTGAGATCATAACAATTTAGATAGAAACTTACAGAAACAGAAGACACTAGGAGATCTCAAGATGATGTGTGGCTTGTCCCCCATCTCTGAAGCAGTATACCTGGATTACTTCTGCCAGATAACACACCCACCCCACCCCGCCCCAAAAATAATCAGGTTGTAGTAGATTCTGCAGCTCCCATCCTTCAAAACCTTAAATATAATTTCTTTAATTATATTTATAGTTTGGCAGCTGTTTTCAATATCTAGTAATTTCTTTTGAAAATTAACTTCCTTGTGTAGGGGAAACAGTTTGTCTTTCCTTCTTTTTAGTGCTTTTATGTATCAGAGGACTATTACCACATCTGTGTCTCGTAGTTTACATGCAACTATTTCCTTCAGTCTTACCTCATAGCTTCTTTCATTACTTTTTTTTTTTTTGAGGTACAGCACCCGGAACTGGACAGGATAGTTCAGCTGAGGCTTCAGTGACTCTGAATAAAGCTGAACATTATTCAGTGGCTCTGAATAAAGCTGAATATTATTGCATGCATCTTTTATGCTTTGGGAATCAAATAGTAAATTCTATTTATTTGTAAAATAAGTAATCATTTTCTTTGTTGCGGCACTAGATGGACTTTGCAAAATGAGTCTTAACATTTTAAAGCTTTCATTTCAAGCTAACTTTTCATACTCCTAATACTGGTTTCCATATATGTTGTCCTTAAAAGTACTTAAAAATTCTCCAGGAACTTTTACTGTATTAATCCATCCATCAGCTCCCTTCTCCCTCACAATTGCGTTTCCCTCCCTTTAGATCTTTTTCTTTCTCTGCTCTATTGAGTTTGTGCACTTTTCTTTTGGCTCTGTTGTTGACACATTGGACCAGTTTTGTTGGCTTCTTTATAGGCTACTGTTAGACCATATGCTTGCTGTGAATTACTTGGAGTATTTAGGTTGTGTAAGACACTTGTTAAAAGGTTTGAAGGTTAAAACAAGCAAATTATTTCTTTTACAGCTAACAGAGCAAGAAGTAGAAACTATACTGGATAAGGCAATGGTTTTATTTAGGTTTATGCAAGAGAAGGATGTTTTTGAACGCTATTACAAGCAGCACTTGGCAAGAAGACTTCTCACAAATAAGAGTGTTTCAGATGACTCTGAGAAAAATATGATCTCTAAATTAAAGGTGAGACAGTATCTGCATACTTTTTACTTCATTTTTTCATAAATGTGGTTTCTTCTGTTTTTACATAAGGGCTGTATAGATAACATACGTCTTGATTGCTATTAAATACAGAATTGGTTGTAAAGCCCCACCAAAAAGTATGCAAGGCTTTTCTGAATAATTTTGTGGAAATAAAATGAAGGAAATAGTGGAAAGCACGTATGATGAGAGCGCAATCTAGCAACAAAACTTTTTTTTTAGTTTTTAAGACTTTCCAAATAAGAGGACAACTCCTCTTATCTAGTGACTGGATTTGAAGACAAGACTGTATTTAATCTTATATTTTCTATTATTCATAGTAGTGTGGTTTTTATTGCGTGCAGTGTTCTTTTTTAGTTGCCTCCATCTGCAGACTGATGATAATGCTGAATTCCTTTTTGATTAAGTAGCTTGAGATAGTGTGAGAAAAAGATCTTCATACAGTGTTTGGAAAAATGTTGTCTTTAGGTGGATCAATTTACTGATTAAATAGGCCAAGAGATGGAGAAGAAAGTGAAGCCTAAAGGTGAACAGTCCTTCAAGCAAGTTCTGATGCAGCTTCTTCTGAAGTGACATGATAAATGGCTAGGGAACTTCTGAACCTGACTGATTTGATCCTAAAATCAAACTTTACCGATCCTCATTTTTGACCTTCATATTTTATCAGTGAGCAAAGCCTGTTTGCATCAGATTTCTCCAAATTATCAGCATTAATCCCAAATTATCAGTATTAATTCCTTCGCAACTACCTCTTTGCCTCTTTTGGCCTGATAATTTAGAAGGCACAGACATAGTTTGCAAGACAAACCCGTGGACAGGAATTTCCCTTTTCTCATGTCTGTGCGGAGTGGTTAGGGCGCTGAAGCTAACATGCTCGCCTTTACCGTGTACCTCAAAGCGTGTGTTAGAAAAAGGCCAAAGTCCTGTCTGTGCAGCTGGAGTGCATGACTTTGTGCACGTGTATCTAAGTATGTATGTGTCCCTAATTCTGAAAAGGTCTAGTAATCTCACTTGGTAATCTGCAGTAAGCCTTTAAAATTATACTGTTTTAGGACAGTGGGGTGTTTTCTGATACAAATCAAGATTTTTATTTCCCCTTACAGTGTCATGCTAAAAAGCAGGTGGAAGTATATGTGCCTTGGCCTGATAAACTTTCACAGATTTTTTTTTTATAAAGATGGAACAGGAAGCTAAAAAGAAACGAAAAAAACCCCAATAGTGGACAAAAGAGAAGGAAAGCAAGTTTTGTTATGTTTAGAGTTAGATCCTTATATGAAAAATGAAACTTTTTTAAGTTCTGAAGGTAATGCAAATGGAAATGCCAGTAACAACATGTACAGAAATATATATATTATTTTTTTTAAATTTATAAACTAACTCTTAGTCTTGCAGTTCACATATCAGAAGCTCTGTTTTCATAGTGCTGGCACAAACAAGTTATTTTGTGTATTTTAGACGGAATGTGGATGTCAGTTCACATCTAAACTGGAAGGAATGTTCAGGGACATGAGCATCTCAAACACAACGATGGATGAGTTCAGGCAACATCTTCAGGCAACTGGGGTAAGTGTGGGAGTCTGCGTGCGTCTCCTTTTACTTCAGTAAAAACCCTAGACCTTTGTCAAGGCTTGTGGGTTTTAATTTGTTGGTGACAGGATGATTCCGTTAGCATCCTCAGTGTTTCTCATCTTACAAACTTTGTTAGTATTTCCCGAAATACAAAAGTCAGTTGGTAGCCTGACGCACAGCTTGAGCAGTGCCAATTTAATTCCATAAAACCCCGTTTCAGCCGCTGCGGTCCAGGGGGGGTTTGAAGGAAGGGGCTCTGCCGCAGCCGCCCCGGCCCGGACCCGCTGCCGGGCGCAGGTCAGCGGCTCTTCCCGCCCGCGGCCGGCAGGGGGCGGCCGGCCGCCGCCTGCCCCCGCCCGGCTGTGCCCACGCTCACGTGCGATTCAGAAACGCCGTGTCACCAGAAAGTCCTCTCTGTCATTCTGCAAAGGTAGTCTTCGTTGTGCCCCGTATTTTCTGTTAACGGAAAGAAAAATACTGCATGCTGCAGGTATTTAACAAACAGCTCGGGGTTAGCTTTCCTGATGCAGTTAATGCCTTTGTTAAAAGCAAAACTACTATTTCATTCGAATTGCCAAATATAGACTTAATTGGTCAATCAAGAAGTGTTACACCTTGTTATAAAAGGGGACCTCTGCAATACTGTGTAATGGAGATATTGCTTCTATTTTGAGACATTGGTTTACTTGCTCTAAACACTTTTCCCCTATGCTGATACTTGGTAGTGCTTAATAATATGTAACAAACAGCCATGTAGTTCCCTGGCTGCAGGTAAGTAAGTCTGTATAGGAAGTGTGTTTGAATCAGCTTCAGAAATCTGAGTGCCAGGAATGTGTTCATGGAGGAACTCAGTCCAATGTCCCTAGTTAAGAAAAATCTGTTACAGCATTCACATTTTTTAGATAGCATGTAGAACTTGTACATGAGGGTGGAGGGTGGGTGTTAAAGATTCGTGTACTTTACGTGACAGTTCCACATTTAAGTTAATAAATGATGTCTCTATTTAGCTATGTACAGCTAATAAGATGAATTTAAAATGTTAACAGATATTCTTTTATGTTTTATTTGAAACTTTGGTTTTTTCTTGGCAAGAGAGCAGCAGTTCACCTGATGGTTGCCTTTTGGTCAGCCTAACCATGACCTTCTAATGAAATAAAAAAAAAAAAAATTCTCTGCTTCCAGAGGGTAAATTTATAAACAGTTATTTTGATACTGATACGTTTAGCAACTGGCTTTACTGTATGTTGTCAAAAACCTATTTAGAAAGAATTGTTACATGTACTCTGAGTTCTGTTTATGATCACAGACATTTCATTCTTGGTTAGGAATTTATTCTGTTACATTCTGTTCACTCTTAAATGCCAGAGGGGAGTAATATGGAGCACTTTTGCGGTACCATCTACTCTGATAGTGGTGACTTGATTTGTATGGCTAGTTAAATATAATGTTTGTAGATAGATGTCTCTCTTTTCTTAGTCTGTGAAAATTCCATACATTCTACACTGATACAGAAAAATGCTGAAATGTGATCCTGTTTTAAAACAGTGGATGTTTTCTTCCAATTGTCCTTAGGTCTCATTAGGTGGTGTTGATCTTACAGTGCGGGTGCTCACAACAGGTTACTGGCCTACTCAGTCAGCCACACCAAAGTGCAACATCCCTCCAGCTCCCAGACATGCTTTTGAAATATTTAGAAGGTATGTATTGAAACAGATTTTTAGGTAGAGGTTTCAAGAAGAAACTTTCTCAACTTAAATCGCAGGTATGTTTTACCATTAAAGACAAGCTAGCATACTGCTCTTCCTCAGTTCGTGCAAAAATCGGAGAATGCAATAGTCGCATTGTGAGGCTTGAATTTTTGTGAGCTTTAATTAGAATTTTAATGAGACTTAATATTTCGAAAAAGCAAAAGTGAGAAATTTCTTTGTGTCCTTAATGGCTATGAAAAATCTGTGTAACTGCTTAAAAGATTCACAAAATGTGATATAGGTATCAAGTTTTTAATTCACTTATATTACAGATTTTATTTAGCCAAACATAGTGGGCGACAGCTGACACTCCAGCATCATATGGGTTCTGCAGATCTCAATGCCACTTTCTATGGGCCTGTTAAAAAGGTAAAGTATCAAGATTATGAAGAGACTGTATCTTTTTTTTTAAAATAAGGACATGCACATTTGTAAGAACTTCAGAGTTTTCTAAAATAAAAGCTCACCCACTGATAATATAAGAATAAGAAAAAAATGCCTTCCATTGGCTTTGTAGTCTGATTCTTCCTTCGTAGCAGTTTTTGACTTTTTTCCTCCTCTAAACTAAATTTCAATGCACTATTCAGCATCATCTCTTTGTTACCTTGTAGAACAGTAGAGATTTTGATCTTGAAGGGACCTCAATGGTTTGAGTGATTTTGGGGGTTTTTTGACTGTGAATCAGTCAAAAGCGAAATGAAACTTGTTTCTCTTCAGATTAATTTTTTTGATGTGGAAAAGTGTTGTTAAGCCATGTTTAGCCTGCTTTTCGTATGCAGAGTGCTAGCAATGTAGACAACATTTTTTCCAACACAAGAATCTTAGTCGAGTTCGTAGTAGTACAATGCTTAATGTTTATATATACAGGAAAATAATTTGCTAGTGATTTAGACCAGTTCTAAAGTGCTAAGCTAGAGGTAGTAATGATATAATGCTTGGGAATGTAGAAGGTAATGTGAAATGAAAACAGTTTTTTATAACTGAAAGTATTAACAGTGTGCATTTGTGAGTATGTTAAAATTTTATCACTGCAGAATAAATATTTTGATAATTTTAAAGATAAGAGGAAGAAAACTGAAGGATGGGCAAGTAGTGGAACAGGGGGCCAGAGAGATGATGGTGTCTCTGTCCTTGGAGACACTCAATATCTGGCTGGACACAGCCCTGAGAACCCTGCTCTGGGTGGCCTGGCTTTGAGTGGTGGCTGGGCTGTGGGACCTACAGAGGTGCCTCCAGCCTCAGTCACCCTGTTCTAAGGCAGCTACAGGACAGATGTCCTGTTTATACTACCAGGCCTATGCTATTCTATCACTTGGGTAGACTAGTTTCCAAGATAATTATTTAATCATATAACTTTCATCTTACCATGGTAAAATATTTTGCAGTGGAGAATAATCTAATAGTAATTTTGTCATTTTAAAATAGGAAGATGGCTCAGAGGTTGGTGTAGGAGGTGCCCAAGTAACTGGCTCGAATACACGGAAGCACATATTGCAAGTCTCCACTTTCCAGATGACGATATTAATGCTCTTTAACAACAGAGAAAAATACACATTTGAGGTAAGCATTGCTGTTTTCTCACCTGATTTTAAATAGCTGGTGTAGACACTTTCTTGTCCTCCTGAACAGGCCCTTGAAGATCAGGTGCCTCTCATTCTATTTGAGTATGGATCAGGGCAATAAATACAGGAAGCAGATCATTAGCAATGTCCCTGGCAGGCAATCCTAGGGGAGGAAATTATTTGGGAACAGAAGTTTTCAGACATGTTGAAAGTAATTGTGAGTGTGGTTATTCCTAGGCCACAGAGCTATACAAAAGCTGAAGTTGGAATGTAGCAGGTGGCTCCATTTCCCCATTTTATCTTTGAGGAACTGGATTTAGAGGCCAAAGGGTGGAGAAGTGTTTGTATCCTGGCTTCTTAAACACCAAAGTGCTTAAATTGGCAGGCTGGAGTGAGCTGTAGGATGAATCAAAGAATTTTCATCCCTCCTCTGAGCTGGTGAGCCAGAAAGGACAATGAAGAAGGTCCAGATAGATTCTTAACAAAGAGACTTAGAAGGGTGTTGCTGGGAAAGGTTGAAGTGGTCAGCTGATAGACATGGATGAAGAAGCCTCTGGGAGTGGAGGAGGATCCTGTGCTATGAGGTTTGAGCATTGTGTTGTTAATGTCAATTAATAGTTTTGTTGTAGATGTTATCTTTGGTTTGAGAGAGCATTGGCAGCCTTGAAAAGCAGTATGGGTGCAGTTTGAGTGGATTTCCAAGTTTTCTCATCTACATTTGACTGTGCTATGCATAGTAATCATTTGCCTTTTTGTTTGGATTTTGTTTTCGGTTTATTTGGCATACCTCTCCCCTGTTAATAAAGAATGTTTCTTTGCAGTGGTCTCAGTTGGGATTAAGGCAGGCAGGGTTTGATAAGAGGCTCTTAATAAACTACTCATAAGTCAAAGCCGAGCACAGAAAGTCTGATGCGTTGTGAAATCTGTTGCAGGAACATTACAGCTTTAAGTACTTTCTCTGTAGAATACTTGGGAGGGGGAAAGAAGGGGGACTTAATAGCTCATTTTCTTGTGAGGTTGGTGTTGAAATTGGGCTGGTGACTACTTTATTTAACAAAATTGTAGGCTTTCTGAGTAGTAGAGCCTCACCCGTATCTGAATAAATACTTGGTAGAGCAGTGAAAATGACAATTTTTAATACATGCTCTTACAATTTATTTTACGAAGACCAGATGATAGAGAAATATGTCTATGTGCTTTTAGGTTGTGCATGTTTTATTTGTTTCTGGTTTGGGAGTTCTTAAACTCTTACTTTGTGTCCCACTGTAACTAAAACACTGAGAAAGGCATATTTGTTTTGTTTGGTTTCTTTGGTGAAGTGCGTGGGAGTTGTCTGTAAGTCCAGCCAGGAAAACTTACGAAGACTTAGAAGTAGAATGCATTTTATCTTCCTTCATTGATTATTAAATACCACGATTAATTGCTGAGTGCTGGACAACTGTTATTTCTCTGTCATAACAAATTAGTGCTTTTACTGCAACATAACATGAGATGACTTGTGGTGTATGCTTGTGCAAGCATAAAACTGTCTGATGTACAAGTCTTTCTGCAGATTCACAACTGAGCAGATCAATTTGAAGTGGCCTTCACAGTTGAACAGACTTTGCTGTTTTGTTTTGCATTCAGTGTGTTTCTTAGTTGCAAAGTTGACAAGATCCTCACATTAATCCTAATAGCCATTAAGCCATGTGATTGAGAGAAAAATGGGATAATGATTATGCCATAACTATGCATAAAATGCTACAGAAACTTAAAGGATTATTGTGTAGCACAGTTCCTTCACAAAAATGTATGAATTTATTGCATCCCTATACAGCAACATTTTATTTATATATGCCAAAGAACTGGTGCCCATATGGGTGAAGCCAATGCTACATGAATTGAAGAGGAAGGATTTTCATGCATGCCTTCAAAGAATGCTGTTTTTTCCAGATAATTCAATTTCTTCTAATCAAGCCTCATACAATACTCAACATATTTTTCTGCTAGTTTACAGCACATCTTAGTATGTTAGAAAGTTGGACTTGATCTTGAAGGTCCTTTCCAACCTTAGTGATTCTATGATTCTAAGGTGAAGTACACTTTTTTTAAATGTTAGCAAAAATACGGGGAAAACTTTTGATTCTTCGGTTAGGTTTAATAAACAAGAAATACAAATGTGACTGTAGTAGAACTAAAGTTGTTAAATTCCACAGAAGTGAGAGATTAAAACCTAAAACTGGCTTATCTGTTTTCTGTTTTGCTGATCTCTGCTTTGGAACATACACAAGTTGAAGTCTGTAAATAAAAATTTTTTTTGTCATGTCAAGAAAATGACATAATGTTTTCCCTCTAATAAACTTTTTTGCTTGTGTAGAACTGGACAGAGGCATTTCCATGCCTAGAATTGTCTCTTGTAGCCTCCAGATAAAGCTCACCTGGTAATATTTTTAGAACGAAGACTGTGTAATCGGCGCTGCTCTTGTGCACGACTCTAGTGTGGCCTTTAAAATAAGGCATTTTTGGAGATGGGGGAAAAAAGTATACATTTTTGACTATTGCATTAAATGTCTGTATAAAAATATGTTTAGAAAAATGATATGCTACAGACTGAAGGAAAAAGAGAGCACAGGAACATCTGTTATCCCTATTTACATTCATAGCTACGCTTTTTTATCCAGCTTGAAGTTTTTGCCTTCATCTGAGGCAGCATATTGCAGTGCAATTCTTTCTGTGGTTCTTATTTTAATGCTAGCTTATAAATTCTGAAACCCAAATGGTTTGCATACGTTAGTGGCTGATTTGGAATACTGCAGAGCGAAGTAAAATCAACACAGAAATACATAGTGGTTAGTATAAGGATGTTTAGCATCAACAAAACTCAAATTCCATATTAACTCTTTGCTTTACTTTCATGAAAAGCAGTGATTTAGTTTTCAAAGGATTAATTTTAGGTGTTGATCAAAAATCAAAGTTTGAGAGCCTGCACGTCACAGGCATTACATCATTGATAAGCTGGATTTAGTTTGTAGCGTCAAGGCTTCACGTTTACCTAAGTCCTACGATCTAAGCGTCACCTTCCTTTGGTTCGTTACATGTATCCTGATCAGTCCATTTCAGTAAGGCTTTTTGTTTGTGACCATGTACAGCATTATAGCATTTTGGGGTTGGTTTGTTTTAATACTGCTTTGTGCTGGATCTGGAAAAAAATGCCTGAAGGTGACAAACGTGTTTTAAACAAAGCAACAGATGAAGAATAGCAACTTTCTGTGAGCTGCTTGTGAAGAGGTGTTTTGATACTAGCAAATAGTGAAAATATGTGGCTGTGTCACTTCAAATACTATGAATACTTTTGATTGCATTATGCTAAGAATGCTCTTAAGTTTAAGAATACTCTATTTTTCCCAATCATTCATAAACAGGAGTTATCAAAAAGGGATTTTTTTATTATTATTTTAGGATTACTTTTTTTTTATTTACCTCAAATGAATTTGATCTCAAGTCAAAACCACAGTTTCTCATGATTTCCCATAAAGTCAACATTGTACCTGTACTGCTGGTTCTGTAGTTGAAACGTAATGCATATTCTGTCTGAGCCTTGGCATCACAACAACCTGGCAGTGAGATGTACACGAGATGCGCTGTAATTAATGACAGAGTCTGAGTAGAGGCCAGTGCATCCAAATTATTTTTATTACATGTTGTCAGTGGTGGATGATGACAGAAGAGTGGCATTTTTTTTCTAGATTGATTTTAAAAAAAACTTGAGTACACTCAAGAAATAACATCATTTAATAGAACTTAGTTGTACCCTGAGGTTTGATTTTTCTGGTCACTGTTTAAAGAACTTAGAAGTTCTTTATAGCTCTTTATGGAGCTTAGCATTTTGATCCCTGGGAGCTGTTACTGCTGCTTTTAGCCTGACGGTCATCAGTTTGACTTGTGTGCCGTGAGCATTAGGAATTTATGGGGACAGTGGAAGATCTTGATACTGCTCTTGGAACCAAGGGTGGGGAAGCTGGGAACGCGGCAGCTCTATCGGACAGTTACATGTCTGGGAGGTTTGTTTTTTCTATTTGGTACTTTAATCTTTCGCTGCTAGAGGTCCCTCGAGAGTCTGAATGGGATGTGAAATCAGAGATGTCTGCAGTTTCCTCAAACTAGAAGAAGGAAGAAAATAGAGATGAACTTCTAATGAATGTGAGCTCAGTAAACAAGTTAGGTTTGAGGAGGCAGTAGTAGTTGGCCTACTCCTAGAGCATGTTAATCATCATTCTGCATCCAGTATAATTTGCTTACTAACTCATCATCACTGGTGACTTCCCTAACAGCTCTCAGCTGAACTCTTCAGAATACTGTCAGTGGTGCAACAAGTTGTGTACATGTTTTTATGAACATTTTTCTCCAAAGTTCATAGAATCACAGAATCATAGAATGGTTTGAGTTGGAAGGGACCACAAGGATCATCTAGTTCCAACCCCCTGCCATGGGCAGGGACACCCTCCACTAGACCAGGTTGCCCAAAGCCCCATCCAACCTGGCCTTGAACACTGCCAGGGATCCAGGGGCAGCCACAGCTTCTCTGGGCAACCTGTGCCAGTGCCTCACCACCCTCACAGGGAAGAATTTGTTTCCAATATCTAATCTAAATCCCCCTTCTTTTAGTTTATACCCATTACCCCTTGTCCTGTCACTATACTCCCTAAGAAACAGCCCCTCGCCAGTTTTCCTGTAGGTAAAGCTGCACTATGACAGTTGGGGTTTTTTTTGTATTTCACCTGGAGAAGTCCTAGCCCAGGGCATCTGGGCTGTAAATAAAGTGTTTCAGGTTTTTCAGAAAGGAAGTGTATTTAATCTAGAGTATTTCTGTGTTACAGTGATACTAGACTTTGTTTACGTCCATTTATAAAGATCTTATTTTCAACAGTGTTGCTGAATGCAAAAGCATTTCCACAGTTCTTCATCAGGAATGCTCAGGAACATCATGGATGTTTTCCATCACTTGAATTACTTAGAAGGTTTCATTTCACTCTGTTCAGCAAATGTTGGAGACAGTGAAAAAATCCTTTCAGCCTTCTCAAAAATTACAGTGAAATGAAGCAGCTGGCTATTCATTCTTCTGTTTTCAGCTCATGGTGACTATTTACTTGACAGAATTCACTGTCTGTGCGTTGCCCCAGGTGGATCATTTTGTATAGTACATACTGAGACTCTGCTACTGAATGGATTCTAACCTTTCGAGCCTCACAACTGCCAGAGTGCTGTTGTTTTGCATGCTTGAAGGGGAACATTTTAAGCAGTTGATGCTGCTGTGTGCAAACCATGATACTTCTGCTGTAGCCATAAACTAATCAAGATGTTTTTCTTTAGGAAATTCAACAAGAAACTGATATCCCCGAAAGAGAACTCGTTAGAGCCCTACAGTCCCTTGCATGTGGCAAACCAACACAACGTGTTCTCACAAAAGAGCCTAAATCAAAAGAAATAGAAAATGGTCATATATTTACAGTGAATGATCAGTTCACATCTAAACTACACAGAGTCAAGATTCAGACGGGTAAGTGAGCTTTGTATTCTGCTGTCTTGCAGTCCCAGAACTGCCTTAAAATGTCAAATTATCTCTCACAGAAGCGATGTCCATACAAGTAAAAGGAAGAGAGTAATGTTTTTTTTGTTGTTGATGATTGGTTGCATCAAAATGAAAATACCAATACTGAGAAAAGTGTGGAAGTCTTAGTTAAGCCTTTTTACTTTACAAAATTTTTAATTATCTCTTAAAAGGAAACATTAAAAGAGAAAATTCAAATTAAATAGTAAAATTAAAAACATGCTACTAATTGATTCAGAAGTAGGAGAATTGCCTTGTAAATTGCTGTACTGCTGTGAAAGTGATTGATGTTTTTTAAGCACATGCTACAACAGCCATTCCCAAGTACCAGGTAGCTGTGATGGTTTTGAGCAATGATTTGGGTTTAATGAACAAGCTGATAGGTACAATACCACTTCGTTAGCTCATAGAGGTGCTGTTTTGTTATGCATAAGTAGTGTTGATACCTTTTGTCTGGAAAGCTCTCTGGATTTAATTTCCATTTCTGGAATGGAGTTGTAGCATCGCTGTGGATGCTTCACAGAGTGTTTTGGAAGATTGGTTCTTAGTCCTAGTACATCTAAAAATATGTTCTGACTTTGCAGATCTCAGTACATAAAATATACAGCATCACTGGCAGTGTTTTAAGTGCAACAGTGGAAATTTGCATGCTGTTTGCATGTAGTATAACTTGTTGGGCTTCTGTGCAGCACACGGTGTCCGGGGATGTGAGCCTGCAAAAGCCAGTAGTGCCTACATACCGTACATCGCGTGTAGCAGCTAGGCTGCCTTCCTGCGCATGCAGAGTGCTGTGGTGTCGACACATTTGCCACGGCTGGAGAATTTTTCTGGTGAGCAGGAATGCAGCAGCCAAGTGAGGTTGTTGAGAACCCTCTGATCAGGGCCCAAGGCACTGCCCTGGCATAACTGAAGTAATTCTGTGGCAACTGTTCAAGTTTCAGTGGAATTCTGCTTTTTCTTTTCCACTCCACAAATGTCTGTGAATGGGGAACGTGATTTGGGGTTCAAGATGGTTTTAGAGCAAATTTAATATTTGCAGTTTTATGTTTCTGTCTTTCACAGAAGACTTTTTATGTCTATCTCTTTAAAACCAATAAATACTCAGAGCTTTTGAGTGAAGAAGGGCAGAGGGGAAGGTGGTATGGCGGTGTGGGAGGAGAGCTTGATTGTAATGATGCTTGGGTGAAAGGGTAAGAAAAGCTCGACATAAGGGTAGAAATAAAACATAAATAGGAGAACAGAATACAAAGAATGTAAATGAGTTGGGGAGGATAAAGTTAGACTGTTTCTCCTAAGTGATGAACTTTTAAAGTATTTAACTAGTTTGTGAAGTAAATTTCCAATCCTTTTTTATATTTTAATTAATAGATTATTTGATATATTAAAGAGGAAAAATATTGAATGGGAGCGTGGGGGTTAGTGGTGCCTCTAAGCAGGTTTGAGTACTGTGCAGATTTTAACATAGCAGTGATTAAATAACAGATTGTTACCTTGTCAGTTGCTATCAAAATATGCCAGAAAGTGTTAATATGTTCTTGTGGCTCCTTCTCATAAAAAAATCAAGTTTGAGAATGTCAAAACTCAGGAAAATATAACTTGATGTCTAGATGAAATAAATAGTGAAACTAACACTTACACAATGAAATTAATTTTAATTTTGCTAACATACTTTATATTCTCTTTCTTTAAGTTGCTGCCAAACAAGGAGAGTCTGATCCAGAAAGGAAAGAAACAAGGCAGAAAGTAGATGATGACAGAAAACATGAGATAGAAGCTGCTATAGTTCGGATAATGAAATCTAGGAAGAAGATGCAGCACAATGTGCTAGTAGCAGAGGTATGCTTGTACACAGTTTTGATAGGGGCTTGGGAATTCCTTTTGCTTTTGCTGTTAATCCATGAAAGTTACACAGCTCTCACTAATGTCATTCTGAAAGGCTTTTGAGAGATGCTGTGTTTAAACCAACCTGTTTTCTTCGTTCCTGCGTATCTGAAGACATCTAAATCCTTACCCTTCGGTTCAGGATGTACTCATGGGCATACCTAATTTTCCTTCTTCCTTTTAGTGCTATTATGATGTTATCAATTTCCTTGAAATAACAGTTGGTAATGAAACCCACTGTACTTTACATGAATTATTTTCTGCTTTGATCTTGTTACTGACTGTTGGGTCCAGGTTTGAGATATTTGAGCTTTTAGCAGAGTGAAAGAGTTCTGCCGCCCTTAACTCCTGAGGCCTGACAGCTTCAGGAATAGCACACATTTTCTGCTCTTCAACTCCCTTAGGGCCATGAAATTGAGAGGATTATCAGGTTGCCTCTGTAGAGAGTGCTTTGAATCATACCCAAAAGTGAGCAAGCACTGATGGGGGGGGAAAAGCTGTCAGAAGTTTGCAGACTGCTTCTTATGCTTCATGGTTGTAGCCAGCCCTGTCTAAATGTATTTTTCTGATTATCTTGGTCCGTTAGGATACTTAATGATCTTACTTACTCTGTGATTTCATATTAATGGTTTTGATCTTACGTTTTAGGTAACTCAGCAGCTGAAGGCCCGCTTCTTACCAAGTCCAGTTGTTATTAAAAAACGTATTGAAGGACTTATTGAGAGAGAATATTTGGCACGAACACCTGAGGATCGCAAAGTATACACTTACGTAGCATAAAATGCATTCAGAAAATTTGATTTATTCTTGGACTATACTCTTCGCATGAACTGGGAAGTTCTTTTAAATCATTAATATTAAGACGACCATCTCTTCTATTAAATTACAATACATGTTCTAGACCATTCAGATCAAGCCTTTTACTCCTTTTGAGAGTTTTCAACATCAATTGATTGAGCTTCAGGCTTCTCAACGTTATCCCTGTAGAGATCATCCTTACAATTCTTCGGGAAAATGTGAATGTGCCGCGTTTGTTTTCAATACTGTATGAAAACAGAAAAAATAAAAACAAATTTAGAAAATACAGCTCATTTAAAAAAAATAAAATTGTTGGAATTTCATTTCCCCAGCTCTTCAGTGTTGATGTAAATGTGTTTCTGTAGTGTTGCTTAGCACTTCGCGCATTGTATGAGTTGGGTTTAAAAGAAACCACAACTGGTAAGGCAGAATTCCCAGTTATATTGCTCTGCTTCACATGTTTCTTTAACTAGCCATGTTTAATTACATATCTGGTAATTTTTTGAAGACCCAAGAAGACAACTTGAGCATGTTTCACTCTTTCAGCTGCACTCACTGGTCCAACAACATGAATCAGGAACTTCTGGGGGCTCAGAGAAGACAGTAATAATTTTGGCATTCCCTTCTGTAATTTGAGTTCTTCTAAATTAAACTCTATATTGATTAGGTTTGTTCTGGTTTCTTTATAGGAAAAAGGAAAAGATTTTAGTGTGTATAAACTGTATAATAATTTTTGCTGTTGTACTCACTGCCGATGGTGGATTGTACAGGGCGATGTTTTTATTTCACTAAATGTAGACAAAATAAATATAAAATAAATGGATTTAGTGTACACAAACAACTAATTCAAGTGTGTTAGAGTACAGGGTTGACAATCTTTTGGAACTAAACACTGTCCCCTGGGGAAACGTACTGGGATTATATTTTGTTAATAAACATTATAGGTGGATATGTAGCCCCAGGGCTTCCCATCATAAGTGTGTGTTACAGGAGATGAAGGTGAAGCCAGCGTGCACTATTTGTTTTTGAAAAGGCATTTTAAACATGCAATAAAAAAATTGTCACTCTAATGAAATTTTTAGGTCTTACTCTGGAACTTTTTTCTTCTTGTCAGGATGCTGCAAAAATAGATTAAAAATTGCAGTTTAGGGGCATCATTATTCTCATATTTAGAAATTGCTTGAAATGTGCATTGTACTGCAGAGTTTTTATTAAGCAGTATTTCTGACATTCCAATGCACGTTACACGGTTTCTCTGCCGTAGCTATTTTTCTGGTTTAATCAAAACAATATTTTTCTTTCCTTGGTTCGCATTGCTTTCATCCGTAGGTATTGAGAAGTACCGTTGGGATGGGCTTCCCAGTTGGTAGAGCTGGAGTTGAAACAAGAAGAAAATGTTGGTTGCAGAGCATTAGGATACAGCCAGAGCGTTTCTTGATTAGCTGTAGGAAACAAATACGTGGTGCCGTAATGCAGCAGTGCAACTGGGGAGTGTTTTTCATAATGCGTCCCCAGTTTCACCCCTCTGCAACCTGGTAAGATACAAATCCTGGCTGTTGTTCGGAAGTAGGATGTTTCCTCTAAAGAGCGGGACTGGAACTGGGGTGGTATTTTAGCTCAGCTGCTCTGTTTTAAGAAGATTAGCTTTTAAGTCATCAGGGGGGCAGTGGCTGAGGGACCTTCCTGCCGTTGTTCATCAAGAATTTAGCCCCAAAAGAAACCGGCTAGGCCATTGGCTGTTCTAAAAATGCCTTTGCTGAGCACTGCTAAAACACCAGTGTGTCTGCACAGTACGTGCACAGCTTCAGCGGGAGCGTAGTCGCTGTTCAGCTGTAGAGCGATACCAAGTGCAGGTTGGGTGGGAGTCTGGGTTTTGGATTGTCTTAAGTCATCAGAAACGTCTTCCTCCAAATGTAACTCTTCTGTGTGTCAGTCTGAAGGTTTTTCTTTATGCATATCTTATTCTTTAACAGTGTGAATGTTGTGATAACTGCATGTTAATGCTTGCCCTTGTGCTTTTCAGGGAGAAACATGTTCAAGTCCTTTTTCCCTGTGAAGCTTATAGAGATTAGTGCCGTTACCTGTGACAGGAGGGCTTTGTCCGTAGCCTTGCAGTTGTACTTCTGCTCTGCATCAGCCCAAACTTCTGCCTCTGGTGGCTTTTGGAAGTGCTCGGCCTGACTGTTAGGTGAATGACTGTACGGTGACATGTTGAAGGGTGGGGTTTTTTACAAGCCCTGTGGGCAAGAGTGTTTGCTGAAAGAATACCAGGTGGCAATGGCTGTCTTCAGTAATAAGTACTGAGAGTATAGATTACAGTTAATAGAATTTTGAAGACAATAGTTATTCAGGAGGGGACTTTACTGAAGTCACCTTTTGGAAATGTGCCCTTTACCACTGAACAAGGAGATCGTGATGCTGAGGATTTAAAGATGGAGAACGTGAAAGCTCTGGTTAGAGAGACAGGGCATGACAAGGACTCTGCCTGCGGTGAGTTTGCTCATGCCTTTATGTTGGTTGTGCACATAGTGAGATTTCTTCTGTAGTCCGTAGTAGAACTCTGCTGTGCCTTACCTAATTTCATTTTTGCTTTTCTTAATTTCCATTTGGAACTTTGTTATAATTTTGTTAAAATTTCATCAACAGGATTGTAGTTATGTGTACGAGTGTAATTATTGGTGCTTGGTTTCTTTGCATTAATGTACAGTCAAACACAGTAACGACATGATAAATGTGGAGTTTAGTTCTTCAGAAGTTTTAAAATCAGGTTTCGGGTTTTATAGCTGTTTGAGGATATATAGGCATGTAGTGTCCTTGCAGACAAGTTTATTTCAAAGGGTCGAGAGTACACTTCATTTACCATCATAACAAAGATGATGTTCCCCTGCATCCCCGATGTAGTTCTTGCTCTCCTCAGTCTTGGCTACCTGTGCAGCTTTGGTTTGCTCTTTCTGTCTGCCAGTGATACTACCACTTCCCCGTTTGCCGCGGAACAAATGAACATTGGGCATGTCTGCGAAGCAGATGGTCTCAGATGCCGAGTTACTCCTGAATGAAATGTCTCTCCTCGCCCCCTTTCCTGAGGGGGAGCTTTGCCCTGCGGACGCTGAGGTCCCTGTAACGCTGTCTGTCCTTGTCCCCTTCGCTCCCTGAGAACTGGCGGCTGCCGTCAGATTGGCTTTCCTGGACCTGTAAGAACAGAAACATTGCACTAAGGATTCTGGATGACCCAAGTTATTTTCGTCCACATGTATTGCAATCGAATTGCACAGTACCTGAGAGGTGGCGCATGTCTGTGGTAATAGATCTGCGGTAGCGGAGCCTGTCACGCCACGTGGTTTAGGGGATGAGCTTGCACAGAGGTGGGTGCCCATTTTGTCAACAGCAAAAACTGGAACCACTTGTGGTCTCTAGTCTCTGTATGTCCAAAACTGGCCGCAACCTTTATTGTTCCGTCCAAAACTCCTCAACTGCTTTGTCCCTCGCAGTTGTGAGAGGCGAGGTGGGCTGGGATTGTTCGCTCCCAGTTCCTCAGAGCTGGAGCGAGGGTTTGGCAGTCTGGAACGGGGCTCGCAGTAGTGCGTGGAGCTGGTGAGAGGCATCGTCTGATTTGTGTCAGTACTGAGGTCTGATTTCTGTTCATGTTCATTTTGATACCTTGGATATTGATGAAATAACCAAAGTGCTCAGCCTGCAGTGAGTTCAATGGCTGCTCTGTCTTCTGGAAGGTGTCATGAGAAGGTGTGTAGAATGCAGAACTTCATGCAGCTTTCAGCTGGCTGTACATAAACCACCAGGAGGATAACTTCCCTAGCTGCCTGTCCTTCAGGGTGTGGGGAAGTGTTTCACAGAGCGTGCCCACAATCAGGACTGGGTATTCTGGATCTCTCAGCTGGCTTTATCCACGTGTTAACCCAGTGTCTGGCACAGCGGAAGCGAATGCTGATGAAAAGATGGTGGTTTAAATGAGAACAGTGGCACACCGTTGCTTGTCCAACAACCAGCTGTGATAACCAGGCAGTGCACGCCCAGACCCCCCCAGGGCAGTCCCCTTACGTTCCGTGGGCATGGTGGTCTCTGTCAGAGCCGCAGCTCTCCCCAGTGCGCTGCGGTTCACGCGTGGGGTGTGACCTCGGTGATGGGGCCAGGCCGCGCTCTGCCGGCAGGCGCTGCTGCGCTGGCGTTAGTACCTGCCAAGTTTATAAAGCAGCTTCGTGCTTTTGGGGTCTTGCTCTTCATTTCTCCTCGAAAACTGGAGCTTTGATGGGGAGTGAGTCTGTGGGAATTGATGTGTTTACTATCATGGAGATGGACGTGAACTTTATGGATAGGAAAAGAAATAACATTTAAACTTGCAGCAGTGATGTTTTATTAATTCTTCTTTCTCTTGCAGTTCAGAGCTTTAATTCCAGGTACAACAGACACTGAGGAACCCTCCGATCTTCATGACTACTCCTCTGTTCCTCCTCTTTGAACAGCACATCGCTGCGGTTCGCTATTTGTGTGCCTTATCCTTCAAACGCTGGCAAAGCGTTGCCGCCGGATCTGTCTGAGGCCCAGGCGAAGGTGGCGCAGCGGCACGCCCAGGGAAGAAATGTCTAGGCAGCGGAGTGGGGCTGTTCTGCGGTCGTGGCAGTGTCTGCTGTCCTGCAGGGAGGAAGGTGCCTCTCTGGGGAGAGCAAGGGAGGCGTGTGGAGCAAAACCTGTTGTGGGATTGTGGTGGATGGGCATTGTGGGGCCTGTGGTGGTCAAACCTTGTGCAAAATGTGGGGTTAGCAACTTGAATTTGTCATCTATTGAGAGGGTCGGACACGCTGTGGCATTCTCAGTGGCTCCCTACGAGAAATAAGTATTGCTAGAGAGGCCTTTTAACCAAAAAAAGCGGAGTCTGCAGTACAAAACTGCGTGAACATCAGAAGCTGTGACGCTGATGGTGCCAGCACCATAGCCCATACTCTGCCTGTGCTCTTGGTCTGGCCACAGGCGGGGTGAAGCCAGGGTACTGGGTGCCAGCTGCCGCTTCCCCGGCACCGGAGCTGTAAATAAGCTCTCCTTTTCCCTCTCTTCTTTGCCTTGCCTAAAGCTCTGTAAACACTCACGTTGTCAGTGAGCTGCTCTTAGCTTCTGACTCAAAGCTCTTGAAGAGCGTGTTTTGAGGTGGCACGGATGGGGCAGGAGAAGCAACCCCTCTTCCCCTTTGGAGTGACACCTCTGAGGACCGAGAGTTACATACGTGGTGTCCGGTGATGAAACAAAATAGTGTTAGAGCTGGAAATCGAGTCTGAAAATTGTGAGCGTTCAGTCTCGTCGTGGGGCATGTTCCTTTCCAAGTTATAATGCCAGATTTTACTACTTGGATGTTTCTCGCAAGCTGAAAATATTATTTCCAAATGCCACAGAAAGCATTTGGATTTATTTGGCAGTAACGAATATATTTGTTATGCTTACTATTTATTATCTGCTTAGTTACTTTCCCATCTAGCTAGTGTAACCTTCTCTTTGGATGAGTGTTATGGGGCTGGGATATCATCTGACATACAGCACGTACCGTCAGCCTTGTGCATCATGGGGTGGGTTTTAAGGAGATTAATACAAAAATACGAAAAAACTCTGTCTAGACTGAAATCTTGGTGTCTTGAGCGCTGTTGTTCCAGCAGTTAGTCTGTCTGTAGACATGACAGCATTTGGGCTCGCTAGCAATAGCCTTCATAAGGGAACACGTATTACGGAAATCAGGGAGGGATTTACCCTCCCAAAAGGAGTATTTCCCGAGCTCGTGGAAAGGCACGGTATTTCCCATGCATGCTTCATGTTCTTTGGGATGCGTTTTACTAATGAACTACAACTCAGCAGGACACGGAGGCTCCTAACGTCAAGCACCAGACTGGGCACAATCACCCCGACGCTGCTGTTTCGTTGGAGTGAGGTGGCACCCGGCAGCAGCAAGCAACTGCTCGGTGCCCCCGAGAAGCTCGCCGGGCGCTGTGGGGAAGGCCGGGTGGCAGCCGTGCACCGAGCGAAGGGACACACCAGTTTCTTTCGCAAGAGCCCTGTTACGTGCGTGTTCGCTGTGGGTGCTGCTCTCCTGCTGACGCTGCCTAACACTGAGGTTTTGTACGAACAGTGCTATAATCACAGCGTGTTGACCAACATCGTTGCTGTGATTTGATTTGCTGGTTGTGGCCTCAACTGGGCAAAAAGCCTGTTGAAATCTCGAGGAGTTCATCCCAAGTCCCAGGCTGCATGACTTAGCGCCGGGTGCTCGGATGAGATACATCTCAGTTTCTGGTTCCCTTGGAGGAATCGCTGCTCGTTGCGCTGCCTGGGCAAGGCTGGGACTTGCGCTCCTCCAGGAAGCAGATTTCACGAAGAAGTGAGTATAAACTCTAGTTCTAGGAAGTCTTGATTCAACCTAAGGCTGCGGTTAGTCTTTTCTGAGCTGGAACCCAGGTGAGGGAGTGAGTCTGAAACTGCACTGCTCAGCACTTGTCTGTTGTTTTGGTCCGTGTTGTGATGTAGAATAAAATCAGTGTGGAATGATAGTTTGCCCTCAATCTGCTCAGGTAATAATGGCATAGGGAAATGAAGAGCAATAGAAAAATGAGTATTTTAGCTAGGAATTGGTGAATAACAGAACAAAATGAAGATACTATTCCAGGTTCTCAAATCACTGTGCTTCTGCATTTAAGTACCTTCAGCTGCTTCGGCATATCCTGCACTTTAGCTGCAGTAACGACCGTGCTCTGAAAACCCAGTGCAGATGTGGTCTTCTCCCCAGGGAGAAGACAACTTTCTCTGGAGGTGGGCAGTTCGGATCTTCTTTAGTCTGGTGGGGGTTTTGCCCTCTTGTTTTGAATCTTAGTTCTTTATCATTCTCGTTAGGTTGGTACCTGGAGCCTCAGTTGTGATCACGTTGTGTTTATCCTGTATGTGGAAAGACACAGCATTAGTTCTTGCTTTAGGGAGCTTATAATTGTAGGGAATTGAAGGAAAGTCATGAAGTCCTCAAAGTGAAGCTGCATTAGAGCCTAACAGTGCCTTTCTGTGCCCTTCACAGAATCACAAGGGTTGGAAGGGACCTCGAAAGATCATCTAGTCCAACCCCCCCTGCCAAGGCAGGGCCACCTAGAGCACATCACGCAGGAACGTGTCCAGTCAGGTTTTGAATGTCTCCAGAGAAGGAGACTCCACAACCTCTCTGGGCAGCCTGTCCCAGTGCTCTGTCACCCTCACGGTGAAAAAGTTTTTCCTCACATTAACCCGGAACCTCCTATGCTCCAGCTTGTACCCGTTGCCCCTTGTCCTATCGCTTAGTGAGGCCGAGAAGAGCCTGGCTCCATCTTCCCGACAGTCACCCTTAACATATTTATAAACATTGATGAGGTCACCCCTCAGCCTCCTCTTCTCCAAGCTAAAGAGACCCAGCTCCCTCAGCCTTTCCTCATAAGGGAGATGTTCCACTCCCTTGATCATCTTCATGGCTCTGCGCTGGACTCTCTCTAGCAGTTCCCTGTCCTTCTTGAGCTGAGGGGCCCAGAACTGGACGCAATACTCCAGATGCGGCCTCACCAATGCAGAATAGAGGGGGAGGAGAACCTCCCTCGACCTACTGACCACAGCCCTTCTAATGCACCCCAGGATGCCACTGGCCTTCCTGGCCACCAGGGCACATTGGGCCTTGGGCTTCATACGGCTGCTTTTTCTTTGCAAAGTTTGCTAGGGCATGCGCCAAATCCCCGTGAGGCCCAAGTCTCTCAGACCTTTTAAGGCATTTCTGCTAATATTTGTTACTGCTCAATGCTTGGTATTGCTGCTTTTGAAATTCTGTTAAAGATGAGGCTAATAATCTCCTGCAGCTTGTCTGTCACAGCATTTGTTATCAACTTAATTATGCAAATCTGCAATTCCAACATCATGTGGGATACAGGCCAAGACTGGCTCTTTTAATTAGATTTTGGGGTGTGTTATTCTGCATTTCAAGAGCAGGAAAGGGAGTAATTAGAAGCCTTCGCGCCATGTAGGTCTGACTTGTTCCTTGAGCTGGAGTCTGGGCTCGCTGGCGAGCTCACCATCTCCTGGTGACTTGCTCTTATTAACGCTCGGTAGGGTGCAGTTTCTCTCGGCATCTGCTGCTGGCCTTCCCAGAATTTTGCCTTGAGTTGTCTTCAGCAATGCTAAGTGTAAGCTGATTAGATAAACATTTCGCTGGGTCCCGCAAGTCTCGGTTTGGTTTACATGTGCCTGTTTTCTTTTTCTGGAAGGTTTTTAACTGAAGTGCAATTTATATAAAAATTGCTAGGTTAAATCTTTCAGACATGAGTCCCTGAAGCTGAGCACTTAAATAGACACACAGACAAGCTGACTCCCCCCTCATCCCACACTGACCCGGGTGGGAGTGGGGTTGGTGCTGGGGATGTGGGCAGAGGGCTCCAAAGATACCATCGGGGGTCCGTGCTGGGTTTTGGGTCTCTGTACTCAGGTCAACATACCTGACTTGGTTTTCTAGTACCACTTTCTGATATAACCTCCACTATGCTTAGTGGATCTCAGCTTGTGTGTGTGGAGTGCTTTGGGGTTCTTTTGAAATATTTTAACCAAACTGAAAGCTGAGTAAGGGTGTATGTGTCCGCAAGCACCCCAGAACTTGCTGAGGACACGTAGCCCAGATCCGGTTGGAGCCGAGCACAGGAACTGCCTCAATCACATTGTACAAACCCAGATCTCATGAACTTTGTGCTTGTGGCTGTGGTGGGATGTCGGCAGCTAGACGCAGACGTGCTGTGCCTTTTTGTGACACTTTTGTTACTAATAGGAAGCTCTAAAGTGCAAAGCGTGTTTCACAGCTCTTGGGGGCGTGCAGCACGCGCGCGTTGCTGCGAGCCAAGGCACGCTGCCGGGGCAGTCAGCGCGGGAGCCTGGCTGCTGGGGCTGCCTGAGACCTGAACCACGTAGGAGTTTCTGCAAAGGCACCTGCGCCTCTTTGGTCACACGTGCTTATTTGGAAGGCTTGCTACTTTTTCCTGTGGTCGAACTGCTGGAGCTTGAACCATCTGACTGGGTAGAGCTGGCCTTCTGCTGTCCCAGCTCTTTGGGATTTCCCTTGCACGTGGCTGTAGTGGCCATCGGCTGTGTAAGGGGAGGGCAGCCAGCGTGTGTCAAAGGCACCTGTGTAACCACACATCTTGGGCATCTCAGGGCATCAGGGGTGGGAAAGCTGACCCAGGCTTCGGGTGCGCAGAGGTTCTTTGCTCCTCTCGCTGACCCTTGTCTCGCTGCTGGATCTCGTGCACCCTGCAGAGCGCAGACGAGGGGCTGGGGGGACAGCAGTGCTGCTGCACAGGCAGCGCTACCAGCGGAGTGGCTCTCCCGGCACCGTTACATGCTGCAGCAGCATCCCCTCTTTCCCTGCTGCCTTTCCCTTTGCTTAAGCAGAACGAGAACTTGTTTGGGGCTGGCAGCTGTGATGTCAGCCTGGTTTGTATCACTGCGATGACTCCAGTTGAAGATGACGTGTCCAAGATCCTGTTGAAGTTGGTATGCATTTGGAAACTCAGTTCTCAGTCTAGTCTCTCCTTTTCCTGAAAGATCTTTCAGGTACCAATGGTAAAAGCTTGGCTGCCTTAAGACTACGGCAGTTTTAACACGGGCTTCAGCAGGGTCATGGTTCGGTCTGTTACCAGCCATCTCCCTCGTCTCTGTGTCTTGATGCTGCTCTCCCAGCCTGTGCTCGCACCACAGGCTGCGTCGCTGGAGGATGAGTTACTTGCTTTACTTTCTTAACCATAGTCCCTAAGGAAACACGTGGTTTGATCCTAGCTGTCCCTCCGACAGTGCACTGTGCTGCTGCAAGGGTGGCTGCTCCCCCAAGGGCTGTGGCTGAGTGTCAGGAGGAACCTCTCTCACTGTAGTTTGTTTTATCTCCCGTGAGTCTTGAAACCCTGTCTTGCCTGTGCACCTCCTAGCATAGTGTTTCTCACAGCAGGAGTCTCAAGTCGCTGTGCCCCGTCGATGGGAGGAGTTGCAGCCTGCTGCGCCGATGCTGCTGAGGTCCGAGCGGCGAGTCCCAGCAGCAGCCAGGGTCAGCCCTGCTGGTAGCTCTGCAAGGTAAGGCAGGCTGCAGCCGCAGTGAGCTTCTCCTCCCCTCCTTCTGAATGTATCTTTTCTTTTTTTCTTTTTCTGTTGTTTATACGCTTGGATCCTGATCCGCAGCGAGTTGTGGAGAGCTCTGTATTTTCTGTGTCTGCTGACAGACTCTTGCTGGATTCCTGCTCTTTGTTAGCTGGTTAAAAAGAAGAAACAAGAACCATTTGGGAGAGATGTCTACTTCAATAAATGCAATAGGTTAGATGAGATTTTCCTCTTCTGGTCACTGGGGTTTTACTTTCCTCTGAAGTGATGGTGAATTGGAGTCACAAGGCTTGGAGCAAGAGACAAACTCTTTGAAAAGCTTATTTCATTCAAGTAAGACCTTAATTCTGATTTTTGTCTCAGTACTGTATATGCTGTAGATAATTGTCATCTAGCAGGCTAACTTAGTGCTTCTGTCCTTGAGCTTGAAATGCATGTAAACCAAAGGAAAAAAAAAAAAAAAGTCTTTTAAAAGTTAGTAAGCCCAGGACACTGCATGGATTTAATGAGGCCTGCTCCCGAGATGCTTAGGTAATTCACACCCAGTCTCTCTGAAGTTAATTATGTGCTAGTGTACAAAGCCTAAACCCTTATAAAGTAACTTCCTTACAGATGCTGCTATGAACTTATTAAATCCTGTGATGCACCATCAGTCTTGTTGGTGTCAGCTAGAGTGAGGGCTCTGAGCACGGCAGAGGACTAGGCACATCTTAAGAACTCATTATGAGAAGGAATTTTTAATTATTTTGCCGTGCCTTTCCAGTGTAAGGTTTTAACCACACAGCAGACAGTATTCTCTGAGGCTGCACACGATATTTGTTAGTTTTACATTCTGACTTTATATTAGGCAGGGCTTACTAGCATGTATATTGGTGGTAGGTACAAAGACCCGTATTCGACCTGCGCTTGCACGAAGCTGGACTGCGCCAGCAGTCTGCTGGGTGTTCTGCTGTGCGACCAGTCGCTCTCATGGGGGAATGGGGCTCCAATATGTTTTTTGAGTATCATATCAGAATATTATTTTCTCTTTCCCCTCTCCTCAGCAGAGCGGCTTTTCCCATACGATTGAACTGCTGTGTTTCTAATCTCTTACAGAGATCTTTCTTGGCGTGTTCAGTAGGTCACTATGAATAATGTGCTTTTCCGTTTGGCAACCAGACGGGAAAGCGGGGGGAAGGGGAAGACAAGAGGAAGGCAAGGACTCATTATATTCAGGGATCGGGGGGAAACCAGCACTTTCCTTTCCTTACAAGATGCAGCAAAAGCCGTCTGTTTGTTTGGATGGCAGTGGATGACTTTCCCACCTGAGACCTTCTTGATGCCTCTGAGAAAAGCAGTGGATGAGGAGATCTCAACTCACCAGGCTGCAGCAGTGAGGTTCGTGGCATCCTGGCTTTACCACCAGGTTTAGGGGAGCGATAGATTGGAGACAAAGTGAGGACGTGAGAATGACCTTGTCTGAGGTTGGGGAGCATGGGTCTGAGCCCTTCCCCGTGGACATTTAGGTGTCAAAGCAAAGTGGAAGAGGAGCAGAGCACTCCTCTGCTGGGCACTGCTTGGCCAGGGTGATGGGGCTGCCCTCTGAAAGAGGGGTTCAGGCAAGGGCGATGTTCAGTTCATCTCATGTTCCTTGTGGTGGGAGTGGTGGGTACCCCGACCTGGAGCTACTGGAGAGCTTACGGGTCTGAGAACTGGGCCTGAAACTGTTCTCAGGCAGCTCCATCGGATAGAGCTCACAGGTGAGACTGCTTCCCCGTCCCACCCCAGCAAGCACACTGCTCACAGGGGAAATGCTGTGTGGTGGGGGGTGTTCAGGATCTGGCCCTCTCTGTGCGTAGGCTCAGTTTCTTGGCTGTTGTAAAGTCTGGTGGCACCTGATATGGATGTCAGCTACATCAGATCCCAGCTCTGCACAGGAGATGCTGGTCACCTCCAGCAGTCTCTGTGTGAGCCACTTGCCCATCTAGAAACCAGTTTGGCTCCCACTGGCCACAGTGGGAGCTGCAGGGAGACTTGGTGTCTGCATTGTTTCCGAACCCACGCGTCTCCTGGCTCACCAGCCCTTACTCTGTACAGCTGCTTTCACAGCGTTCCTCTTACCGGTACTTTATCTTCGTCACTACGATGCTGCTGCCCCCGCGGGACTTTAAACAGCCGGGCTGATGCGATTCCATGGGGATGGGGGCCGAGAGCTGCACAAGCCTCTCGTGACCGACGGGACTGCTCAAGCAAAGCAGCGCGGGCCAGCGCTTGCTCCCTCTTTGCGCCCACGAGAACGAACGGTTTGCCGGCGGAGGAGTGACGGGGAGAAGGGGAGATGGAGGGCAGGTACCGGCCCTGCGGTGCAGGGGCAGCCCAGCGGGGTGGTCACCAAGGGAGGGGACAAGCATGCAGCTGGGGTGAGCCTGCTTGTGGGAAGGGGGGGGCACGGTGGAGCCAGTGCCCTGCGACGGAGCCCGTGCACATGCTGTGTGTTTCCAGAGGCACTGCAGCGTGCCCCGCTGCCCAGCCCCTGGCAACCCGGCCGATCCTACATCCGTGCGTGTGTCAGTCACCTTCCGAACAGCAAACAGCGTCTGGTATCGCATTGCCTGGTGGCTGGCTTCACGACATGTTTCCATGCTTGTTTGGAAAAGGGCAGTCGCTAGCTGCAGTTTATTCCCCTGCTGCTTTTTCGGAGGGTGCTTTAACCTATGGATACCCTCCTGATGCCACTCACAGCCTTCTCCCCCTACAGCATGCCCGGCCACAGCTCCTTCTCCGAGCTGAAGGTCCTTGCCGGCTTGCTCCTCTCACCAAAGCCGCAGCTTTCCTTTCATCACTCTTGTCTTCTTCCTCCTGCTTTCCCCCTGAATCTCCACATCCATTTTAACGAAGGGCAGCTGGAACACACTGTACTCAAGATACAGATGCGCTGTGGGTTTATACGCCACCATATGATGTTTTCTCTGTCCTTCCCTAGCCATCCTTTGTTTCAGGCCGCTGCTGGCAGCAGAGCAGCCGCCCTCGCCCCGCTGCCTGCTCAGCCCCCGGCAGTGCTGCCGGGCCGCCCGCCAGCCCGCAGTCCCACCGCTGTGCGCGCAGGGTGAGGACTGCTTTCTCCCAACACCGTGTTTGGCTTCCTTCATTTTAGCTGCCTTGACTCTTACTGGTCTCTGCGTGCTTGCCCACCCCCGAAGCGGTATCCGCAGGGATACCTGGCTTCGGCACGCTGCTGCCGTGGCTGTGCCGGGCATCTCTGCTGTGCCCAGCACTGTTGCCTCCCTGCCAGAACAGGGACCCTGAAGTGCAGCGCGTGTTGTTGGCAGCTACAGACTGAGCCCCCCCAGTGAACTTTCTTAGATTCAGCGTGTTATTGTACAGGCAAAATTCCCGTCTCCCTCACACGCAGGAAGGCAGATGACTGCTTGCCCTTGCCCCTGCCCTGTAGCACGGAGTTGATGAATCATTTCCTTTTCCATATTTTAGTAAAATTGTGTTGTTCAGAGCTCATCTAGAGCATTTTAATGTTTTGAGCACTTGCACTCTTCACTCTCTTCCTGCAATTGTCCGAAGGCTGCATTCCTTTGCCTCCCTCCCAACATCGGTTACTTGCTTGGAAGTGTTGCGACTGGGTTTGTCTCTGTCAGTGCAAACCAATTTTTTCCTTATTTTCTAGTCAGTCTTTTTATTTTTATTGTATGTTGGTGTCAGTGCCGTGTTAAAGCATGGTTGTGTATTTCTACCATTTCTGAGAGTGATCTCCTACCTAAAGGAACCCGAGGCACCGCTACTCGTACCTTCAGACCTGGTGGTCTTGTTCAGTTGGCCATAAAGCTAGGGGGTTTTTTTAATACAACAGTCAAGAGTTTTGAATAACAGCCTTATTAATGCTGGGATTTCTGCACTGTTTGAGAAGGAACCAGTATGTCAGCAGAGAGATGTGCTGCTCTTCATTAGCTGGAGCTGGGTGTGCCCTTGGAGGCCCCGGTTTTGATTTAAATGCTGGTGACAGTGGGGGCAGTTCTGTACAGAAAATGGGGGTTGGCTTGGCTTACATTATTCCTCCTGGGTTGGCAAAATAAGGAGATGAAGGGACAGTGTGATTTACTATCTAGATGCTAGAAGAGGTCTGGAGAGAGGTGTGTTTTCAGCATTCTGACTGTAGTCTACACAACGAGCTATGTGAAGTACCAATATGTAAACCCAAGGAGGAAGAAAAAAACCCCTGGAGTTTGTTTAAGGGTGCTGATTACACGGGTACCTTGCAGATATCACGTGGGCACACAGCAGTATTTAAAAGAAAAAAGCTGAGTGCCAGACTTGCCCCTTTCAGCGCTCCATTTTCCTTTTTTCCTCCTTTTTTTATTTATGGGCTGTGTATAGTAAGGCAGCAAGCTACCTGTGCTGTGAAGTGCGTAACTAGGAGTCGAGGCTTTTTCCCAAAGCTCCTCTTTCCAGAGCCAGATTCATATCTGCCCTTATTGTTATCCGTTGTGTTCACATGGGTTTTCTTCCTTTTGTTAGTCTGTTTTCCTTCCTTGTTTTTAAAGAATAGCTTATCTGCACGCCCCAGAAGGGTGTGACTGGCAAAGATCATAAGCTTTTACACCAAGCTGAAGCCCAGCCTGCCGACTGCAGGAAAACATGCTGACATTTTGCGCGTTTGCAGAAGGCGGCGACCGCACCGGGGTGCACGCCGGTGGGACTCGGCTGGATCCGGAGCGCCCGCTTCCACCACTGACAGGCGAGTGTGCTTACAACGCATCTCCTCTTGGAGAGTAACTGCTCTGGTGTTTTGGTGCTCCTCGTCTCTGCTGCGCTGTGCTGGGGAGGACAGGAGCAGTAGAACACAGGAGTGTTTCTGGGCATGGCGGTTGGACTTGTGCAGTGACTCGAGCTCAGGTCTTGGAGTGGGAAGAGGAGCTTTGATTGAGCTCTGCTGGATGCGAGTGTCCTGGCACCGGTCGCAGGATGCTTTGTCACGCTAAGTGTGCCTACCTGCACATTTCATCACGTTACTGCAAAGTGTGTACAATGTTGAATTCGTTCTAAGTCTTAGGGTACACCCCTCGTATTACTGAGGCTCCGATAGTAGGAGAAGGAGAGGGAAGGCACCAATTTTTCTGGTTTTCTCTTTCGTCAGGAACCTTTGCAATGGATGACAGAGCAGAGTCTCTGATGACCGTGCACCTGCTTGCCAATTCGGGACACTCGTTGCTTCTGCAGCAAACTCTGGGTCAGCTTTTGGAGTGGATCTGCCCAGATGTTCAACTTTTCCTGGTGTCCGAGCGCGTTACTCCGTTGAAGTACTACGAGAGATACTGTAAGAGAAGCTGCGGCTTTCCTGGAATATCTGTTCTCCTTTTCCTACATGAGGACTTGGGAGAAGAACGGATTTTCCAGGTCCACGAGCTCTTTCAGCGCCCACCCTGGCGCTACCAGTGTGCCCAGATTGCTAATGGGCAAAGCCACGCCTATGTCCCAGCTCACCAGGACTTCTACAGCCTGGACGACCAGATGCCTGTGTGGGGCATCAGGCGGGTGCACTGTGGCCCCGAAATCCTGCGTGTCACCCTCTACTGTAGTTTCGATAACTACGAGGATGCGGTGAGACTCTACGAGATGATCCTGCAGAAAGAAGCAACTATGCAGAGAAGTAACTTCTGTGTCTTTGTGCTGTACGCAGCTCGAAACACTGCGGTGCAGCTCTGCTTGAAGCAGCTGCCCATCGGGGTGGCTGCTGAGCCGAAGGACTCATCAGCCTTGCAGTTCAAGGTGCAAGAAATCGGGCAGCTGGTGCCTCTCCTGCCTAACCCGTGTATTCCCATCAGCAGCACCAGGTGGCAAACGCAAGACTATGAAGGAAATAAAATTCTGCTTCAGGTATGTGTCTGTGGTGCTCTGACAGGAGGGGGTTTTACTTATTATTTTTTTTCCCCCCAGGAGAGCAGGACTGATTCAAAATGGCAATTAAGATTTTGATTGTTTTCTTTTGAATTTGTGAATGCAGTAATTGGTATCTGCTCGTGCTGGGATGCTGTTGATAAACCTAAGCACAGACCCTTGGAATATTTTTATATTGTTAAATTAATATCGTTGCTGCTTGCCTGAAATTTAAAGTGATAATGCTTTTTTGAGCAGGCTAGTTTAACATCTTTACTTCCCTGCATGAATCAAATGATTGTAGCAGCCTGTTCTTTTCCTGAGAAGTCATTATTTTATAAATGTTTTTGAAAGCACGTTTTTGCATCCCAACCCAGATGTGTTAAGTATAGTGTTGGTACAACATCACCTGCAACAGATTCTGTGAGCTCTTGAGTGAGCTGCAGTTGGGCAAAAGCGTCAAAGTGATGGGTTGTAGGAAACCTCTCGCTTCTCAGTTCAAGCGTGCGGTCCAGAGGCGGTATGAATACAGGTAAATAAAAAATGATAAAGATGACTGTGCTGAGATGCTACGTAGTGGGAATTAGACACATGAGCAGGAGGGCAGTTTAGCTCAGTGTGCTTTCTTTCCACTGTAACATCCCCTCCCACCTCTGTTTATTTTTTCTTGTAATTTGGGTATTTAAATAATTTGCCCATCCTGTGTGGTTTTTCTTTTTCCTTCCAGAACTCATTTGTTATGAATCAAGTTAGTTATTCTGTACAACCTATTTTTATGCTACTCTGAACACTAATCTTCAGAGCAGCCTTTGCATACGTCTCTTTGGGCATCACTTTACAAACTGGTTTGCCACCCACTTGGACTGGGCAAGGCCCTGAGCATCCTCATGTAGCTTTGAAGGTGGCCCTGCCCGGAGCAGGGGACTGGGCCCGGTGACCTCCCTTCCTCAATTACTCTCTGGTTCTTCCCACTGTAGATACAAACTCTTGAAGCTGACAGATGTACATGAATTTACTGGTAGGAAATTTGGAAGCTTTTTTGGGGGTGCAGCAGTGCTCCATTCTGCTCCTGGCAAAGGCAGCAGGAGTCCACCTGGACTTGAGGATGTGTATCATTTGCGTCCATGCTCCATGGGGCGTGCTGACAGCCTAGCGCACGGTGCTTCATTCTGCAGCTCTTTGGTTCATACTGTAAATCTTTATTCTAACTGCAAATGATTTATTCCCAGGTCCCCTCACCCTCCCCAAGCCTAGTTCTCTGTCTTATTGCAAACCAAACCCAAGGGTCTGCTCGTGGACTGCCACCCATGCAGAGTTGTCATTCCCCCCTGAGCCTGGAAGAACTCTTTTCTTGGTTTTATTGGGGAAGAGAATAACCCAAGCCACCTAGATTGATAAAGTAGTAAATAAACCACATCCTCCCCTTATTTTGTGGCTGAAGTTGCTCACTGATTACTGTTGTATTCCATGTTCTTTATCTGAGTGTTTACGGGAGGTCCCCATTGCTCAAAAGTTCCAGATTTAGACTTAAGACTCAAGTAGGAGTCTTAGGTGGGAGAGCAGGACCATTTCCATGTGCTGTTTTGTAAATAAAGACGTGAAATAGGACTCTAGCCTTGCAGAGGATTGGTGAGGCAGGGCCCTGCTCTGGGCTGGTGTCCGCAGGGACAGCATGCTCCACAGGAACAAGTGGGACATGCTCAGCAGGTCCTGGTCCCGTTGGCCTTGCTGGTCTGATGGGTATCTCCTCCCTGGATTAGTGCTGGTCCATGTGTGGCCCAGCCATCAAGGGAATGCTGTTTGATCTAGAGCTGCCTGAACAAGTTTCTTTCCAAAGACCACTGGTCAGAATTTGCAGATGCAAAGGAGCTCCAGTAGATCTGATGCTTCTGAGAAGGTTTTGGGACAGGCACAGCTCTGTGTGTGCTGTGTTAAGGTCACCTGCAGCAAATCTGGTGTGTCTGTGTGCACTAGTCCTGAGTGCTCTCTGAAAGCTGCCCACAAGGCTCATGGTGGCCTACAGCTTCCTCCCGAGGGGGAGCCAAGGGGCAGGGGCTGATGTCCTCCCTCTGGTGCCAGCGATAGAACCGGAGGAAATGGCATGGAGCTGCCACAGGGGAGGGTTAGGGTGGAGATCAGGAGAAGGCTTTTCGCTGAGAGGGTGGTGGGGCACTGGAACAGGCTCCCCAGGGCAGTGATCACAGCACTGAGCTTGGCTGAGTTCAAGAAACATCTGGACAACGTGCTCAGTCATCTGCTCTGATTGGGCTGGTCCTGTGTGGGGCCAGGAGTTGGACTTGATGGTCCTTATGGGTCCCTTCCAACTCGGGATATTCTATGATTCTATGTTTCTCCAGGTGGCTCATGGTATTTTAGCCTTTTATCCTCTACCTCCCAAATTGTGTTTGTTTTTTTTTCCCCAGGCTTAAAATTCCCAGCACCCATGACTGTTCCTTTACTATATTTGCAATTATCCTTGTTGTCTATTTGTGAGCATTTCCATCTCCATGATACTCTGTTGTGCATTGCAGGTGAGGGACAAGCACCATGGTCCAGCTTTGGGACCAGAGCTGCAGTGTGTATAACAACGTTCTTGGTTTTGTTTGGAATAATTCTTAAGATTTCATTTGCTTTGTGGACTGCTGTCGAGCACTGAACTGACGCTAACACAGTGCTGTCTGTCACAGAAACGAGGCTGGGCTACAGTCAGCTCGCAGCCTAGCGTTTTGTGTGTGAAGTCAGGGTTGGTTTTCTCCATGTGCCTCACATTATCTACATGAAGTTTCATCTGCCATCGCTCCGGCTTGTGAGACTCCTGTGCTGTTCTCTAGTGGGGCTCTGATGGACTCACAGCGCAGGTGGTTTCAGCACGGTGAGGCTGGGGGAGAGCATCATCGCTTGGTCAAGCTAGAACGATATGTTAATGGGGTTCTCTCCAAATTTCTTCAACAGGTTCAAGACAGCTCCAAGTCCCATGAAACAAATGTTGGGCTTTCCCATCACCTTAACAATGCAGGCAATGAAAAAATCCCTCAGGACTCTGTCCCTGTAAAGCGAGGTAATCCTGGGTGGAGAAGCCAGGAGGTCAGACCCACAAAGGGTAAAACAAAATCTGACCAAACTGAAGACCTTACTCCTGAGCAAGCCGGCGGTGACCTCCACAGACACTTCTGCTCTGCTCACAGTGGTCCAGCAGCCCCGTTGTGGTGGGATGCCACCTCCCTCCGCAGGCAAGCGAGCACCAAGCTGCAGGCTTCTCTCCAGGAGAGCCGTGTTTGTCAGCAGGCAGCAGAGACTAATGTCGACACCGGACTCACCGTGGTGAATCCCACAAGTGGCCGCTGCCCGCTGAACCGCTTCTCCAGGGACTTGCGGAGCAGCCTCCTCCAGCCGCGAGCACCCGCAGGTAGGGCCGGCAGCGCTGTGCCCTCCCGGGACAGGACCCAGCGGCCCTTTGCTGCGGCCAGAAGGAGTAAGGGCGTAGGACAAAGAGCTTTGGACTTCCACTTGCAAATACCACAGGCCAGCCCTGCCAGCAGAGCAGAGAATGGGGAGGAGGAGGAATTCTTTATATGACTGGAAACAGACGGGCCAGACGGACTCATCATTTCCAAATGACAGGGGAACATTTTGTGTGTTGTGCCCCCTTGTGCCGTGACCGCTGGGGCCCAGCTCACCTTTGTAGCTGTGAGAACAGTTCAGTGGTGGGTTCGAGGTAGATGCTTACTTTCCATGGAGCGATGCTAAGGAGGCTGAAGGCAAAGCAGGAAAAATAACACTTTATTTACAGAAAGGTTTATTTTTTTAATGCAGAATAGACTGGAAGATTATTGTGCCATGAATAGGAATAAGCCATATGGCTCCTAGTGCTGTTCTAAGATGTTAAAAATAATAGCCAGTGACATGTTCAGGTAGGGTTAGAACGTGCAGGACGCCCCCGGCTGCAGGGGCTCAACATCCCTCAGCAGGATGTGTTGGCACAAGGCAGTGGGGTGGTCACAGAGGTAATGCCCATTTTGCTCTGTGCTCCTTCTCGCGTCCCCTTAAAAGCTATCGATGTTGTTGATTTTATGCGAGGTGTGCAACATAATGTTCTTTAAAAATATTTTTGAAGAAAAAACAACTCTAGAGAGACCTTTTCCCCAAATTAGCACAGTACCCACAGAAAGCAAATACTGGTGGAGAACAGTCTGAGCCATGTTTATGCTCCAGTTAAGACCTGCGGTGGCTTATTTGTACCACACTTAACAAAATAAACCCAGCAACAGGCCAGGCTTTGTTGGACCAGTGTGCAGCTATCAGCAGGCAACCCTAACTGGGTTTTAATTAACAGAAGACAAGAGGTTTGGAGGGAGTTGCTGAATGCTTCAAAGTAAAAAGGACAGGAGAAATGACATGATGCTTCAGCAGCAGGTGCTGAAATAACTCCAATCTTGATCAGCAGTTTGTTTTCTCAAGTAGGATTAAATAAATCTCAGAGGGAAAGGGGTGGGAAGGGCATGACAGAGGAATGACATTATTAAAAGAAAAGCCAAATCTAACCATGCTTACCTTCCAAAGAGCAGAAAGAGGGATTTTCTCCTTAAATGTATCTCAACTCTGCTTTACACAAAAGTGTGAGTTTGTTTGCAGAGTGCCTTCTCCTTGCCTCTTCTTAGATCATAACTGATGACTCCTCCTGCCTGAGGAGATGCAGAAGGTGATGGGCAGCAGCAGAGCCTTCCTGCGGGGGGGAGTTCGTGCAGTTGTACGAGTGCTCAACTGTTCTCTGTGGGAACAGGGCTGTCCCTGCTCTGCTGGCGCTGCCCTGAAGGTGATGCTCAGGGACCTAAACCTGCAGAAAGCTGAACAGGACACTTACTTTGCTGGACATTTAACAAAACCCCCACATTTTCATATGCTCTTTAAAATTTTGGACTTTTAATAAATCATAGTGTGGTATTTTATATCTGTGAGAGTAATTATTTCATCTCACCTAGCATGCTAGAAACTTATCCAGTGCCTTTCAGAGCTGTTGAAAACATTTGGTCAGCTGGGAGAGCAGTAAAGAGGAGAGCCTGCAGGCAGGTTAGCTCTCCGGGTTCACTGCGGCGCGTGCGAGGGCGGCTGGGAGGGGTAAGGGGAGAGGAGGGGGACTGGGGCAGGGCAGCAGTCTATAAGCAGGAGTTTACAGCCCTGGCAGTGAGCACAGACGGGAGAGTCACGAACACAGGAGTGAAGTCAGAAGTGGGATTCTGGGGAGAAACAGCTTTGAAGAGAGATTTCATGGCCTTTACTCTCTTGAGTGTGACTATTTAGCATACTCTCATTTTACCTAAGAGGGTGCTTAAGAGGCCAGTATCTAGCACGGGGAAAAGGCTGCCTCATTTAAAACAAGAGAGAGAAGAAAATTATACATGAGGTTGACCTGCCTGCAACAGATCCCAGAAGAGAAGGACTTCAAGTCAAAGGGAAACTGCTCTGAAAACATTGCTTCTAACAGTGAGTATATAAAATCCATGTATTTTAAGTGCCGCATACATCTAGTATAAATGCTGTATTACACAGGCAGCTTTTGGGTCAGAGGGCGCAGTTTCTCCCCGGATGGATTCAGCAGTGGAAGGCTGAATTCACACTTTCCATAGATTGTATCTCTGCAACCTTCACTTTACATTTCTTCCTTGCACACTGTGCCATTTCTCGCAGGTTTTTAAAAACCAGGCTCTTAAGGGAGAGCAGAGATTGACAGGGGTCTGCTGGAGCTCTGTGCCCCAAACAGCACGTGAGGAGCTCCCAGGTAAGCAGCCAGACCCAGCGACCTCTTGGGAATGGGTGTATGTGTGAGGTGCACGGGGTTGGTACACCCTGGAGGGAGTTTTGAAAAGTTATGCTTAGAGGTATGATGGCATTGCAACCCTGAATGAAGGGAAATGAGGCAGGGGGGGTTTACCATTTGTATGTGTTGTGCTTGATGTAGGTTATGCTGGTGGAAATGGACCTCACTGCGATCATCAGGGGTGACGGAGCTGTGGGTAGCGAGTTGCTGACTGCTCTGACAGACACCTCGCTGGACAGCAGCCAAGGTGGTCAGTACGGGTTGGCACCCGCTAAACCAACATTTCAATTTTGAGATGTGCACTTTTTGAGGGTGGTGGCCATCCTGCATTGTGCTGGTCTGTCAGGCGGTGTCACCTGGGAGCAGGAGCCTGACCCCGGGGCTCCTGTAGCCCTGCTGTTGGGTGACCCTGTTCCCGGGAGGGCGCAGAGATGCTGCTGTGACTGTACTGGGCAAGGGATGATGGTGAACAGTCCCAGCCTGAAGGGAAAGGCTTTTCTCCTTGGCTGCTTGCACAGTCTGGGTGATGGAGGGGGAAAATCTGTTCTTGTGGGAGTGGGGCTGGTGCTGAGAGCAGGAGCCGCTGGCAGCAGGGGTCAGGCGAAGCAGGAGAGCTCTCTTGGAGTGCCTTAACCCAACCCACAGTGGTGGCTGCTGTTGCTTTTGTTGTTTTAGCCCCTGGTTACAGAAACGGTGCCTTTTGTCTCCTCTGCAGCTAGCAGAGCGGTATTTCTGAGGGATGAGTTGCCGGGGAGGAGTGGGAGCACTCCCTGCCGCCTGGATACCGGCACAAAGGCAGGGGGTGCTCCCCCCGCTCCCCACACCACGCACCCCACCGTGGTGCAGGCGGGCACCCAGGCAACCTTGGCCTTGGCACACGGCTGCTGGAGTCAGTATTGATGCCACAGGCTTGGCCTCTTGCATTAAGGAGATGTTGGCAAGCTTGATTATTCTGGGGAAGCAAGTGCTGAATGCGCCCTTATTTCCTGAGTTTCGGGCCAAATTCAGCTTTCGTGAGTGCCTTGGTACACCCTGAGGTAGCCCAGTGAGCACAGCCGAGCTTTCCGCATTTACGCTGGTGGGTCTGAGGTGGGAGCTTTGCTTCTCTCAGCTCAGGCAGGATATTCTGTGTCTGTCTTGGTGCTGGGTTCAGCGCTGGGGCCCAGGACAGGCGAAGCTTCACAGCCACTCGGTGGAGGAGAAAATGCTGCATGTATCAGAAACCCACACAAACCAGAAATTGCCCCTCAGCCAAGGAGTGCTGCAGCTCCAGCTCCTCCGCGGGCTGCACCGGGGTGCTGTCCTGGCCCCATGCACGGCCCCCCCGGCCGGGGCACTGCGTCTCCGTTGCCGGGATCTGCGTGGGAAGGTGCAGTGGCGGGCGGATGGGGACTGCATTAACCGGTATGCGGCTGCAGCAGGGACGCGAGTTTTCCTTTGCTGCCCCTCTGCTCGAGCGCAGCGGGGTCCCCTCACCTCTGGGTCCTTCCAGTTCCATCTCCTTTTTTCCCCCCACCTTGTTGGGTTTTTCCGCACTTCCCCCACCTCCTCCATCCGCTTTCGCGTTCCGCAGCGCTGCCGGGCCGGGTCGGGGGCCG
>VWZZ01001633.1:504747-576718 GCA_013399095.1 Psophia crepitans | reverse complement strand
GCTGCCTCTCCGCACCGGCAGGTGTCCAGGCTGCGGTCCGGTGCTGAGCCCCGCACCGAGCTCCTCGTAAGCCTCCTCTGCCTCCCCCGCCTCTCTGTAACCGGGGCTCTTAACCCGCGCTTTCACTAACGTTAAATTAACCTGGTGTATAAGGAAACAATAGAGACACGAATAACAGAGAAAGCAAATCTGTCTCTCACTCGTTCATTCTCTCTGCCAGCGAACTATTTAATTAAGGAGATCTGTCATGTAAGTGACAGGGAGAAACAGAGCCCTTCCTTAGCGCGTTTTGATGGCACTCTCAGACATCGGTGCTCTGCAGCTTCGCATGCCGCTGCTGCTGCGTGTCTGCTGAGCACACAGAAAAATTCAGATATAGTACTGACATGCTTGTTACAGAAATGTTTTTTCTAAAAAATGCTATGGCGGATCATCTTTTTAGCTGTAATAACAGAAAAAAGTTTTAATTTGGGACAACTGAATTTCAAATGTTAAAAAAAAATTAGACTTCTCCCTTTCCATCAGCAATCAAACACCAAAAGATCACTCTTGGGTCGTGACTAATTACTTCTGCTCCCCTTTATGGAGGTGATGGTCCATCGTGCGACAGAGCGGGGCAGGAAGCAGGACCTTTGCTTTGGTGGGGGACCAAGCGGCAAGAGATGCAGAGCACTCCGGGGTCGTGGCTGCCATTGCTCTGTGCCTCGCTTGCAAAGTGAATTATGGAGCTCAAAGGCCTTTGGGCTTTGCTTTTTGCTAATAAGGAGCAACAGGAAACTTTTACTGAAGCCAAAGTGGGCTTCAGTAAGAGGTCTGGGCTGTGAGAGGGAGGTCCCTGTGGCTCCCTCTGCCTGTGGCACACATCCTTCTCGCGGGTTGCTGGTTCACCCCTCTCAGCAGAGAAGCAATGAAAGGATGTTTCAGGATCAGGCTGGGGTGGGACGTGCAGGAGTGCGGTGGGACCATGGAGTGTCAGGGCTGCCCGACCTGCATGTGCTCCTAGAATAGAATAGAATAGAATCATTAAGGTTGGAAGAGACCTCAAGGATCATCCAGTCCAACCATCCCCTCCTAATGAGGTTTCACTTCTGTCCTCTTCTGTAAGCGTTTTCATGCGAGGCTTACCAGGACCTTTTGCTTGTCCTCAGGGAGATGAAAACTTGTTTTTCCCTCACTCTTGTGCACCCTGATACAGTAAGTGCAGGAGGTGCATCCCTGCCTTGGGGTGCTGCTCGCTGCCCGGCATGGGGGCTTTGGCAGCAGGAGTTTCCCAAAGATGGGGTGGGATGTATGGGAACCATCTGAGCCTCGGAAAGAAACCTGGAAGGAATATGATGCGTTCCCTTCAGCAAAGTCCGATCTGGCTGTGGATTTTCTCCCAGCACAAGGCCGGTTCACCCCTGCAATGGCTCAGTGCTGCAGAGCTGCTTCGCTGTTTTGTAACCCCAGCGGCCAAACACATGGCGGAGGGAAAAACTAATGAAAGAGAACAAAATATCTTTTTTTAAGACCTGCTTGACAGCTGCAGTATATTCCTCAGGGTGATAACTCATAGTCAGGCTCCTCCTCTGCCAAAGGTTTCAGCAGCAAGTGGTGTCCTGGATCTGTCCCCTTCTTGGCATCAGGCATTTCCCATCAGCTTTCTTTCCAGAAGAGCTGCTTGTTTCCAGTGCTGTATCTCAAGCTGAACACCCCAAAACCTTTGTACCTCATTGAAAAGGAGTGTCAGAGGAATCTCCCTGCCCCCAAAACATAATGGTAGTTATAGAATACAAAACTGTCACAAAAAGTGTTTTCTTTGCTATTCCCACGTAGTGGGTTTCGTTAAGCACAGAGGATGTACATCATCACCCCAGGATTAAAAATTCAGTTCTCTCTTTTACAGGAGAAACAGGGATTCCACTCTGCTTTGGGAGGATGTCTGGAGGGAAAAATCGATGTGTTGGGTAGCGGTCAGTAGGGTTCTGTGGTCCTGGGCACTGCCAGGGGGCAGTGGTACTTCCACTGAATTTCTCAACCTCCTCCTTCAACAGACTCCTCCTGACACTGACACTGCATTGCAGTTTGCTATGCTGCTCTTCCAATGTTTAATTCTCATAATTTGAGAGAGGTTTTGAGAGGTTTCCATCTCCCATGGAGCACTTGCATTAATATTCCAGATCAGGATCTCAATTCTGCTGCTGATTACAGGCAAGGACAGATCCGATTTCTATTAGTGTGAATTAATATTCTTTAAGAGTCCCAACAGCTTTCTTCTCCCCTATCACCCTCCTCCAGGCACTGGCAGCCTGGCTATGCTGGGAGGTGATTAGGTTTGTAAATTTGTTCCCGCAGACACTCGGTGACACCATTAGTTTTCTCATCTCACTTGTGCAGCTGAAACTGTGACAGCCTCACTTCTTTAATTGGGATCATCTCAAGTTGCATCTTAGCATCAGAAGGAGCCTTGTAGGGCGCAGGCCCGGGTAGGCATGGAGCAGGCAGAAACCACTGGGGATTGTAGCTGTCACAGCTGGTGAAAGATTGATCCTCGCTTTCCAAAACCAGAAGATAGGATGAGAGATGCCCTGACAACTGACTGGAGGTGGAAGATGTCCCTTGATCTGAAGTAACGTCCCTCCTCCCCGTTGGCATAGCTGGCATTCAGCACCTTCGCGTGGAGGGAGGACAAAGTCCCTCCTTCTCCTCCTCTTGCCTGAGGTTTGGCTCACCACTGCTCCCTTGGGAGTGGCAGGAGAGAGAGAGGGAGAAGGAGACATCCAAGGCATCCCAACCCTTGTGCCACTGTGTCACTTGTGCCCTTGTGGCACTGGCTGTAACATGCTGGTAGCTGTAATAGTCCCTGGTGGATGTGGTGATGGGGACAAGTGCAGGTCCTGCATCATATTCTATTCTATTCTATCATCTCTCTACACTTGGGTGTCTGGGCTGGGAAGGGGTGTAGCTGGAGCAGTGACTCCTTGATGGTGGCTTGCCCTGTGCCTGGGCCACCTTTGCCTCTTTCTTCACGTGGCAGCAGAAAGTGCTCCTGCTGGGCTGGGGGGACCAAAGGTCTCTGCAGAGCTCCACGCAGCCCCGAGTCAGCCTCGGTGCCTCCACAGCAGGGAAACACCCTGCCACCGGTGCAGGCAGTGCCCCTCAGCGGAGCTGCTGCCTTTGCTCTGCCAGCTCCCAGGTCTGCCTCAGGGAGAGGACTCTTGTGCAACGCTGGGCTGCCCTCGCTGCTGCTTGAGTGAGTGCTACCAGAGCACATCTTCTTGGTCCAAACGTTCTATTCCAGCATCACCACCTCTCCTTCCCTGTTCGCTCCCTCGCTGTCCTGCAGATGATGCTCATCGCGTCTCACAGTGGGTGTGCAGAAGGGTCCAACCGGGACCTGCAGCGTGGGGGCAGGAGGGTGTGTGGGCAGCTCCATGCCTCTGCTGTGGGCAAAGGACAGTGCTCCGCCACTGCTGCGGTATTCCCAGGAGGAGTGAACGGGGTGACGTACTTGGGGGGAGCTCAGCCTTAAATCCCAGTGTTTGAGCACCAGTGAGGAAAAACCCTGTGATAAGCAGCAGCCTCTGCAGTGCTCCTTTTGATCTATCTGGGAGAATTTTTCTAGGGCCTGAGAATTACCAGCTGGTGGGATGGGTGACTGTGGCTTGAAGTGATACTGTATTTATATGAAACATTATTACACTGCCGCCTAATCTCCCCTTGGATCTCACAGTTTATCTGTTCCCGTCCACTGGTGGTGTGCTACTTGGTCAGAGGCTGTGGACACTGAGGGCTGTCATCAGCCTCCCGCTGGCGTCCACCACACTCATGGTCTTCACAGGAGTGACTGAATTGGGTGCCTGGGCCATAGGTACTTGTCTGTGATCCTTCCTCCAGGCTGGCTGGGAACCCCATCCTGCCACTGGCCTCCCTGAGCGCTGCCCCCCGCTGTCCCCTGCTCTGAGCTGCCCTACCGCAGCCGGAGGCTCCCCATGCCATCCGTCCCCCAAGCCAAGGCTGCTTTGGGGGAAAGAGGGGCAGTTTTGGGAGCGGGGAGGGCAGCCCCACAGCGATGGGAGCAGGGCTGCTGGAGCTGAGCTCCTCCAGGGACGTGGCTGCCAGTGAGCTGGGGCGAGCCCGCCAGGTCTCATGGGCACAGCACGTGTGCCCGCGGGGGCGTTGATCCTGCCAGCAGCGTGCGTCAGTTCTGCGCCTGGGCACGCGGTTGCTGTCATTGAACACCTGCCTGTTCCCGGGGACTGGTCTGTCACCTCGCGGCAGGGGGAAGGCTTTCCTCCTCTGCTTTTATTGGTGCCGACATCCAGAGCTGGGAGAGCGTTTATCGGGGTTAGAGTGGCTGGCGTGCAGTAACAGTTATCGCCTGCCCCACATTTTGGCAACGAGCTGCCCGGCTCATTGGACTTCCCTCTTCAGCCAGATGCCGTGGCTGAGCAAACGCCGCTGCCAGCAGCACGCTGTTTTCTCCTGCGCTGCTCCGAGCTGGGAACACAAGCCCCGTGGGGCCCCGGGAGCGCGGCTGGGTGCTCTGCCCTGCCTCCCTGCACGGGCAAAGCAGCAGTGCGATGCTGAGCTGTTCACTCGCTGGTGATGGAGAGAGATACCTTGAGCCACAGCGTTCCCGTGTTGCTTCTTGAACTTGACGCTTCGCTGGCATATGGTTGGAGTAGAAGAGTGGTTTGTGGTTGTGGTTTTGCTTTACCAGAATTGGCTTAAAATGCTCCAGGGACTCTCAGTTGAGCAGAAGAGAGTATATTCAAGGAAACTCCCAGGACAACACAATGTAACTCTGAGTGTGCAGTGAGCATAAAGGGAACGTGTTTCCAGCCTGGCAGTGGACCTAAGCAAGTGGATCTTGGTTGTGTTCCTCTCCCTCCCTTATTTACTGGCCATGTTAGATGGAAGCATCCTCCGAGGGCGACCACATGTGTTAGGAATGGCACCAAGAGCAGCTTCCTTTGAACACAACTGTGGGGAAACCAGTAATGTTTTCTGGGAAGGGTGTAAGTAACAGGGATGGAGTAAATGAGTGTTATGAAACCTTGTACTGTAGATCAAATGCAAATGGTATCCCACTTCTGAGGGGCTTCCTTACCCACTGAGTACACTGGTGGTTGTGTTGACCTACATGGCCTCCTGACAGTCCGGCCAGTAGATGCACTTTCCGGAAGCAAGCAGAGTTGTTGGAAGATGACAAATCAAATTGGTTCTGGGACCATCAGAAGTGTCTCAGTGGATTGGATGCCAATGTCTGGGCTCCACTGAGGGTGCTGCTGGGTTCCCATTGGCCTCATTGGTGGCGGTTTGGCCACCAGCTGGTTTCACCTGTAGGTTCAGTTGCTTCACACTGAAGGCAACACTGGGCTCGCAGCCCCACTCCCCAAAGCCTACAACCATGGTTGTAGTCAGGCTGTGAGGGTCTGCAGCCAGTTCACATGAGCTGGGAGACCAGGGGAAGGGGTGGAATGGGAGCAGAGGTTCCCTGACAATTTCACTGTGGTTTTTCATTTGATTTAAATCAGAGTTACTGGTCTTTGTGGAGAGAGCAGCTGACTGCAGAAATGTCTCATGCTGACGTTTACCAGATATTCTTTTTAGATGGGAAAATCATTCTGTGTCATGAGAAATTTTGCAAACGTTAGTTTTTGTTGCAAATCAGAGTGAAACCAGATTTCAAGAGGTTTAGACTTCTCACAAGCTTGGAGTTTTGGCCACCCTTAGCTGCAACTCTCTGACAGCCTGCTTGAGCTGCTGAGCTACCTCGTTCTGTAGCACGTGGCACAAGGTGTTAAACAGCTGAGACAAGATGTGTGCCACGAGAAGCCAAGCATTTGTTTTAAGGAAGAGCAAAACTTTTGCTTCTTGTAGCTATTTTGATTCAGCAGCTGTTTTAGTGGCGACTTCTCTTTTTTTTACCAATTTCATTGTGTGACTCTGGTAATAACCACTGTTGTGTTTGCAAGTTTTAAGTGATGACAGGCCAAATGCCTCCCCAGCATTTCGTTTCTTCCTGTGCCAGTGTGCTGGCTTTGCCTGCCTTCACCAACACCAAGGGCTTTCTCTCCATCGCTCCGCTTGACATGTAACCGAGCTGTGGACAAGCCCTATCTCGTACCGTGCTGGTACGGGACGTACAGTCCCTGCGCCTCCCCAAATCTGGAGGTGCCTCTCACTGAATGGGATGGCATTCAGTCCTACTTGCTGGCATCAGTAAGGTGGGTACTTTTAATAGTCTTTGTGCTCCTCCTGTGCCCTGTGTTGTATTTTGTTCCTGGGTTTAGTTTGGGGAAAAAAAGTAAAAACAAGTAGTGCTGCCAGGGTGTTGGTGGGAGCAGGAGGTGTGCAGGTGTTGGAGGTGCAGTAGACCTGGCAGGCGGGCTCACGCAGAGCGGTCACCAGGGGCAGGGATGGTGGTGGTGGGAGGACATGCTGGGGACTGAAATCCACCCCTCTCCACGCACCGGGGCAGGCTGGCCGCGGCACGTGCCAGGAACGGCTCCTTCTCCTCCGGGTTGTCCATATGTGCTGCTGGCAGAGCCCGACCCACTGAATCCGGCCAGGGGAGCACAGCACAAACCACCCAGCAGCGGCCACCGGCGTGACCCAGAAGGCAGCACACATGGTGGCGGGGAGCAGAGAGCCTGCAGGGTTTGGGTTTCAGGGTGGGAGCTGCCGAGTCACGGGCTGACGTCAGGCCAGCAGCCCCCCGCAATACCAGACAGCCCTGTCACGGCCAGGCATGCGGCCGCTTGCACAAGCCCGGTTACTTAAGCTCACGAGTGATGCGGAAAGCCTTGTCCCAGAGAAGACCTTCTGTGTTTAGCAAAACTAAAAAGGGAGGAGAGGAAGGAAGAAGGGCTCGTAAAACACTTTCCTCCAACATCTTGCAGATTTACAGCCCTTGCCCCACTTATCTGGCTGCTGGGTTTTATTTTCAGCTGTTTGATTCACAAGCACGTGTCTCAGAGCGTTTGGAAGCCTACGGACTACTTCCACCCCCCCAGTGACTCACACTGTCTGGGGCAAGCCAGCCAGGTAGTGCTTCCACAGCCTTGCTCCCGGGGAGGGGAGAGAGGGATGTGGGCAGCGTGGGGGCTGCCTGCGCCCCGAGTCGCTGCAGCGCTGCCTGGCAAGGTGCCCGTGCAGATTGCTGCAGTCAGATAGCACACAACTTAGCAAAAACTGAGCAGGGTGGGATTTTTCCAGTTTTAATTTGAGCTTTTCTTGATTCTGGTCTGACTGTGAGATTTGATGGACTCCTGCTTTTTCCATGTTCTGCTGTGCTTTTCTGGCAGGAGCAACGCAAGCCTCAGACCATCGTCAAAACCTGTTTTTGAGTTGCTTCTCAAGGAAGATGGATTAACAATGAAAATACTTGGGAAGTATTACAAGGCCAAGGTTGAATGGAGATGTCCTCCCTCCACACCCACCACAGAGATCTTGGACCTCTGAGAGGCGGGTGAAGACAGCAGCAGTGGCTGCCCACGAGCAGCTGACCCATGGCGCATGGAGCGGGTGGCCCTCTGGATCCGTCTCTGGATTTCTCAGTTGCTGTTCTGGGTAGGATTTTTCTGCAAGAGAATCTATCATGGTTTTGTTTCACTACACAGTTACTTGGAGGGTGATTATTTGGGAGCATTTGTTCTATACGTTTCGTCTTTGTGCTCCGTCTTGCTTGAGCTGCACACAGAAATGCACGCTGGCAACCTCAGCCTATCCATCTATTATCATTAACGCTCCAGCATGTGTTTTTACTTTACGGAGGATTGCACAGTGTTGCTGATGGTAATGGGAAAGGAGATGTTATGGGCATGCAGCAGCCCCTTTTAACATCTAGAAGGTCTTGGCCAATTTTTAAAAGCCAAAGCAGTCACCCGTTGTATGTTCTAAAAGCTATTTGTCTGTAATCTTAAAATGTAATAATAATAATAACCTTGCTGATGCACAGGATGTGTGGGAGAAACAGGCCTCCTTGAAAATTTCCTGTAAGGCCTTGCCAAGCTTGAAGTTGGGTTTGTTGTTTTTTTTAACGACTGAGAACCATTTCTCACAGCAGTGGGTAGCAGTTCCAGCTGCGACATGTCAGAGCTGAGCACGGGATCAGGCTCTGGAGGCAGTGCGGCTCTGTGCTATATCCTTTTGCAAAGCGTGTAGGAGGCACCACAGTAATTTCCCCAGAAATGTGGGAAATGAAGCCCTGGATGCAATTGCCCCTCGGTCCAGCGAGGCGTCAGCAGAGCGGTCCCATCCCTTCCCAGACCCCTGCACATCTGCAGCTCGCAGAGCGCAGACTTGAGCTCAGCCTTTCCTCAGGAACCCCTCGTTCGATCAGCATCAAGGCTGAAGAGCAGCTCATCTCGCTGGAAAGGATGCAACGCACCAGCTTGCTCCGGGGAAGCGGCAGGTTAAAACTCGGTTACCTCTGCGGGCCCGTGGAGGTCTCAGCTGCATAAATGCAATTTAATGCCTTGAAACCCAGCGCGTGGGTGTGCAGGGCAGAAGCGTGAGAGCTGGCGGGGGTGCAGAGCACGCCCCGGGCTCAGCCGCCCCTGGGATGCTGTGCCGCAGCGGAAAATTGATGAGATTGTCATAGGCGCAGCCGTGCGGTCACGGTTGAGGAGGTGCTCTCGTCCCCAGCCCCTCTCCCGGGGCTTCCAGCCTCTCCAGAAAATTATCCTGTGCAGTGTCATTTCTCATGCTTATTCTTAGCCCAATGGTGTGTTTGGAGTTTTGGAAGTTGGATGAAAGTCAATTCATTCGAGTTTAAAAATTCAGTCAATCGGATGTCGTGGGTTGAGTTGTTTGTTTTTTTTCTTTCATCTCGTTCTTCACAGACATTTTGGTGGTGGGCATTGTGAGCATCGGGCTGAAGTGATCTAACCCTCTCCACCGGGTGGGAAAATAGTGTTATTCCCATTTTATTCAGAGGGAAATGAAAATAAAGGGGATTTATACAGCTTGCCCAACATCACAGGGAGAGTCCCTGTAATAAAAACCAGATCTCTCGTCTCTTAATCTTACACATTAAGATGCAACAACATCCTTCTTCCTTAATCCTCCTTTTATTCACTTCAAAACTCAGCACTAACAGTTTGGTTTTTATTGGGCATGGCCCTGATAAGTGATTTCTTTGAACAATAGCCAATTCACTGGCTATTGTTCAGTGGTAATGAGCTGGCTTAACATAAATTCAACAGTATGTCAAGACTTTACACCTGAATAGGCATGTAGAGGTCCAAACCCTATGTCTGATATTTTTTAAAAAAAAAATCTCCATTATTGTTTGGAATGAAGGATGAGAACGATTCGGGTGAGGATGAATGCAGAGGTATGGCACAAATGCAAGCTGCAGCGATCTCGGGTACTCAGGCTGGTTTCGCTGTTTTCTTATGCTGTACCATCACTCCCTGTTTCAGGCGCTGTAATCCTGCGTTGTCAGAGGGATGGTGAGGCAGCCATGGTGCCCTTAACCCAGGCTGCTGGGGGCTGAGAACGGCTCTGTGAAGGCGGGTCAGCGGTGGGCGGAAGGGAAGGAAGATTTGGTATCCGTAGAAGGAGAAGTGGCTTTGGGATGACAGTGAAGGAGTCCTCCTTGCTTGGAGGAATGATGAGCTATTTAGTGCATCTTTCTTCCATCTGAAGTGGAAGTTGGAAGGCCAGCTAGGCTACAGTTAAGGCACTTCTTGGTGAACCTGGGCATTCCCAGACAACAGGGTGTCTCAGAGGGATGTGAATGGTGCGGTCAGAAATAACTCACGAAGGCTTTTATCTCCGTGCTCCTTCTGTGTTTACGTGTGCTAATGGAACTATTTCTGTCTTTTTCCTGCCTTTGGAGGTGTTCATTACTACAGGCTGCTGGAAGACCCTGGGCAGTGGGTGGTCCTGCTTTGGCAGGAGCACTGATTGTGCTTGGAAATCAAGTTCTAGCAGCAGTTTGTTTTCACCTTTCCCCTAGTCCAGAAGCACTTGTTACAGTGGTGTACTGTACAGCGATTTGGATACCAGGGAGACAGATCCAAGGTATCTTTACTGTGTTCATCTCTGTGGGTTTAGGTTGGCCAACTCATGTATTGTTGATGTTGCCTTTTAGAAGTTAACCAACTGCAGTAGGCTTGCTGCCTCCTTCAGGTGCTCTGGTGCTGAGGAAGCCCCACGTCCACCCGTGGGTGCTCTCCCTGGCGTGCAGGTGGGCAGCGCTTGTTCCCAGGCTCCTACCTGCCAGTGGCAGGAAACAGATGCAGTGTTCCCAACGCTGGGTATTGGGAACATCGGGGCTGCCCCACTCACATGGTGCTCTGCAGAATTGTCTTGCACTGCTGGTTCTGCAAAGCATTACTGTAACTGATTTTGTTTGGTGTTCATGATAATTTTTTCCTAGAGTCATAGATTAGGTGGGTTTTGTGTGGGTTTTTTAATTATTTTTTTTTTTGGTTGATTTTAATTGCTCTTTGACTTTCTTGCTGCTGGTTCTCTTCTGCACTTGCTGTATTGTAGTCATTTTGCTCTGGGCTGTATTCTGAGAAAAACTAGGACATACTCAGTGCCTTTGGTAGATGTTATGCCTGGAAGGTGGCCCAGTGCTGTAAGAAATGCTCCTGACTGAGTAACAGAAGCCAAGAAATAAAAAGTTATGATAGCGTTCCAGTTAAAACATGGGAGTACCTCGTACAGTTTCAAAGTGGCTTAGGCTGTGTCATCACAGGACCAAAAGAAAGATGGGTCCAGAGTACTGCTGTTCCCGGGAGACTGTCTGTTGTACAAATAATCACTTCACTTAGGAGTTTTCAGTGATAGCCTAAAACCACACCTTCTGCCTTGCCTGTCCCCTTTGCTAGTCTAGCTGGCAGACAGGCCATCCCTCCTCCATAGGACATACGTGCAAAGGACATCACCGCAGGCTCTGTATTTATCAAGAGACCAGGCACTGCCAGACTTTTTCTAATGGGTGTAGTTTCAGATCTAATGTTCTGCTCTGCTTTCTGTGTCCGTATTTGTTTAAATCTCTTCCATGTGTGTTTCCCAGAGCGATAAGATCTCAGCAGCACAACCTCAGCAACAACAATTGAATTTAGCCCATCATCTTTCAAAAGCCTCTGCTGTCAGCAGCAGCCAGTGGTTGCTCCTCGCCGGGTGAGGAGCTCCCTGGGAGAGCTGCCCACAGCAACGTGCTCCGCAGGGATCGCGCTTAAGCAGCGAAGCTGGAACGGGCCATCCGTGAAGGCAAACAGCTGAGAGCGAGCGATGAAAGTGTTAAATGAGATAGGGATATACCTTTTAAACCCTCATCTGGTTCACAGAGAAGGTCAAATGTTTGTGCAAGGTAAAAAAATACTGTTTCTCTTAGCCCACGTTCAGAGGGTGTGATGGTTGTTACCTCCAAATCAGAGTTATGGGATATTCAGCAACTTACTCCAAAGCTCTTGATTTGACCCAAGAGCTGGAAATATCCACCTGGAATAGGAGGGATCTAGGTGGGTAAAGGCAATGATGAGAGAACCCTTGGTGGAGATGCCTAGTTTAATTGGAATTTCCTGTAGGTGACTTTATTGCCTAAATCATCCAGGCTCTGCTGTGCTTTGGTCAGTGTGACTGCTCTTGGCAAGGGCTGGATCCTCTGCTATATGTTTGGGAAGTTCTTCACTGGACAGGGCTCTGACCTGCCGGTGATACTGCTACGCGACGGGTTGAATATTGATGTTTTACTGCCTAGCGCTGAACAGGCATAAACTTGCTATGTTATCATCCCTGCTGAATTATTTTTAGAATGCTGTTGAATAAAATACTAACTTGTCAGCATGACTTCATTTTTATTGTATTTGTGCATTGAATCTAACCTACAGACAATGGTGAACTTCGCACTGTGCTGTGGAAACGCTCCTATTCTTTGTCTTGTGCTCTTTTAGGCAAAGCAATCTGCGGCGTTTATCCAGAGACATAAAAGCCCCCCTCGAAATTGATGCACATCCCAGCTTTATAAGACTTGCATGTTAATTTGCTTATTTTCCATCTGAACAAAGGATCTTGGGAACCCACAAACGTGGTCAGAATCATCTTGATCCAATTTGCTACATAGTTTTGCTTGACTGTGCAGATGTTTTCTGTGTGTTTGGCGAAAGAGGGGTCAAACCCTGTATCCGGGACTACTATTTCTGGCAAAAACCCCGATGTTTTTAATCCTTTTTGAACACGAATCTTCTGAGAGCTTATTTTGATTTATTAACCTGATTGTTTGAACACAGGGAAACTATCTGGAACTGCGACTTTTGTCCAGGAAAGTGCATGCTCAAGTATTCCTGCTCTGGATCCCTCCAAGCTCAGTGCAAAGCGTGTGAAGGACCCTGCTGTGCACGGCAAGGCTCTTCAGGGACACAGGTAAGTGTATGCATCTCCCTCTGCAAGGGTTGGGTATGGCTGGCTCTCGTGTTCCGCATGGGGTAGTGGGACCTGCACTATGCGTTTACCCAAACGAGCTCTGACGGAGGGCTCTGGTTGTATCGCAGACCTCTCCACGGCTGAGGAACCCCAGCCTGGCCAGTGTGGCGTGGGGCTCTGCTCTGGCGCGACGCTGGCACAGGCTGAGCTCACCTGGAGGCGCGACAGGGCACTGGCCATTGCCCGGGCTGCTGTCTCATCAGGAGCAGCCGGGTTTGGAGGATGTCAGCCCATGCAGTTTCATTAAATAATGCTCCCCATCGCTGCAAAGAAGACCTGGAGATCACCTCTTCCTATGTGCTTTGTGAATATGTGGTGACACAGCATCGGTATAGCTCCGTTCCCCATTTGTCCTGCGGCACTGTCTGAGGATGCCTTGCAGTGAAAGTGTATTTCCCCAGTGAGTGGCAGGATGAATAATGCTCTTAACATTTTCTGCGGAGCTCCGCAGGCTGTGTGACGAGGCAGCAGTCGTCTGGGTTGTTATACCTCCCTTCCTGTTACTCACACAGTTACTGACTAATTCACACATTTCTGGCCAACGTTTTTCCAGCTTGGCTGCCTCAAAGAAAGCACCTCCGATGAGAGCGGCTGAGCTTCAGAAGGTGCTGGGGAGGCCCTGCTGCCAAGCAGAGTCAAATTCGCAATTGCTGTCCTACATTTTCTTTATAATTGCAGACTCTACAAGCATTATCATTGCAATTGGAACCAGTTTGGGGGTTTGTTGGTTTTTTTTCCTTTTTTTTTTTTTTTTTTAATCCCATGGAGCTGATGTGCGTGTGCTGCAAACAGCCCGGATGGACCCAGGAGCAGCGAGGATGTGCGGTGGGATGGTCCCCAGCTCATGGCAGAGCTGTCTCTGCGGGGCAGGATGCAGTGCAGTGGCTGCTGACAGAGTAAAGTACACAGAGGATGTCTGGGGAGGTGTCTGCTGGATGCGATTAGTGGTTCTTCTGCAAGCTGGGTGTTGGAAAAGGAAACTGATGGAAACAATAACGGGGGTCAATAAACAGCCCTGTATACAGCAAACTTTTAAATTCTCCATTTCGTAATAAACAGCGATTGTTCAATATCATAAACGCCCACCTCGGAGCGCAGCTCTCCACGCTGACGATGACCAGATGTTTAGTCAAATCTGACTAACCTCTGTCTCACAAGTTCAGGCTTTTCCTGTGCTCTGGGCCAAACACAAAGCTCACGGGTGTGATGGAGGGCCTCCGTGGGACATGGGGGCTTTGAGATGTTTTCAAAGCTCCAAGGTTGTTCGTATGAATATTGGAAAGCGGTTCTCAAGCGTCTCTCACTGTGTTTTGAGCGCTGCTCACTTCTGGGCTTTGAAAATGCATCAGATGTAGACATCAGTGAAAATGCATCAGATGCAGACATCAGTGAAACCCCAGCATTGTGAGTGACACCTGGAGTAAAATCTGGGGATGGGGAAAGAGAGAATTAAAAAAGCTTAGCTCATGCTACTTGCATTACGTCTTGAATAAATTTCTCTCCCTCTCTTCTCCAGAGAAATCTCAGCGGGCATCACAGAGGCAGCTGTATTTCAGATATTAGCCAAGGATTTTATGCGCTGACTTAAGGAAAACTAAATTTTGGCCCTTTGTCTCTTTCCCAAAGCACATACTGTAACTATATTTTTGATTTAGGGTTGATTTGCCCTGTCTTTTCGTTATCAGTCTTGACTGATCCTGATACGGCTTTGTTACGTTAGGAAAGCCCTTTTCACCATGAGAGCTGTCTCCAAGGTGAGTTCCATGGGCTTGTGGGTGAAGTCCAGAGAGGCAGCAGGTATCGTGGTCTTTCCTTCTCATTTCTAACAGAGAAGAGTGGAGCTGGCTGATGACACAGGGACGATCACCACCTTTGGCTCCCAGTGACAATGACAACGATGCAGGTGTTTCCAAAATTTTTTTTTTCACCCAGCAATGCTCTGGCTGATGGAAGTGGCCCTGAAGGGAAGATCTGTACCCAAACTTGGATTCATCTCTGGTATGGTCTGATGTGCCTAATGGCCAGGACTGAGAGATCCTCAGCTGGATTGAGACCGAAAAGGTCTGGGACAGATGTTGCATTTCATGCCTCAGTTACCTCTTAGTCAGCATACAGCAGCAGACCGCAATTGGCTTGGGCTCAGAGCTTGTCAGAGAAATTTCCCTTTTAATTCATAAATGTAGGACATCTGTCAGAGTTATTCTGTTTTCCTCTATCCCATGGTGCCTACTGTGGCCTCTTCCAAGTGATAGTATGGCTTGGTGTTCCTTTGACAGTTGTCCAACCAGTAGGTGCCTCCTGGACATGCAGTGAAAGCCCAGGATATTTTAGTGCAAAACTTCAGTGCCTAAATTTCTCCTACAATGCATCTATAAAATTCTCAAATATTTCCACTTTATTCTACCCCCTTTCCTGCCCATATTTTCATCTTTTGCCCCCTATTGTAACAAGACTCAGCAGAGTCAGTGGATCTGTAAGGGTTCCTGAATTATTCTTCACCCATCTAGGGAGTTCTTAAACTCTTAGATATCGCACACGCATACTAAACAGCACCTTAAATTACGCCCTCCAGTAGAGAGAGTTTTGCGGGTGGGATGTACATGTTTTTTTGAATCACCATGTGTTTTCCAGAATTGCAACCTTCATGGCTACATCTCATTTCAACACAGGAGAAGCTGCATCCAGGAGCTCGAGCTGTGAAGTGGTGAGCAGAGCCCTCAGCTGTCCCATGTGTTTCTCCCTGTAGATGAAGATCAGCACAATGAAGCTGGCTGGTGTCTCCAGATAAGGGAAGAAAAGGTTTAGCAGGTCAAGAAATAGCTGTCTGTTAGAGAAACTTGGGGTGGAGATCTTCGTGGTGGAGAATGAATCACGAACTTGTGGACTACCCGATGTTCTTGTCTAAGAAAACAAACAATTTGTTGCCAATCTGGACGAAGAGTGATTCTTTTGAGCAGGACTTTTTCTAAGCCAATGATGACAGCATGTCTCATCCCAGGTTGTTCTAAGAAATCCCACGTTCAATTCAACTCTCTTAATAGACTGCCTACTCATCTGCGAGGAGCAGAAATGATAGTAAATGCTTTGTACAATGTTTTTCCCCCAGTCTTTCACATAACAGTACTGGCACTCATGGCTTGCACTGGTGTGTTCTAAGTCCAAACTGTAGAAGCAATGTGCCGCTGTTGACAGAGATGTTAGCAGGATTTAAAAGGCTGGTGGTTATTGGTCTTCTGGCAGCTTTTCTGGGTCCTTTGGTCTCTGTACAACCCCATTCCCAAGAAGCCAGGTGATGTCTCTTGGACACACGGGCTGTACCGGAAGCAGAGACCCAAGGGGACCAGAGCTGTGACACCTGCCACCTTCCTAGGCAGCACTCAGCCTGTGCACCAAGCCACCACAGGGCAGGGGAAAGCCGACCTCAGCAGCATCAGCGGTCACTCTTGTTCTCAGGCAGTGGTTCAGTGTGGACCATCCCTCCTCAGGTCCACGTGTTGGGATGCACAGTGCTCCCTCAACCCTGTTATATAGGGTGATGTATGACCTGGTGTCACAGGTAGCTCTCCATTTCTGTCCATGTGTATTCCCTAAGAAGAAGGATCTCTACCTTAGCACTGACTACAAAAACTGGGAAACGTTGGTGTTTTATAGCTTGGCAGGTATGGAAGCTGGGGCTTGACTGCTGTGCCATGAGGGGACAGCATGTCCTCCCTTTCACTGTTTAAAATAGGTTGATTTGAACACCATAACAGATTAAGGCACTGTGGGTGTTTAAACTTTCAGGATGATTGATCACCTCTCGGAGAGAGGCAGATGGTACCGTGATGAGTTCCAGATCCTTTCAATTGAGCATCTCCAGGGAAAGCTTTATGGACCAGGCTGGGGGGAGGGTGCTCTTAATTTACTTATTTTTTAAAAAACAATGTAGGATTTCAAATCAAATCCATTTGGCTCATAAACAGTAACTCTAAAAATTTACTCAGTTTAAAATAAACTGCCTGAGCCACTCTAGGATTTAGGCCAGGCACAAGGACCTTGGTTCACATCCCCCCACAGGCTTTGGGAAGGCTTGGAGTGGGTTGGACTTTGTGCCATGGTCTTGCTTGAATGCTGCTGCGTGGCCCCTGCAGGGAGCCCAGGTCTCCTCCCAGCCACGTGGCCTTGGCCAGTGACCACTGCCAGCCCCTGGGCTCTGCCAAAGGCATCTGCATTAATGCCCCTGTTTGCATTACTCTACTTACAGGTTTTTCATCCCTGTAGTTGGAACCAGCTTTCAGACCCACTTAAAATATCCCAGTCTGTACTGATGCTGTTAGCCCAGTAGCCCCATAACAGCACTAATGCTGACTGACCTATCATTGATATTCATTAGTGAAAAGCAATGAGAAACTAATGAGCAAAGCTCAGCAGCTTCCCAAACACATCCCACCTCTCTGCTAGGCTTGGTTGTTTGAGGAGGGGGAGAATTGATTAGAAGAAGTGATTTGCCTTCTTGCTTTCAGGCATAGCTTTTAGCACTTTCCAGCAGCGCGCCATGCTGCAATCAGCCTTCCCTTCGCCTGAAACAGGCTTTCCCCGAGTATCTCGGAGCAGAAGCGCCTGTCTGTGTGTCAGGGGTTGTGTCTCCACGTTCCCCTTGGTCCCCACCTTTGCTGGGGAGACTGGGAATTCAGACGTTGGCTTCAAGTCCCAAACTGTGCAGACGCTGAAGGAGCCAGTTAGTTTTCTGAAGGCAGTTTCTGGGCTTTACGGTGATGTAGTTTCTCCGTAAGCCAGTTGGCAGCACCGCCTGGGTAAGAGCCCGTGCTGTGTCACTCTTCCTTGAAGTGCACTCCCAGCCTGCCCAAAGCCCAGCCTTGTGCCGGTTTGGGCTGTCTGGCTTGGCTTCTGCAATTAGTTAGAGGTTATTGTAGGTTTAAAATGTTGCCTGCTTTGGCAGTATCTGCAGTCCCTTAAGGCAAGATGCCTGTTTATTGTTGTAACACCATCTAAGCATAACATGGAAAAGTCCCTGTAGAAAAGAGTATTTCAGTGAAGCGGATTTTTTTTCCAAAAGAAGTCTTGGCTGGCCTCTGAAACTTAAATGCCATTGGAAACTAATACTAAGTTTTGGGGTTTTTTTCCCTCCATAAATCACATCTCGGAGCTTTTGTTATTCTGCTCTCATCCTGTCGTATCTTCCCAATGCTGATAAAGAGCACTTAGCTGCTGCCCCGGATCCCCAAGGGGTGAGCAGAGCTCCCGGAGCTGCTGGCAGGTTTCCCAGGGGCCAAAGGAGGCCGCACTCGGGCCCCCAGGCATCGCATGAGGTCGGCCGTGCACCCAGATGGAACTACGGGCAGCCCGTGCCGCAGCCCGGTGCGCGGTGGTGGTTTACCAGCGCAGGTGGCTCCACCTCTGCGAGCGCGTTAGCTCAGTCGTGGCACTTCTGCCGTGCAAGCCTGCTTGTGAACAAACAGCGCCAGCGTCGTGCTGGGCTGGGAAAAGGGCTGGCGAGCAACAAAACGGCTGTCCGGTAGCTGCTGGTCCGTCCTCCCTGGGGTCCGCCAACCGTGCCTCGTGCTTTACCCAAGCACCAACGGTGTTAGGACACTCTGCCTGTGTGGTCTTGTTTCTCTGTGCTGGAAAATAGTTGAAACCCCCCTAATAATCCCTTTCCTGCTGGCACTGGTTCTCTGAAGACAACCACAGCTGCTGGGTAGCCGGGGCTGCACATGCGGGGGGCTGGGGGGTGGCCTGGCTCCTGTCCCGTAAGGCCACGCGCTATGTGGGCTGCTGAGCTGCCTGGGGCTACTCGGCACGTTTAGGAGGTGGAGGGGACAGCATCGGTCCCCATGCGCCGAGGGCTGGCCCGTCACCCAGCCTGCTGAGGGCTCCCGGGGGTGCCTGCCTCTGCTGGGGGGTCTGCCGGGAGTCACCTTTGGGAACAGCACCACCAGTGCTCGGTCTTTTTAGCACTAAACACCAGAGAAGATGTCTCCAAAAGGAGGAAATCCCATTGTGAGATGGGCTCGTGTATGAATTAAAATAAGCAAATGCCCTGAAATCTATTTTGAGCTTATCTTCAGAGGAACCAGCATATCCAGTTCAGTATGGAAATCCCTGCATCCCTCAGACTGAAGGGATGGCTGGGAAGCGAGAGCCTGTCTGTCAGGCTATTTCAAGGGTTTGAATGCTAGCGTATTTTTATATGTCAGAGCAAAACCGCATATATATGTATAATATATGGGTTGTTTGGGTTTTTTTCCCTCCAGCTCCCATCTCTGAAGCTTTCATCACACTCCACTGGGGCCGCGCAGAGGAGGAGCCAGCCCGGTGTTAGCGGCTGCCTTTGTTTCACACACGTTAACGTGAAGACGGTAAATGGCAGAACAATTCAGTCCTCACCCTGCTCACACCCGGGTGGGTGCAGGCGGCAATCCTGCTGCCCAGAGGGAGGAATCCCACTTTGCCGGGCCCCGAAGCGTTTCCTTGTTTCTGATTACTTGAAGCCAGGTAATTCTGGATCATTGTAATTATGTGAAATAAATCCTGAGGTGGTCTTAATTCTCCAGCTCACTGTAGAAGACACTGATGCATCATTCTGATCCTTTCCTACTGTTAACCAGCAGGGTAATCACAAGCGAAATGGAAATCTCTGTGTAGAGAGTGCCTGACGTACCGCCTGCGCGCTGCCTGCCTGCGATATCTGTTGAAGATTTTCCAGTGATCTGGCACATGATGAACTGGAATGATTTCTGATTTCATTCCTGACCCCCTTCATCATGCATGCATAATTTAGCAAGAATAATGAGCCAGATCATCATGTCTGCTATGATACACCAGCTGATGAAGTGGCCTATCATCTCTGCAGCTAATAGCGTATCCTGGTGCGAGCAGTGGTTTGAATGTCTTGGCTTTTACTGAGAGTACTGTTTTTACTGAAACTTCTGAGTGGATTTATTTCTCTTTTCTCCTTGCATTTGATGTGAACTTTATGCTAATGCATTTCAACTCTCTTGATGTTCCTGTCAATATTCCAACTTTCACATCTTTGCCAGTGAGGAGCAAATCAATTAGGTTCCTAAAACTTCACAGGAGTGATGATTTCAAAGCAGTTGCTTGTAAACACATTACTCAAGGAAGACTATTAGTAGAATATTCATGGTGTAGGTTTATCTTCCAGAAGGAAAAAATTCAGGCTTAAATATCTCTGTGTGCTTTATCTGCCATACTTTCCCTTTTGGGGCTCTGTAACTACTATATGAGATTCTAATATTATATAAAAGTCATCTTCTTGAAGAAAGAGATATAGATTAAATATCTGCCTAAATTCTGAATTGTGCTGGTTTGGGGTTTTTTCCTGCTTCGTTAAATGGCAGCAGTGGTAACAGTCTTTTCTGAGGCTGAGGTTTTAATAGCAGTGTATCTTATACCAATGTTTTCCTAAAAGCATGAAGTGGAATTTACATTTGAATTATCATTTGATTAAAAGTGGGATTATGTGAGCTCTCAGTAGTGATCTTTCAGTGAGAATAATTTCCCTCTCATTTCTCTGAGGGAAAGCTGGGAGGAACCCTCCTGGAATAAGCAGGGTCACAGTGTTATTTTAAACCTCACATTGTTTTGAGAAGAACTTGGGACAATATTTATTGGAAATAGAGTGTTGACACATGCCTGTAAAGTTACAGTGCATCCATTGCCCTTCCTTATGGTGGACTGCAAAAATCCCTTTAGACCTCTTTTTGCTAAAGGTGAGTCTGAATATTGTGATTTTTCAAGACATTTTATAGGGGTTTAAAGATAAGCCCCCTCTGCCAGCACTCAGCTGGGCAGGAGAGGGGGGTTCCCCTGCAGCCCTCTGCTTGGCAAAGTCGCAGCACTCCGCTGCTTTCTCTGTGCCATTTTAGGAACCGCGCATATCTTCTGCGCCTTTGGGCATGCGGTTTGCCAGCGCTGTGCTGCAGCCCGGAGCCCAGGACACGATGCTGAGGAGCCTGTTGAGCCACTTGAATAAGGAACAGCTGCTCTGCCTTCTTCAGTCTCTCTGGTTTTGGAGGTAAGTAGTTTTTCTCCCAGCTCTGTTCAGGTGCCATCTTCAGAGCTTCTTCCTTGCCTGAGAAGGCCCTGTAGATAAAGGACAAACCTGTCTCTGGCATCTCTCCGCTTAGTAATATACGGATGCCTTGTGTGCCCCACGTTACTGGAGCAGAGCTTCACAACTTCACGCTGGGGAATTATAGGATCCTTTGCCATTGTGCACACTGTGCCTGAAACCCCATCGGGTATCTCTGTCCCACACGCTGTTAATTTGCCACAGGACCAGTTGGCATTTTATGGGCAGCCGGGGGGTGAGGACCCTTGCAGATTGTTGTTCGCAGCTTGTTGGCTTGTCCGTGGGATGTAGCTAGTTGCAAACACAGAAACTTCTCTGGAAAGAGTTTGGCAGGTTACATCCTTTGAGAATTATGGTTGTACCATGGGCTTTGTAATAAATTAGCTTTGGTACAAATATTATTTTATCAAATTTGATGGGAGAACCAAACAAACTGGTTTTGGGGTAGTTATGTCAGCATTAAGCTGCTTTCCCATGTTAATACCCCATAAATACAAAAATGACAACATATTCTTTGTTCAGAACCATACACAGACTGTTGCACAGTACCCTTGTTCACTGCAGGTGAGTTTTATTTTCTACGATTTTTTGACTCGCCATGGTTGGGACATGAGCAGCCAGGAGCTGGATCTGAGCAGAAAACAGCCCCCTGGCAGCGGGCAAGCCCAGTGACTGCAGCAGGGCTGGGATGGCAGCAAGGGTGGCCATGGTGGCCAGGGAATGGTGTGCTGGCTCTGCCGGTGGTCACCGCTCTGGGTGCGTGGCAGGAGCCGTGTCCTGCGAGAGGAGGAGCAGGTCTCAGCGAAGGTGCTCCCGCACATCCACAGGGGTTGATGGCACGCAGTGAAAACCACTGGCAAGTGCAGAGTTTCCTATGTCAAAATTGCAGCTGGTGGCTTAGAGGCTGGGGATCAGCGAGAGCCCAGCGGGGAGGGGACATCGCTGTGCTGTATTACAGTACCAATCTGTTGGTGTGCCTCAGGGTCCCTGGGGTGAGCTGGCAAGAGCCGTGTTCACCTCCTTGCTGCAGTGGTTGCTCACGTGGGCTTGCTGTGCCATGCTGTCCCCTCGCTCCACGCTGCAGGACGCAGTCCGGCGCCGCAGCCCCCTTCCAGCTGTGAGCGCAGCAGCAGCTCTGCTGCCTCACAGAGCTCGTCCTGTAACGCTGGTGCTCAGAAGGAACAATCTGACTGCTGCCAGCGTTTGGGCACACAGGAGACCTCTAGTCTTCGTGAGCCCTGAGCAGCAGCAGTCAGTGAAGGGCTGCAAAGTGGGACGGTCACCAGAAAGCAGCTAGCCAGTGGGGACATCATGATGTGACCATCCCTGCACCCACTCTTTGGGACGAATGATTTCCAGACTTACCAAAATTAAATCGTGTGCATGAAGCTGCTTTTGCAGGCAGGCAGCAGGCTCTGCTCAGAGTAAGTCTGTCTGTGTAGAGCTTCCTAAGGCTGTTATTGGAATTATTTCCGTATTCAGAATAAAAGCACTGAGGTGACATAAGCACACTTGGGTATTACAGGCAGCCTTAGGATGTCACGCAGGCTGTGACCTCATATGCCACTGGTGGCTTTAGCTCATTTCTTGTGCTTCAAGTAAATTGCAGAAGAGTTGAGGGACACGGACAAAGTGCAGGAGGATTCCAAAAAGAGCTGCCATCACCTACGTGGTGAAACCTTATGCAGGCAGCAGGGCCTTGCTGTGCTTGTGGGACAGATACAGCCCTTGCGAAGGGCTGGGTTCCTCCCTTTGCTCACTACCAGGCTGCTTGCCTGCAGATTTTGAACATCCTTCAAGTAAAAGTCGAACAAAGCTGCCCTCCCCGGTCAAAAGCTCCCAGTTTGTCTCTGCCAGCAGCATGCTGCTGCTAACGGGAGCTGGCGATGCCGAGCACCGGCAGACCTCATGGCAGTGCAGATGGGAAGTCCAACAGGGGAGCGAGCACGTGCTCTGTGCCTCGGAATCCAGCTCCAAGCTGATGCAGTTCAGCTGCCAGCACCGGGCAGAAGCCAGAGGCAGCCTGCGGCTCGGGAGGGGCACCCAGGCTCTTCTCCAGCTCCTTGTACCAGCTCCCCAGCTCTTGGTTCCCTTCCCTGGGTGTTGCTCATGCGCTAGCTCAACCCCGCAGTCTGAAATGCAGTTTCTATGCTCCGTATATTTTGCTGCTTCCCACTACCATTCAGTGAGGTCCTGGATTGAGCAGTAGCAGACAGATCCCAGTGTTTCTTCTGTAGGTAACAGCTGGGAGGGATGGGATGCGTGCTTCTCCCTCGAATGTCACGTGCAGCTACAAGACAGCCAGTTTCAGAAATCGGCTCTGTCTTTGGGGAGGTTTGCACTGACGATGGCTCCTTTCAACCTCACTTGTCCCAGCTGAGATCTCTGTGCTGTGCTGCTTTCCTTCTTATCTCTGCATCCCTAATTTCTCCTTTTAACTCCCTGTCTGCCCCCATTTCATCCCCTGTGCTGCAGTCGGGGGCCAGCTGCGGTGGTGTGACCGGGCATCTTTCTGCAGAGGCGTGGGATGTGCTCTCATAGAAGCAGGTACTCGCAGAAACACTGAAGGCTGCTGAAACCACCCCTCCATGATGTCAAAGCACTGCTTCACATCCAGATAAACTGCTGTAAGGTTTTAACTGAGTCAAAATGAGGAATTTTCTTTCTCCTTCAGATTCCTGACACCAACATTTGCACTAAAATCTTCTTGAAAAACTCAGCCTCAGAGAAACACCTGGCTTGGAAAAAAAAAAAAAGCTCAACATGGTTGATTTCAGTTGTGCACCTTTAGAAGTTTACCTTCTTTCCTTCCCCCCCCCAGAAAAGGAGAGGTTTGGAGGCACTTGGTGGCTGCAGCGACCTGAGGAAGCAGCTGGCCAGCGTGTGCTGCTCGTGTGGCACCAACGGCTGAGGCTGACAGCGGAGCTCAGCTCCGACTTCATCAGGAATTAGATTAAAGTAAAATGCTACCACGTTTCCCTTTCTAATTCTTGCTTTTTGGGGGACACACACAAATAAGCATTTAACATATAGAGCACACAGCTTTTAGCGCCTTTTGAAAGATTTCTTTAATACCAAGCCTGACTGGAAGTAGGTCAACTGAAAAATGAGTAAATTACACTTGCAAAAATGCACTAGGAGCTGCAGTGTGCATAAATCTAACTGCCATTTAGCAGAGGTCCCAACAAATTAGAAATTAAAGTTTTAGATAGAAAAGTTTTCCAGGCTGTGGTCGGCGAAGCAGCCTCTGCCTCTGGGCTCTTTGCCTGCCCTGACATTGCTCTTCCACCTCGCCTGGAGAGCTGCGGGAGCAGTGTGCGGGGCAGCTCACGACACAGCTTCGTGTGTCAGGTCTCCCGCCTTTTTTTTGGCTTAAACTCAGATTATCCCATGCAAACTTGTTTCTTGATGCACTTTAGAAAAAGGTGGAGCAAATAGGAAAACTGTAAAAGTGCTTAAAAATGTTGCTACCACTAGCAAAGCCCTGTTCAGGGACAAGGAGTGCTAAGCACTCCTGAAAATCAAACCTGCAGCTTACGTTGAGACAGTATTGTGTTGTCACCAGGGATTTAAAGTTGGAAGTTTTCAAAATCCTTCCAGCCTCGGCTACTGAAAAGCCAAACTCTCAAACTTGCACCTTCTGCTTGCTCTCTTAATAATAAGGGGGGTGGGAAGGGGCTCAGGGCAAGCACAGTTTCAGCAATGAAACTGTATGTCTTTTTTATTTTCTCTTTTAGAGAGGGAAAAAAACCCCACACGTTGAAAACCCAGCTTTTTAAAACTATACGCTGAGTATGTGCAGCCAGAAATAACTAGCAAATCTGTTTCTCAGAAGAGTTAGTCTGTAACAAACATTTTAAATACCAAGTCTCCATGAAAAAGCAAAGCAGTTTAATGTAAATATATTGAGTGAATTGTGATGACAAATACTTTGAAATAAGCATTTTTTTAAAAATGGGTTTTCTTGTTCTCAGGCTTGTACTTTCTGGGCCAAGCACCTTCAAACTGCAGAAAATCAAGACTTTTCCTTCTCTCCCTCTCCTGTCACTTAATTTGAAGGTTGTTCTCCTTTCCCCAGTGCGGTTCTTGTTCTGCTGTCTGCCAGGCATACCTCCTCCGCCAAACACACACAAGACTTGTGCTGTGTTCAAAAAGAAACGACTGTTATGCCCTGGCACCCATGCTCACCTAGCTCTCATTGGAAAGGTAAGAAGTACTTGATTTTCTTTAAAGTTAACAGAAGACTAGTAGTCAAGAAAATAGCTTTAAAAAGCGCCTCCCCTTAAACACCTTTCTGGGTGCTGATTTTACTGACCACACGTGCTCTCAGATACCCAGGCGGGGAAGGGACTGCAGCACGTGCGGCTGAAAGCGGTTAGGTGAGCAAGTTCAAAGCACGGTGTGTAAGTGCCCGCCTGCCCCGCCGATATCTCACTAGGCACAGTCCCTGGGGAGTCCCGAGTACAGCCAAGGGCAGCTGGGAAGGGAGATTTTGAATTGCTGCCCAGGTTCCTGTTCTATTACCTTCACAAGGGGTAATGCTATGTACGCCTGAAAAACTTCTGTTTAATTCTTCCTTGCTGCTTCTTTATGCTTGCACAGCGAGAAAATTCAACCTAGTACCACAGAAGGCAGTGTGAAAACCCCACACTGCTGTGTTAAACCCTCTTGTAAAGCAGAGCCATGCTTCGAAACGCTAAGAGGCTTCTTCCTTGTCTGACGTCTTCTTCTCCTCCCTTTCCCCAGCTGTTCTGCAGTGAGTTTATCATCCTCCTTCTTGCTGCATCAATTTCTAAGACAGGGCTGCAGGGCAATGCCACCACTAAATTCTTCTTTCTCATCAGGGGAAAAATATTTAGCTGAGTCTTGCTCACAATATTCTAAAAGAGGAGCAAATACAGAAATGGTAAAGGTGCTTAAAAGTGCATCTGGGCTCCTGGACACAAGGCCCCTGTGACCCTGAAGAGCACGAGCCACCTGCTTGCTCTGCCAGGGTAACGGTTTCCGTGTTCTAAGGTCTGAGTCCCGAGTGCTAAATGTGTGGTAGTCAGCACCGGAGTGGGGAAACTCAATTACAGCTGCAGAGATTAATGTCCTGTCAGCTCAGGGGATTGCTGTCCTTTGTAACTGTGACCCACACGAGGCAACAAGGCCGTGTAATAAAGTTCAGCTGCTTACCGACACCCCCATGCGTCACCTAGTTTCTTACACCAGCTGCAGTCTGCAGCAGTGGCTTCTGCTTTCCCAGTCTTGGGACCTTGGTCTGAACTTCCAAAATACCTTCTTGTGCCTGAACTTAGGGTTTGTGTTTGTTTATTTCATAATTTGTAGGGAAAACACCCTGGTTTTGTGAGAGGGAAGGGGTATCCTGCAGAGTTGCATTGCACCGTCAAGCCTGTACTTTTAATTCTCCACAAAAGCACTGAAAAAAAAGCTATAGCCATTTTACTCCAGGTTAAATGCTGTCTTAAATACAAGGAGGGAATGACTATTGCAGCCAGCCAGCAGTTTCATTGTATTTCAAGTACATTTTCTCTATTTTTAAAACTTGCGTTAAATAGTATGCAGTATTTCTACATCTGTTCTTGTTTTCATGCCACAACATACATTACTGTAAATACTTCTGAGGCAAAGGAGGAAGAGGTAAGACTGTGTCATGATGCAGAAATACTTCCGCATCCTCAACAATGTAAGTAGAAGCTGAGGCCTGACAGAGGCTCCATTTCTGAGCAACCTCAGGAAATCTCTCCTGGGACTGGGACAGAGAGGCACATGGTGATGGGAATGAGACTAGGGCTGTGTAGCAAACACACGTGTGCTGCCAGTGGCTTTTCATCCTTGCTGGCGTTGGGGTTTTGAATCTTGTTAAAGGAAAGAGCACTGAGCATTATGAGTGTGTTGGCTCTTAGGAAGAAATAAAACCTCTGCCCAGGAGATTTGCTGAGGCCTGTGCTGCAGGAGGTGGCTTTTGCCAATTGACAGAGAGAGGTAAATGAATGGGAATATTCTCTGCCTTGCAAAGGCTTTGCCACAGGAATCCCTCATGGGTTTGGAGTTCTTTGGCAGCATACAGAGAATCTTCAGTCCATATACATATACACGGCAGATGGCTGTGCCTGTGCACTCAACACATCTTTCAAAGTTACTGCTTTGATAGAATCATAGAACAGTTTCGGTTGGAAGGGACCTCAAAGCCCATCGAGTTCCAACCCCCCGCCATGGGCAGGGATACCTCCCACTAGCCCAGGTTGCCCAAAGCCCCATCCAACCTGGCCTTGAACACTGCTAGGGATCCAGGAGCAGCCACAGCTTCTCTGGGCAACCTGTTCCACTGCCTCACCACCCTCACAGGGAGGAACTTTAAATTGATGCTTTCCATACCTCACGTCCTGGAGTGGTGGGTCCTGCCTGCGTCATGGAGCAGGATTGCCCTATGCAAGGTTAAGTTAAATGAAAAGGCAGTTTTGCTTGAATACAGCAGAACACCTTGCTGGAAAGATATGGGACTCTGCTGCAATCAGTAGATTTAATCTGTGTATAAGTAACATGTCAAGTGTGGGACAATGTTGTAATTCTGTTTGAAGCTTTTAAAACTGTGACTCCATCCCCTCGGCAGCTGTAGCGTAGCAGAGCTCCACTGACTGCCACGGACCTCTGCTGCTTCACCGCTTCAAAGGAGCAGAGACAGGCATGAAACCCATGGGAGAGCCTTTCTTTTTCTCTGTGTGCAAGTCGCTTAGTATTATTATAGATTTTGTCACTTGGATTATACATAATCAGAAATCGGAGCCAAGCAAAATCAGCAGGATGACAAATACATTACCACAAGCAAAATGGATGGAATATTTGTCTTTGTGTTCTTAGTTAGATGTTTTGCACAAGGTATTTCAACAGAGCAATTAATCCTCTTCAGTTACTTGGTATAATTGTATTAGCAGAGGATGGAGTCATGATTGTTAATGATGGGCAAATTACTGTCCAATCTGGTGAATCCTACATGGTTTTGTTACCTACTGAAATTTGTCTCTTGCAGAGCTGACTGAGAGAACTGGCCCTTCAGATCCAGGTAACCAACCACCTTGTGTCTGTTATCAGCAGAGGTTGTGTGCTACTTAAAATCTCACTTATTCCAAATGTCACTTCCAGATGATCCTAAGACAAGTGCTTACAGATGCCTGAGTTGAGGAGAACAGCGAGGGAAAGGAGGAAGGGCATTACATGCATACATCTCACCAGCAAGGTTTGTCACCTTGCCAAAACCCCAAAATATTCGAGTTGCCAAACCCAGTTTCTCTTGCCCTCTAAATCAGTTCAATATGCTGTGCAGAAAAGCAGTCTGAACAGCGGTGTCCTTGAAGGAGCTAGTACAGCTCGCTTATTTTTAATTGAAAATAACGAACCAGATGTTCAGCATATACTGGGAAGCTCAAAGCGCATCCCTACCGCTGCGGGGCCAGACCTGCCACTGGTGGACTGGGACCACGAGTTGCTTGGGGCACCCTTCTGCCCTGGAGCTGCTTGGTGTCTCCCTGTACTCCCTGGATGTTATCCTCTGCCGGCAGTAGGGCTGGGTGTCTGCTCCAAACCTTTCCCTACCCTATCCCGTGCCGCGTCACCACTGACCCTAATCCCAGCCCCGCGGTGACTCAGCCCTTTGGCAGGGCAGCTCCTCCTGCCTCCCTCCCCACGCCTGACCTCGCATACACTCAGATGCGTTTCACTGTTGCATTTTGGTTTATATACTTATTTGGAGTCGGAAAAATAGCCGCTGTAACAAGTTACCTGATCTGTCCTTCCCTGTGTGGCTTGGCTGCCGCCCCGGCTCGCGGGAGCAGCGCTCGGCAGGCCCCGAGCCTCCCAGGCTCTGGCATCTGGCCGGCTTTCAGCTGGAGCAGAGGCCAGGCATTTACAGAGGAACGGGTGCTGGTGGGAGACGTCTGCATGTGGCAATGTGCTCAACGGCTCTCAGTCGAAGTACTGAAAAATGCAAAACACCCTGGAAAAACTGCCGGCCTTTGGTCCTTAACTCTTTGGTGATCATGTAACAAGCAGCTAATAACTGTAATATCTCGGTTAAAAGTACATTTGTTTCCTCTTTTATTGCTTACTTGAGAGGTTAAATCCGACTTCCCAGCCTTGTTTAGAAAACCTTTGCAGACTTCCTTTCTTGTCTGCATAAGAGATATTGCTATTTACCTCACTCTTTTTACTGTTTTCCAGATTTAATATCCTAGAATTTATTGATTTACTATTTGAGTCATTAGAAAGGCATTAGTGAGGCATTGGAACAGGCTTCCCAGAGAGGTGGTTGAATCGCTGTCCCTGGAGATGTTCAAAAAACGCATAGATGCGGCGCTCCAGGACATGGTCTAGCAGGCACGGTGGTGTTAGGTTGATGGTTGGACTTGATGATCTCAGAGGTCCTTTCCAACCTTAGTGATTCTATGATTCTATGAAAGTTACCAGTTTCCAGGTCCTAACAAGGGTTAATCTATCAAGACACTGTTTCATAGACATAATTTCAGCAAGACTTGTTGCGTTAACTTGCTGAATCGTACGTGAGCATCGTTTCCAGTGAGATTTATCTCCGGCAGCAGTATCTCCTGTTGGCAATATGAAAGTGGTCCGTAGACTTGTGTCACCAAGGAAGGGTGTCAGAAAAGCTAAAAAGTGGCCCTAACATCTCTGCTGCTAATGGCTGACAACAAGCTAGGCAATGGCTGGGGCATCCGTGGGGCGGCTGGCGGGGCAGTGGGCTGCCCTGGCTTGAGGCAGTGTTCTCACCATGGGCATCCATGGGCGATGGGGTGGGGGTGGGGGGGGGTTGGAGCATGGAGGTTACATCATAACTAAAACACTTGTGAGAATTTCAAGGCTGAAACAGTGATATGAATTTTGGTACAGAATTTTTACAGACAAACACAAGTATAATAATGTATGTTATAAATTCCACCGTACATACAGGGTGTATATACCGTTAACACCTTTACCCGAGTCTTCTGTGTGAAAATGCACACGCTCCTCTGTGAACTTCAGTTGATCTTGGGTCCTTCCTCTAGTGATCAAGTATATTCTTTAATTTTTTGGACAATACCCACATCACTGATGGGCACTTCATAACTATAGCTAAATCCATCCTGGCAGGCTTCACCTCTAATTTTACAATGTGATTTTCCGTGTCAAACAACTACATTTTTTTCCTAGCTGTTCTAACAAAATCATCCAGCTTGATTCAGGTTTATTCTCTTAGCAGCCGTACACGCTGTGCATTCAAAATAACCTACTCTGTCAACTGGAGGGCTGTACAGTGCTCCTGAAGCAGCAGGGGAGATGCTTTAATCTGAGATTCCCATCACGAAGCTGGTGCAATCAATCCGTCTGACTCCTTAACACCTATATGTGTTGGGTTTTCCCCCCCACACTGTGACGAGGGGTGACTCATTGACTGCAGCTTCCCTGAATTGCTCTGGAGAAGCAGCCTGCTTTTCTCTGATACTTGTCCCACTTCTGTGTCTCTCCCAGGGTGACTGATGGACCAGTACCTGCCCAGTGTAAGCCTGGCTCTAAGGGCAGGCGGAGGTGCGGGCTGCTGTGCCCTCCCCACGGGATCGCTCTGTGCCAGCCGCGGCACTGAAGAGCTGTTGGAAGCCACTGGTGAAGAGTTGCTGCAGTTTGGGTCAGTCTCTCGGTGCTCATAGAGACAAAGGTTTTACTATGTGGGGGTGATTTTTTGGGGTTTTGGGTTTGGTTTTTTTATTGTGTTTTACTTTCCTCCCTCTGGATGCTCTCCTTCTGCAAGCTTGGAAAGCAGACACATTCAGAAGCAGCTGGAGCTGCTGGGTGAGAAGAAAACCATATCAGTAATTTATTGGAATGGGAATAACAGAGACTTCTTGATGGGAGGTCAAGGCTACAGTACGTCACGTCTAACAGGCCTGTTTACCTTCGTTAGTTGTTTCAGAATGTTTCCTCACTCTTCACTTTTTCTTTTTTTTTTTTTTTTTGAAAATGGAAAATCTGGGGGTGGTTCTTTCCTTTCTGCTTGTAATCTCTGGGTTTAGTTAAACCCACAAAAATGCTGAGAGAAATTGCTTAATCCCGCTGAAGTCTGTCATCATCTTTCAGCGCAATATAAATTTTTGTTTGATTTTTGAGGAAATTGTCATATAAAGTGGTTTTTAGGCCACGACAGAAGATGATATCTGTACGTGTTATGGAAAGTGTTGTTTTTAATAAGTACAACTAACATATTGCAAAACCAATGTTCTGCACATTCAGTTTTTAGGGATAGGTCCAGGAAATGTCCTAGAGAGATGGGCTGAGCAGGCTCCGTGTGCTACAATGGAGCTAGCGCAGGTTTCACCGCACGTCACTGCTAAGAGTACATATCGGTGAGGGTTTTGCTTTTGACTGTGTTATGCTTTTATATATCACAGACCTCTCAGTGCAAAGCTCGGCTTCCAGGTTTTATGGCGTTGCTGCAGCCTGCTCCAAAGGAGGTACTTACTGTGTTCCCCCTTTTTACCTTTTCTAAAACCACCTTTCTTTGAAAATACATGTTGCATTCTGGCTGGATACAGGTTTGGCAATTTCCTGTCCATGTGCTTGGCAGGACAAGATCTGTAGCAGAACAAACTAGATTTGTAGATGTATACAGGCTCTGGCTTCCCAGAGGAGTTATCGGTAAGAACCCTTTTTTTGGCCAAAATGTCCATGACTCAGCATCCATCACTGATCTCTGGACGTTATTATCATACCTGTCAAATGCTCAAGTTTCTTCCAGCTTACAAGTTTCCTAAACTGCTGTTGTATAAACAACCTTTTAATTAGGTCTTCCTTACAAGTCTGTTAATTTATTAAGAGCCATCTGTACTATCTGAATAAGCACGATACCGCCTTCCCTTTGCCTTCCATCCTTCTGAAAGATCTGCTCGTAACTGTGGCAGGTATTTGCGTTCAAATCATCACCTAATCTAGAAAAATGAGATCTTCTTGTACACAGCACTTCTGTCCTTATGGCTGTATTTCAGACTAATAGCTGACACTGAACTGAACTTGCCGTTGAACTCTCTGTCTAGCAGCCTGAAAGCATCTGGTCTCTTGCAACCAAACTGAATAAGCAGCAGAACTCCGGGCTGGTTTTTTTTCTTGGTTTGTTGCAGGTTTTTTTGTTAACAAATTTTAGCACAAATTCTGAGAAACTTCTGTACTTTTCATGTTCTGAATGTGGTCATGAACCTTCCTTGGCTGTAGCAAAATACCCATGTGCTTGTATAACAGGTTTCCTGTGCTCTTCCTCTCTTGAAGCTCAGTGATAATATGGCAACGTGGTATGGTGTACCAGGCTGGGAAGACACCTCTTGAATGGGAAGCCCGTGTCTCGTGGTGGTAGATGCTGTACAAAGATTGCTTAAGCTGAGCTGGCTGGGAGGTCACAACGGTGGCTCTGTGCCAGCGTTCTGGCTGGACCACAGTAGTTGAATGTTGTCCTGTAACTCTAACTCGCTGTGAGGTAGGCACTGTCAGGGGTGCGTCACACATGGGCAGTAAGGGCCATGGGGACTCTGAACCCGGTTTCACTGCTGCTCACCTGAGCAGGTTAAAGTGATTGATTCCCCACAAGAAAAAGTTGAGCCAGGAATGCTCTGAGCTCCCATGCCTCTCATGGGAGGTTGCAAAAACGTGACCTTTTGTGTTCCACTTTAGGACAAAGCTACATGGAGTTTCAAATGGGAGAAAATGGTGATTCTTGAACTATCATGTATGGCCCACCTTAAGGTCTGGCAAGTCAGGCTTGATGATACAGACACACAGTGGCCCTAGAGACAATCAAAGGCTGAGCCAAAATATTTTGGCAGGACTGAAATAAAAGTGGCCAGGGAAGATCGTTGTTCTTCTGTCATCAGCTCTGCCTTACAGAAAACACTGTTATTTTAAATGAAGAGTGAGTAAATACACTCGAAAGATACAGCAGTTCAGTATATAGGCTAAGGACAAGAGCAGTAGCTCTGACCCCATCTCGCGTGGAGTGTTCCCGCCTTGCAGAGCCCAGCAGCACTGAGCTGTATGTGATCAGCATCTGTGTGCATGCCCCCCTGAAAATGGTCTTGCCTGTAACCCTCAGCCGGCTGTAGTCCCCTGTCAAGGCTGGAAGCATCACCCCTGCATCGTGGTGCTGCATGGCTGGGGAAAAGGGACGTGGGAAAGTGAGAAGCAGGTGATAAACTTTGAGTTGGACACATGTAGGAACCAGAATATGACTGGCTTGCTTGGGAAGGTGTGGAACCAAGTACTGGCATCACATCTTGCTCTTCATGTCACAAGGCTGCTGCTGGGCAGTAGGTGAAGACTGAGCTTTTCTGTCCAGTGCTCAAGGTATGAAACGACTCTTCTTTGTTTTCCTGTAATTCTTCTTGGCTGTTTTTCTGTTGGCTGTGAGCATTGCAAGGATTCACTGTGGGCTTTGGTGTGCTGAGGTAGTCCAGAATGACTGCAGAAGATCATAGAATCATAGAATGGTTTGGGTTGGAAGGGACCACAAAGATCATCTAGTTCCACCCCCCCTGCCATGGGCAGGGACACCCGACACTAGACCAGGTTGCCCTAAGCCCCATCCAACCTGGCCTTCAACACTTCCAGGGATGGGGCCTCCACAGCTTCTCTGGGCACCCTGTTCCAGTGCCTCACCACCCCCACAGGGAAGAATTTCTTTCTAATGTCCAATCTAAATCCCCCCTCTTTTAGTTTATACCCATTACCCCTTGTCCTGTCACTATACTCTCTAAGAAACAGCCCCTCGCCAGCTTTCCTGTAGGTCCCCTTTGGGTATCGGAAGGTTGCAATTAGGTCTCCCCGCAGCCTACTCTTCTCCAGGCTAAACGAGTCCAGCTCCCTCAGCCTGTCCTTGTAGAAGACATGCTCCAGCCCTTTGATCAACATTGTGGCCCTCCTCTGGACTTGCTCCAGCAGCTCCATGTCTTTCCTGTACTGGGGACCCCTGAGCTGGACGCAGTACTGCAGGTGGGGTCTCACCAGAGTGGAGCAGAGGAGGAGAACCACCTCCTTTGCTCTGCTGGCCACACTATTTTTGACGCAGGCCAGGACACGGTTGGCTTTCTGGGCTGCCAGCACACACTGCTGGCTCTTGGTGAGCTTTTCATCAACCAGCATCCCCAAGTCCTTCTCCTTGAGGATGCTTTCAATCCATTCTCTGCCCAGCCTGTAATTGTGCTTGGGATTGCACCGACCCACTTGTAGGACCTTGCACTTGGCCTTGTTGAACTTCACGCAGTTTACACTGCATGAAGATGTTCCCTACGGCTCGGAAGAGCTGCATAACAGCATAAAGTTGGATTATTTTGCCTTCATAGAAATCATACACCTGGGTCATACCAGATAAATGAGACTTGATCCAGCAGGCAAACAGAAGGCTCCTGGCATCACCCCATTCAGGCCCCACTTGGAAGTTTGAACAGAAATTCAGTGCTGAGTTGAAATAGCCTTCTGTACAGCAAATAAGCTAAGTTTTTGCACGGAGGATGAACATAAAACTCAGGCCTTACTGATTTCTCTTGAAAATTCTTTAGGAAAGACCAGTTGCAGTCAGCTCTTAGAACTAACTTCACTGAGAGTGTCTTCTCAAATGATGTGATAGATGAGGAATATGTGTCCTTTTTGTCAGTTTTATTTCGCCCTACTTCAGCTCCTTCTTTCGCAAAGCCTGTCATGTGGTATGTCTTAGCTTGACGTAAGGGCTGCTTCTCAAATCTACACTGTTTCCACCCTAGTTAAGCATGGAGAGAAAGTATTGCTCAACACAGCCTAAACAACTGAACATAAGACAAGACTCATCTGGATCATTTTGATTGATTGTTTGTTGGGGTTTTTTTCTTTTTTTTAATTAACTGAGTCACAATTTGTACAAACTGTTGTGAAAAAATGCAGCCAGTGTTTGACGAGATAGTCGGGAAACACCCACTCCAAGGCTGGTGGTGGTGATGGTAAAAGCCTGGCAGAAGCCAGCACCAACTTACTGTCTCTGTTTATAGCTCAGCTGGGCCAGGGTCTGTGACGGCAGGTGTCACACAACACGGGGCAGCTCCTTGCTCCGCAGAGCTCACGGTCCCAGCAGGGAGATGGGAACCAGAGAGGGACCGTACACAGCACAGTGAAATACGTGGTGTGGGAAAGCAGGAATGCCAGTTTGGAGTGTGGGGGTCAGTAACTCCATCTGCCGCCCGGAGTGAAGCCACTAATCACGTTTCCTTCTGGTGAGACAGCGATTGCTTCTTGGCTTCCCACTCTGCTAGGCAGGGAGAATTAATTAGCTCCCCATCCCTTCCCAGCGGTGTCTGTCTCACGCTAGCTGTAAGGCCAGGGTGCTGCGTGGCAAAAGGTACTTTTGGGGGCTCTAGTGTCCAAGGCTGAGAACAAATCACCATGACAAGATGACTCTACTGAGTCATCTGCCCTGGAAACAGCGTGCGCCATCACCAGCTTCTGGTAATCGTTATAGCTGTTAATTTCCCAGGACAGTCCCTCAGAGCAGTTTGTTTGCCCCGACAGGAAACATTCACTGTAAGTTTAAGCAGGAGATGAATTGCCTGTATTTTTTAATCAGCAGGGCCAGAGGGATGACTTGGCCAACAAGCCCGTGGCCCCGAGGGTCTGGGTGCAAGGGCATCTCCCTGTTTGGGGGCAGATGATGCACCCTGGCGAGGCCATTGCTACCTTAGTCCCCGTGACATCTGCCCTGTTCCATGCAGGCTGCATCTACCTGGTGTTGGGAAATGAACCCTCCTTCTGATAACCAGCTGAAGAACCGAAGTACAAAGCTGCCAGCATCAGTTTTTGGTGGGCTTCAACTGCACCTCTGAGGGTGAGTGTCTGCCTTTGGGGCTTGAGCAGCTGACTTCAGACGGGGCTTACCCAAAGCTGCGTTTCTGCTAAGAGAGCACAGATAAACTTCAAGGCTTTGTGCACCAATGAGGTCTTTAGCAGGAAGGAAATGAAGGGAAAAATAAAACTCAGGCTTTCAGAGCAGATGAAAAATCCCACTGTGATTCAGGAGGCAGGGTTAGCTGTACCCACGCACTGAATAGGAGGAAGGAGGAATCATTTCCTCAGGCCTCCTTTTGTGTCTGTTAAATAATTAATGCCTTTCTAGATCTACATGGCTAGCTTAAGCTTGAGCACCTGGAAAGCTCTAGATTGCATGTAGGCCAAAGAAAACATGTTTTTACTATTAAAAGCACTCTTGTTTTAGCTCATCAGCCTATGCATTTCTTGCAGACCATGCTAATGTTTGCAAAAGTGAATTCAGGCTCTTTTCTCTCTTCGCCTCACACACAACTATTTAGTTGGCCAAAGGTTATGGAAAGTTTCTGGAGAACACCTGACCTCATTGGAGAGAAATGTCCCATGCTGGGGAGGGAAGGTAAAAAGTCTCACTTAGCTTATTGCAGCTTGTGTCATCCTCTAGCATGGTAACACTCCTGAGGGCACCAATGCATGCCGCTGGGTGGCTGCAGGTTTCTCGACCAGACCTGGCTGGTGGGGTTGACAGGACCTGATGCTGGGAATCCCCAGCAAAATTTCTGAGCTGGCAGTCCGCAAGGCAGATGCCACGGTGGGGAGAGAACTGCTCTGTTACGAGGTGACAGGAAGGCTACTGCCATAACACAAGGGCAGAAATGTACTTTTTCATGATTAATTGATGTAAGGGTGGGGCTGAGAATGAGTCTATCCTTTTTTTCCCCAGTATTACTTCATAGAGCACTTGTAAAAGAGATGCTCTTTTGCAGAGTTTGTTTTCCTTAACTTGAGGAAATTGTAACTTCTTTTACAAGAGCTCATGGAAAGATGTCCCTGATCCAAGGTGCCACTGGTTAATAGAAGGTTGTCATCTCTGTAAACCTGATCTTGTAAGACACCAAGAAAGCATCTTGCAAGTGGGTGAAGGGTGCTGGATGCTGTACTGCTTATGGTCAGTGCCCAGCTTTGAGCAGTTCTGCACTCATCCTCCACCAAGGCGCTGATAACAGAGCCAGGGCTCTGCTGGCAGAGTCTGTACCTCAGCTAACCTGCCAGCTTTTTGTGCAAGGCGAATCGTGATCTTTGCTTTGGGGGATTCGTTGGAGTTTTTTTGTTTGGTTGGGTTTTTGTTGGTTTTTTTTTTTTAGTTTAAATGTTAATACTCTAATATTGGTGGATTAGCAGTAGAGCAAGGAAAAAACTTGGTAAACTAAACCTTTCAAACTGAAGGTCCAAAATTAAACACATACAACAGCAACTTGGTTTGCAAATGCTGTGGAATGAATGCTGGCCTCGTTATTCGTTATCCTGTCTAGCTGTGACTACCCCTTCCCATCCAAATCCAAAAGCGGTACCTTGAGACTACCTGGCACGGTGGGGTGAGGCAGGAGGAGGTGGCTGAGCCACCCCAGCAGCCAGGCTGGGGAAGGGGAGGGAGAGATTTGAATGCTCTCCATGAGGAGCACCATCTCCGGCAGCCTGTGCGCAGGAGCGATGCTGTCTCTCCACAGTCACCTTGGGAGCTGGGTGTCGAGGTGAGGGAGGCAAGAGGTTGGAGCAATAACCGCCAGTGCACTGCAACAGGGCTTGGGCTGTGGAAATATGCTGTTACGATCAGATTTTTACTTGGTCTGAAGAAAACATTCCCATTCCATCTACCTTTCTGGTAACAGCTGGGCTGTCTGCAGGCTCTGCGGCAGGTTGTGTTTACCAGCGTCCTCCCCTCACCCGTCTACTCTTGTCTGCATTTAAGGCAGAAGGAAACACAGAGATTAAGGAGAGATTCAAGCTTTAAAAGACATGTGTCTCCAGGTCTCTTACTCCAACGCCTCTGATGGGAATATTTTTTAGGCTTTTCAGGTGTACAGCTGTTGCAGACAGCCCTCGCTACCCTAGCTGTTAATTTAGCGAGCTGAATAGAGCTGCTCGCTTCCCTCAGCCCCTGGGAAGCTGGCACGGGGGGCTCTCGGTGCAGCGCTGGGGCTGGGAAGAAGCTCTCCTTCTGATTGTTTTCTCCTGCAGTATTGCAGCTGGGAACACACTTGACCTGCTATTCTAAACCAAGAGGACCTGCGGTTTTCCTGCATGCTTGATGAAAAGCAAAACCTGCACGGCATCCTGGGGGGGCTGGGGGAGAGCCGCCGTGGTGGCAGTCAGAAGATGGGAACCCAGATTTCCCCACTTACCCCAAAAACTGAGCTAGTTCCAGGAAAGGGCAAGGTGCGGGTGGACAAGGCTTCCCAGGCAGGAGCCCAGCGTCACCCGTGGGACTGGTTCCTAGTGGAGCCCTCACGGCTCCCTGGTGACCTGCTGGGAGAGGCGCAGGGAGCGCCGATTCGGCAGCCCCGCCGTGCTGCTCCCCGGGACCGCGGGCAGAGCCTCCGTCTGGGGCACGGCTGTAACGCAGAGTTGATGCAGGGCGCAGCGCGCTTGCCGTGGCTCGTGCGACCTGCTGCGCCTGCTGCTGCCAAAGAGGAACAGAGAGAGCAAGTTCCTGCCCCCAGACAGAGAACTTTTATCATTTTGGGGGTTTTATGTGATTAATGGAGCTGTTCCGACGATTATTGCTACAAGGTCAAACCATTTGTTTTCATGGCGTATGCTAATATAATCTACTTTTTATTGCTTCTCAGCCATCTCTTTTACAAAAAAGAAATTCTTAGAGGTTTGTTTGGTAAAGTGTTGCAGATATCCTTCTACATGACACATTTATGCATACCATCACTGATCGGAATTCAGCCCTGTGCTAAGTTGTAATGTTTATAAACGTTGCTTTGAGATTTAAATTTAAGAGACAAGCCTAGGAAATAGATCTTATTATAACACACTGTAACCAAATAGAGTCCCAACAAAGAGAAATAAAGAAAACAAATTTTATATCTGGGCATTAACATTCTCCCAGATGTTGGGTACCATCTGCCAGGATATTTTAGCTCTAAAGTAAGCTGCGTTTACAACACCTATAAACCTGGCCATTTCTTCTTCTCTTTCTCCCCAGCCCCACGCTTTTGCAGGGGAAGGCTCTGCACAATAACAGCTCAGGGTGAAAATTTTCATTGTGTATGTGGAGAACAACCCAGCACGTTCAGCGGGACTTGGTTCCATCAGCAGGACCAAGATGAGCGCTGCGAGGACAAGAAGTGGGATCCTGCCCAGCAGTGAGTGGGAGAGCCACGGTTCCAGTTTCCCATTGCAGGTGCCATGGTCAGGGGACGCTGCAGCCTGGGAGGAAGGTGCATCTCCATCGCATTCCCGCCTCCGGGCTACCACGACCATCAGCGCTCATGGGAGGGACTCCTGTACTTGAGGAAGTTTTTATCTTCCAGACTGTTGATGTTCGGGATCCTCCCAGTTTATTCTGGCAGTAAGGCTGCGAGCTTTTCTCACTGTTTTGAAGAGGTGAGTGTACAGGTGTTACAGGTATTTAGGTACAGTCCACCCCTGCTACCTACAGATGTTTGAGGTCTCAATTCCGACTTTACTGCAATGTGCTTGTTATTTCACTAGTATATTTAGATTCCTGGGAACTTAAGTTTTTACTGGAAAAAAGTCAGTATTTACTGAAATATTGAAAGCTCTTATCTAGTTTTGTTTTCATGCTGAATGCCAGTGATTCTGCGCAAAGATGAGATTTATTAGAGGCTTGAATGCTCAGCTGTGTGCACTGTTTCCATTGGAATGGGAGCAGATTGAAAGCTGGAGAACTGGACATTCACATGGTCCAAGAAATGAAAGGTACAACTAGCACTGGGTTATTTTTTTTCCCCTCTGAATTATGCTGACAGCAGCCATAACACTAAGGCTGAAAAGTTTATTTACTATATAAAGGCCGTATTTTCCCTTCTTATCCCAGCTTTTCTTGGCTTGTATTGCTTGGCAGTATCCCCTTAACCACTAACACCCAGAGGCGTGGTATTAAATTGGGATGAAAAATGAACACGCAGAAGAATATTGGAGATTTGAGTGGGTATGGTTCTCAGAAAACCAGTGGAAAATATGTTTACTCCAAGCATCTGTAGCACCTAATTGAAGCAGTGATATTTTCTGTAAGAACATAGGGAATGCTTTTCTGGTTTCTCTTTGGCTTTGAATTTCACTTTGAATCAATGTGACATAATCCGTGGAATTACTTTCTCACAGCTGCAATGGAAACTTTCCGCCAATAGACAAGGATGTGTTAATCGGGGTGAAAAAGCTTACGTTCGGTCCAGCTTTGTTGCTTTCTGGAGCCTTTGTTAGGAACTGTTGCTTCCTCCTAATTTACTGAAATCTAGTACACAGCAAACACTATTATTTTTGAACTATTAATGCTGCTATAAATTCGAATGGCTAGAAAAGGGTGGCAGATTGTGATCAAAAGGGAGCTGATCTACAGCTGTGCGTGAAATCATTGCCGATACTAAATGTGACAGAGAACGAAACACGTATTTATGCGCCCATAAAGGATGATTCAGTGCTCCTGGGCCTGCAGTATTGGCATCACCAGATTAATTTCTGTGAATCTAATTTAGAAGAACATAAAAGATCCCGTATCACCTTTAGGGCATCCGCAAATGCTGTCGGTCAGTAGTTTGTTGTTTATTCAATTACTTTTCCCAAGCATCTCTGATTTGAAGGGTGAGCTCCCCTCCGGCGGACTCGCCAGGACCAGTGAGGGTGTGCAGCCCTGCCAGGACGGGGGCCAGCCACCGGCTGCTGGCACTCACCTCCCTGAGCAGAGGCGTCCCCCTGGAAGAGGCAGCGGGGTGCAAGAAGGCTCCCAGAGCACAGCGCACCACTCCTGGGCACGTATTGCTAACGCTGTGCGTGTAACGGAGTTTTAATTAAATGCAGCTAAGCCCCGGTCAGCAGTTTTAGCTCATTATGGTCTATTATTGATCTTGTGGCTCTCCAGTGCTGTTCCAAAATAAATAAATAAAAGGCACATGTGTGTCTGATGGGAACACATGGGCAGGGAATGGCCTTGTCTATCCTGCAGCCCTGTCCACCCCTTTTTTGAGGCAATGGGGTCCTGCAGCAGCCAACTGTTCTAAAAGCTACCGATTTAGGCATCCAAATTTTTTTGACTGTATTAATCTGTATCTATACAGGTTGCCTATCTTCCCAGGGACACGTCACAAAATGCAGGCAATCCGTGAGCTCACAATGCGTTCACGTGCCCCGGAAGGCATGGCAATCTCAGACAGGTAGGGGACTCCTCCAGCCTCTCCCCTCCTGCAGCCGCACAGCCTGGTGGGCTCATCCTGCTGCTCAGGCGTCACCCAACGACGGATCTCACCAGCCTTTCGCTCCTCTCTAGCCACCCGAGGAAACACCGCTCCTGCCAGAGCTGCCCAGGCTCCTTGCTGGCAGCCCAGTGCTTCACTGGGACCAATCCCCCTGTCATGGGCCGAGCCTGGGGTCCTGCCCACTGCAACACCCGTGACTGTCCAGCCACCAGTACTGGCCAAGGGAGGGAAGATGAATTCCCACACCTCACCGGTGAATCTGGCCCTCCGTTTCCTTGCTTTTTGTCGTGTGCTGTTTTGGAAGTGAACTTCCCCCCCACCCCAAAATACAGATTTATATTTTTCAGAGACCTTTGGAGATGTAAATCGAACAAGACAAATTTTAAAGCTCTCCTAATCAGCATCACAGTCCTGGTTTGTGCCATATGGAGGAGCAGAGGAACAGACTGGAGCTGAGAAAGTGAGACGTGGAGGGTGACGCACCAAACAGCCTCACCAGCAGGTCACACCAGTGGAGATAAGCCCAAACAGTACATTTCATGGGCACTATAACCTACACTGTCACGGCCGTCACAAAAGAGCATGACAGTGCCATCGGGGTGGCTGGAAAAAGCCTAGATTTTCTAATTTAACCAACTGTACCATTTTACAGTCCTCTTTTGGACATTAACAATGAACTGAAGAGGCTACTGATGCAAGTGCTTGACAGACAGGGACTTCATCCTGCAAAAGGGTTATCAAAAGCTCCGACTGAGAACAGCAGGGCAGTGTTCAGGCTGCACCAGCCGGGCCAGCAATGGGCTTTGAGTAGAGACAGTTTCATGAATGTATCTGAGGAGAAAACGGTCAGAGCAGAAACGGCCCCAGTTGCCTGCTGGAACCGCTGCTGCAGGCAGCGCTGTGCCAGGCGGTGCCTGGCCTTCACAGCCTTTGCAGAACAACAGAAGTATAATATCCACCTCGTTATGGGGACTGGTTTCCAAACTCTTCTCAGTGAACAGTTGGAAGAAAAGCCTAATGTCCCTTCCTGGACAAAGCTTTGCTGCTGCTCTTTTGGCTGGCTATCTGCCTGAGTGGTGGATGCTGTCTCAGGTGTGGAGCACCACGCCCACGAGGAGGTGGCTTCACAGCAGGCTTACAGCATTTCATGCAGCAAGGAGTGCTTTAGGGACTTGCTTAGTCTGTCAGAGCTGCATGATGTGACAGGAGGGGGTGGGCTGGCTCCCCTTGCACCCCATCCCTGACAGTGCCACTCTGAAGCATTTTGTGGTGGGGTGGCTTCTGGCCAGAGAAGAGAGGCATCTGACCTGCTGAGGGGCCGTGTGGTTGCCAGATCCCCAGCATGGAGCTGCTCAGGAGGGTGCAACCTACAACAGGGGTGGGAGTGGGACCTCCTGCTCACCTAAACATTGATTCTCTCACTTCCCATCATGCAGAGCAGGGCTTTGTTCCAGGATTGGGCTGCAGGCACAGGCATGGCTCCTTGAGGCACTGGGAGTAGGATGGGGCAGAATTCAGCACACACTGGCATGCACAAAGAGCAGGCAAGGGGGAAGGGCTGTAGTACCCGGCACAAAGCAAAAGCAGGGGTGAAAAGGAAGTTCTTGATTTAAAGAAGGCTGTTCTGACTTTATCTCCAGCTTTCCATGCACCCAAAGCTGAGCTGTTTTCCCTTCTCAGTCTTAAAAGCTCTTTGAACCCTGCCTGAGTGCAGAAAGAGCCCTGATTCTGCCACTCTCTTCCATGTCTCAGCCTTGCTGTGTTTGATTTTTTTTGTTGTTTTTTTTGTGGGTTTTTTTTTTTCCTCAGGAAGATAAATCCACGTGCAAACTGATGGGCTGAGGAGGACAGAGCTCTCCGCCTGCTCCCACCTATACCTGCAGTAGAGACCTGTGCCCTCAGCTTGTGTAACTGAAGGGCTGGCTGCTGGGAAGCTCCCGGTGGGCCATGGCTTTTCTGGGGGCAGCTGGACTTTCACAGCTCTGTAGATATCCAAATGCTGACTAGGGTTTCTAAAAATTATTTTGAAAATGTATTTTTACCATTGCAAGTACTGTGAAGCTTTGCTGGGACCTCTGGGCTGGGCTGCAAAGGAAGTCCACAATGTCAGGCACTAAAATAGAAAATACTTGTGTAAAGAAGTAAAACGTTATAATTCCTTCTCTTTTCCAGTAAGTGTAAATCAATGGTAGTTCAGTGCTGAGCTAAAAGAAGTGGGGTGAGATTGTGGGAGAGCTATTTTTAGGCAAAAATATGCAACACTGTAATTGTCACCCACTTATTTGCTTTTTAATGTGAACAAGGCTTCAGCAGGCTCCACAGAGCACGTGCCTGCTCTGGAGTGGCCCCAGCCGGGGACCTCCAGCATGTCCACAGGCACATTTTTAAACAAATACAAGATCTCTACTCGAGGAGCCAAAACCCACCTCCTGTGTCTATACTGCAGCCTGGAAAAAGGGCTCCACGCTTCTCAATAGTGCTAAGCTAGCAAAGGGCACTTGGGAGCCCCCTGCGCTGCTCATTTCCCATGAGGTGTTACTGGGTGCTAGTAACCTCACCAGCTTCTGTGGCGAGGATGTGCAGGCAGGGATCACGAGCCATAACGGAAGGTCATCAAGCTTTGGGGGTTTTTCTTCCCCAAATCCACGATTAGTTTGGGAAGAGGGAGGAGGGCTGCTCTGTATTGAGGGTTTTTCAGGATCTGCTGCAGTGGCCTAATGCTGCTGCCACTGAGCTCAGCGGGGGAAGAGTCTGGCCCCTGCCGAGGATTTCTGGAAGTTAGGTCCAAACACCTCAATGACGCCCCTGCACGGGAGAGGGGCTGGACACCCCGGCAATGCTGCTGGTGGGACTTCCAGAGCTCTTAGCCAAACAGCTCCTGAGAGCCACCGCTGGTTCTCTACGTTACTTTGACCTGGTATGCAGATGACCTTGGGGTTTTTGCAATTTACTGTCAGGGAAATGGAATAATATTCTGCTCCTTCATCTTTGTATTGGAGTTTAAGCACCGTCCTTAGTGATGCACAGAGACCAGCATCCCGGAGCTGTAATCGCACCTGGGACCTTCCCACGCCATAATGCAGAATAAATAACCTGACACTAACGAGCTATCAGGATGAGACCTGCCGTCCTCCTTCCCAGTGAAATTACTGCTGGTCTTCTAGTGCTGGTTTTCCAAGTACGTGATAAGGCTTGCTATCAATCTGAACGAGTCTTCATTGTGATTCAAGTTTTCTTCTGAAATATCCAGCCAAGCCAAAGAAAGGCAAAGCCAGGACAGCGAAGCAAAGATGAACGCACTTAAACCAGAGAGGAAAAAAAAAAAACCCGACCCAAGGTTCTCTTTAATTTGCAGTTTATCTGCAATTTAAAAGAGTAAACACAGCCATGCTGAAGATGCATAAACACAGCTTGGAGAGCTGTTGAAATCTAGGTCAGGGTTTCAGCTCTGCCTGGGGATCTCATTACGTGAATCAGGGAGACTGTGCTGTCCCAGGAGCCAGGTGGAGATTGCTTCTGAACAGGTATAATGAAACAGGTAGGCTTCTGCACAATCAACAGCAGCTCCGCTGCAGACCCATAAACAAGTCACATAAGCCGTTGCTGGGCTGAAATTGCTAAATTATTACAGAACCACACCGTTCGATAATGGGGAAGGAAGTCTTCCTTCTACTCTCCAGCGGCTTTGGTCTACAATTGTGTTCCAAGGAGGAGCTGAGGCATTTGCCAGCAGTAACCAACGCGCCTTCCAGGTGCTTGGAGGAAAGTAGCGAGCTGTCAGTCTGATAGCTGTTAACAAAATACACAATTTTTGGGGAAAGAAAAAAAAAAGGCTTTCACTGATCCACGTTCACTTGATTTGCAATCCGAGTACATGACTTTTGCAGAGCATAAATCTACTCTGTATTTGAGACCCAGTCTGTGTTTGCATTTTAAGCTAGTCTTCCAAGCAAAACATGTGAAAAGAGAACATTTAAACAGGAAGGGTACGATATTTTTTTTCCCTCATAAATTTCTGGTAGGTCTTGTTGCTGCTAATTACTGGAGATCTCAGCACAAGAGCTTTTCTTTCTAGCAAACCAGCTTCTCATGTTTCCTGCCCTTCAGTTAATCGGTTATAATCTCCTGCTCTGTTTGTTTATTTAACTTTTAAAAAGCTAATTGACTGTTTGTGACATGAGTCGGCCTGAGACTACGAAAGCAAAGTTTGTTTTTGCATGTACCCGCAGAGCAGACGGAGGGTGGGCTCTGGGAATGCCCACAGCTCACCACTGCATCCTCTGGATGTTCCTTTCCTGATGCTCAGTGACCACTGACATGCACGGAGGGTAGGTCCAGCCCAGCCTGCTGGCTCTGTCCCGCCGTGCCTGCCCCTGCGCCTTCCAGGGAGGCTGTTTTCCCCGGGAGGCGGCCGGTCGGTGGGGCTGGCCGGCAGCCCAGCACCCGCGCAGGTAGGGCACGGGCAGCTGCCAGGGCTGATGACTCGCAGCCTTGCCCAGCGGAGGCAGAATCCCGACTGGCGAGGGTGGGTTAGGATCACGTAAGACAGGGACGAGCGTGGGAGCTGCTGTGAGTCCGAGCCTCTGATTCTTCTGGAGGGGCTGGAAAAGCAGATCAGAAAGTAAAAAATGGAGGAGCTTTCTTGCAACTTCATTCGTGTCTCTGTTAATTGATGTTTGTGGTAGGAGTGGTGGGCTTGTGTCCTCTTTTGCTTCACTGAGCCCCCGTCCCCTCCCTGGCACAGACGTGCTCCTTGGAAAGGCCAGGCACCTATCGCTTGCTGTGAACACATAGCGCAGGGCAGGAGCTGCACCCACAGCTCCTGACGCCCCCGTGCCCTGGTGTCAGACTTCACAAGATGCAAACCAGCACGTACGGGTGTCAGGGTGCCTCTGCAGTCAGTACGGTTCTCCTTACCTACACAGTGCCCGTGTCTTCAACCCGAGTACCAAGACGTCCCTGCCCGGCGCGGGCTCCCCCATGGCTGCTGCCTCCGCAGGCAGCATCTCTGGTGGGGCAGCCTGGCGTGCGTGGGGCTGGGGCTTGTATGAGCCCCTTGGGTTGGGCTGTGGTCTATTGGATCCTCCGAGCAAGATTAGGGATGGCTTTTCTCAAAATCTGTATTTAATTGATTGCAAGTGAGGGGTTTTTGACCATGTGTTTCTTGCCTCGACCATGCAAGAATAAATAAGCCACACTGATTTTTATTTTTTCTTTTCTCCATTTAAAATGGGTCCCTAGAGCACATCAGACTTTGGCACCATTATTGTTTTCTGTGGCATCATGTGGCTACAGGCTCAAAGGATATGGTCAGTGGAGAAATCCTTCTGCCTAAGGGGAGTTTCTGAAAGGATGGGTCTGCTATAAGGTCATGCTCATGCATACGTATTATTGCTACAAAAGAGATTTTTTTAATTATTCTTTTTTTTCCCAAATCTGCGCTCCTGGGATTGCATTTCAGCATCAGAGGAACAGGCTGTAGAGCAAAGACTCTTTGGAAGGTCCCGCTTGAGTTCCTGGTATGAGAAAACTACCATATAACCTCAAGCCATCGAGTATGAAGCACTCTCTGTTTCTAAAGTGATTTGGGACATTACGCACAGTTCTATAAAAATGCAGAATGGTGCTGCTGTATTACCTGCCCTAGTTCAGGAGGTCTGGAGGAATTGGTTCATCATTTATTACCAAAAAAGCACTGCCTTCAAGCCGTGGCTGCCGCATCTTCCTTTGCAGCAGGCTCTTTTATTTTTGTGCTTATAACATTGCAGTTTATTTCCGTGGCAACAACTTTAATGTGATAATTCACATCCATAATCACTTCACTGTATTAAAAAAGGTAAACCTGTGACGATCATTTTGAAAAAATGATCTGGGTCCAGCTGAAATAGCAAACTACAAAAAAATGTATTAAAAATCAAGCTAATTTCTCGGGTATTCAATCATGAGACACTGAGCCGAGCATATGATTTTTCCTCTCTCACTGCAGCAAAGTTGCCTGCCGCACCGAGGGGCAAGCCAGCGTGAGCAGGCTGGAGAGCTGCGGCTGAGGGAACACACAGGCACTCCTACTTGTGTTTTACTTAAGCTTCGCCAACGTTGTTTTCTGTTTTCCCTTCCTTGAGGACTCCAATTACTCATGTACTGTTCTCCTTCATTCTACTAAGTGATGCACAAGTTGTTTCTACATTCCAGGTTAGTTTCTGACGTCGCTCTCTTCTGTTTACGTGTGGGTAATGAAGATGCTGTCCTGCTCGTCAGGAAATGAGTAGGCTGCCTGAATCCAGCCTGAGCTGGAGGAGAGGAGCCACATCCAGATCTGTGGAATCGCTATGGCTTACCACTAGCCCTGAATTGGGATTTGCCCCAGCATCACCAGTTATTCAGCGGTTTTGAACATATTCTATCTTTCACCTGTGTTCAAAATCTCAATGCTGTCCTTCACTGACAAGTTTAGGACATAACATGGGCTCCGCTGGGATGAACGATGTGTGCGATCATTGAGGAACTAAGGGTAAAATGCCTTTCCCTTGCTTCAAATTCCAAGCCAGCCACAGGGTGTCTTCCTTAGTTCTATCTGCTGTGGGCTTTGCTCGCTTTAAACTTGTTTAGGACGTAGCAAGTTTTTTATTTTCTCGTGCAAACACACATGCTCGTGTTTGTTTAAATACTTGTGTGATGAGACTCACCTACAGAGGGTGTATAGCACTCACGCTTGTCTGGTCTTCAACACCATGCCTTGATTCGAATGATTCTCTGTTTTGATGAGCTGATTAAATCTATTTTAGCTGAATACTTAGCAGAAGTAAGGCTACTGGTAATATAAAATGAGCTAAGAATAATACTGTACTTATTTTTTTTTGAGTCTTTTATTTCCTCCATAAATAGAAGCAAGAAAGCTGGCACTGAGAAAATGCAGCAGGCTATCAGAGAGGTCAGTTTGGCTGGTCTACAAATTGCCCTTCAGATGGTGTGATTTTCCATGAATTACTGGCCGCATAACCAGGTTGAGAAGTTAGACTGCTCTGAGAAAGGTAAGAGCCAATGAGCCGTTCGATGCCACATGTGGTCATGAGCACTTTGTCCGAGCCTGAAGCACCTGGGCAAGCCAGTATCACTTTTCTTTGTCGTGTCTGATGTGGGTTGAGAGTCACAATTATGAAACACACCTCCTCGCCTGCTGCTTTGTCTCATTACGTTTCCACAGGCCAAATTCCAGAACAAAAAGCCCGACATCCAATAATGCAAGCATGGGCTTGCCTCGGCCCTGTGTTCTCTTGCCAAAGCGTGGTGAGAGGTCTCTTCCCGGCCGCTGGACACTCCTAGGAGACGACCTTCATCTCATCTGGTCTGGGTCTGCCTGCTCTTTGTGTGCGCTCTACTTGCCGTGGTGCTCACCTACACTGGTACGTGGATTTGGGAAGTAAAGTTTGTGGCTGTATGTAGATGTTCTGTGATCTGCTAATTAAGGCATGGTCTTATTTAGAATACAGTTATGAAGAATTGGTTCTGATGTCATTTTTGGCAAAGCTGGATAGGCCAAATTTGATTTTTGCTTTCTTTTAAATTTCCTGCTTTCCCCGGCGCATGATATTGCAGTCTTTTAACAGCTATCGGAGTCCCCCGGTGACATGTGCTCCTTGTTGCTGTGTATGTTTATTTTTTGCTTCGTGTTCAGCGAATGATCAATATTGATTCTCAAGATGGTTCTCGTGCCATTTCTAGAGAGACATGCAAATTGAGCCACTTTCCATTTAATATTAACTGAAACGCCCTGGAACACTATCATCTGCATGGCAACCAGCAGCCCATCTGTGCCTAACATCAATATTACAAAGTGAAAGAGCCTGCTTTTTACAGGATAAACACACTCTGTGAACATCCTTATCAGATCTGAACATGGGCCATGTTCAGAAAAGACATGGGGAAAAGCCATTCTCTCCCGAACACTAACAGCAGGTCGCACTGTATTTCAGCTGTGAATAATGGACAGCAGTGATTCACTCTGCAGCTAGTCTCATAAAAGTCCACTCCTTATTCTCTGGGATGAATAGGAGTGATGTTTTTACAGACAAGTGTTGTTGTTGGTAAGTCCTTTCTAGGTCAGCTTAAACCAACACACGTAACCCCTCCTGGCTGGCTCCCAGCTTCATGCAAACCGGCAGATCCACCAGTCAGTTCAAGCAGAGGCGCTGGAGCGGTGCTTTGGAGGGGACACACTGGACAAGCCACGTTGTCAGAGCTGGGAACTGGGTGCAAAACTCCCCCTAAGCCAAATATCGAATGAGGGCTGAGCTCTGCCCTTTAAGGGAAAAAGAAGAGTGCAAGTGCTTGCCAGGGAGGAAGAAGGCTGTTCTGAGCACTAGCCACAGAGGGGGTCTTCACATCTCCTCGTGGTCTTCTGCCTCGGAGTGACTTTGGTGCGGGCATCCTGTTCGGGGCTGTGCTTTCCCTCCAGTTAATGGTGCTCTTCTGCTTACAAGAAATCTGCACAGTATTAATTTTGCTGTGTCTTAATTATTCCTTTTCTGGTTTTCTACATACATGCCTGCTTTCCTGCTTTAATGCAATATTTTCCATTAAGCAGCCCTATGCAGTACAACAAAAATAAACACTCCTAGAACAACATGCGCAAGATTAAACTATTAAACTCGCTCAAAGTATACAGTTCATAAATTAAAAGTGCTTATGCTCATACTTTAGTATTGATTGCTGAGTTTATAAAAATAGAAGAACTTGCCCTTAGGAAACAAAAATCATGGTTCCTTAAGCTTTTCTTTGTCAGGAAGCCAAAAAGACAACATTACATGGAAATGTCGCCATTTGTTCCTGTCAAATGCAGTTTATTCAATTAGATATTTTATAACTCTACTGAGTTATATGAAGGAGGTTAATATTTTTTATTGTTTTGCTTCATGCTGTGCCTCTAATACACACAAAGATAACTTAGCCTAGTAAAATATACAGTGTAATTTGGTAATGTGTTTATTGGATTCCAGTAAAAGACTATGAGAAATTATTGAAGATTTTTCTTCTTCAACTAAAATGATTTTTTTTTTTCCTTTTTCCTTCCCAATAATCTTGCAAGCTCTTTGTTTTCTGGAAATGCTTTAAAGAAGAAATTGCTAGAAACAGAGTTGCTTTTTTTTTTTCCCCAAGAGTCAGGAGAGAAAGACTTTCTGGAGAAACAAGTCTTTTGTTACTCATGTTTTCTGCAATTTAATTGTCTATGGTTCTGAAACATATCTGACAGCTTGCAGAATGATAAACGCATGAGGAGCCTAAATTTACAGTAACTTGCCTTTTGAAACTGTTCCATGGAGAGTTCAGATCAGTTACGGTTTTATGCGTGTGATTTTACGGTAGTTTACAAAAAAAATCTTCCTTTTTCTTGTGGAGTTAGTTTTCTGCCCAGTTGGGGTCTGGAGCTCCACTCAGCTCCAGGGGTCAGATACATGCCACAGGGGTCAGAACACACAGCCACTGGAAGGGAAAGGAGAGGACCAGAGCGACATTGACTTTAGGTTCACTCAACCAGTGATGGAACTGCAGCCTAAGCAGCTGGGCTATGGGCATGCTCACAAGTTTTACTGAACTGGGACAATGGCACTGTGCCCTGCACAATGGCCTTGCTACAGATGTAAAGGAAAAGGAGAAGCAAGGCCGTTCAGGTGACTTTGGGCTGAGAACCATAGATGTGGTCCACGGTTACTTCCCACAAGTTCCTGTAAGCGCTTTTGCTGTGTGCATCTACAGGAGGTGACGTTTCTCGAAAGTACCAACACCCTCCCCGGAAAAATTGCAGAAGTTCACAAAAGGTGAAAGTTGAGAACTGCCACCCCCTTCCTCTTTTGTGATTTGACTAGCTCATCCTCTTAGGCAGCAGAAGTTGCCCTCCCCACAGTGTTGGGTTCAAGGCTTTTCCTGAAGTCTCATGTTGTACGAGGAACTGCTATCATGTTTGAACTTGCTTGAGGACATGAAACCAACCACAGTTTGGCAAGCCACATAGACTGGAGCTAATTTTTGTTCTCTGTTAATTTACCTGCCTGTGGGTTTTTGTGCTACCCAGGGTTTAATCACAGCTTGCTGATGAGATGCTAAACACGTTTGTCTGGAACTGTGCCAGCTGCTGACCCACGGGCAGCAGCAGTGTGTCATCCTGTCTGGATCCTCTCCACGGTCAGGCACAGCTGCTATGCTGTAACATGGACAGACCCTAAGGCCTTCCTTGACTGCTGCATCCCTGAGTACATGACGGGAGCATCAGAAGGGTCTTTCACAGTGGGTGCAGCTCTGGGCTCCTGCAGCTGGTCAGGAGCTAGGGGGGCTGATGTGCAGAAACCCCTCCATCCTGCTTATGGGCTACCCAAAGAGAGAAGTGCTGGAGGTGATGGTGTGCTGCGGTGCACAGTTTGTGGAATGGCCTTTGGGAGGGACACCACAACCTGTGATGACTAAGAGTGGCTTGGAAGCTAAATCCAGTGTAACTAAGGGTGTAGGTTCATTAAAAGCTTAAGCCAATTTAAATCCAAGTTGCTTCCAACAGAGGTGGCCTCTCCACTTCCCGCATCCCATATGCACATTCCTGCCCTCTCCCTTCTGTTGCCTCTGGGTATTCTCGAGCCGCAGGCTGACTTGGATCATGTTGTTCATCCAGCAGCTGATGTTCTGTGCGTTGTAGGTTTGGTTTGTGTCAGGTCATAACTATGCATATGACAATCTGACCTAGAAGGCCCCATCTGGTAGGGCAGGGGGAGAAACACTACTCAGTTTGGTAGCCTTTAGTTCAACTGGATTGAGTAAAAGGAACCTGGACTACAAGGAAATCAACTTGAATAATGGTCAAGGCTGAAGTGGTTGCAGCAGGTCAGCAGACTGAAAACCAGAAAACCATTGGAAACTTCCCATAGCCACCTCATGTAGGCACCATAGAAAGCCTGGAGCCTTGCACCAGTCTCCAGTGAGCAGGGCTGCAGACAGAGAAGCCTTCTTTTGGAAACATCCTTCGAAAGAAACAGGCCAGTCAAAGGTGATTTGATGGGGCTTGCTGACACATTTATAGAGGTTAACAGTCTGGAGGCCAGGAAGGAGGCCTTGTCTCTAGATAAATGTCCTCTCTCACATTCACTTCACTACTGGTCACAGCTGCTGGTTGCTCCTGCTTTGGGACAGGGATGTGGCAGGGTTTGAACACGGCTGGTGGCTGCAGAGTGCTTACGCAGCATTACAGGGGAACCCAACCACAGCATGCTTTCCACTGACATCCAAAATAAACACCTTTTCATGTTGCCCTTCTTGTGCTTGGATTTTAAGCACAGCTTTTCCGTTCCAGATATAAACACTTCCCAGGATTATCATCTCCGGTTTCTGCAGATGGACGTTTCTTTCGGGAAACAAGTGGAAGAGCAGCGTGCTGCCAGGGTAAGTTCCCAGCTTCGGGCCATCTGTCGCATGGGGCCTTGCTTCCTGAGCATGAGATTGCATCTCTGCGATAAGAAGCCTGCGGGGATTTCTTCTTCCAGCCTTGTCGGATGAGCATCATTGCAGAGCAGTAATAACAGGTGATATCGGATGGCTGAGAGGAACAGTGGCTCAGGGACATTTGAGGAGGTGCAGGTGGGAGCTGAAAGTGAGGGATAAAGAGAGAAGTGGAAGGGATACCTTTCTTGGAGGGTGAAGAATATTTGGCAGCTGTGGGAAGGATGGAGAAGACTTCTAGGTTTTGTCTATAATGCAAAACAAACAAACAAAACACCAAACCCTTCAAAGAAATCAGTACATACAAGTGAGGATGAAGGCAGGAAAATATATGGGAGATCTCCTTCCAGGTTCTGCTTCTCTATCTTGCTCCTTCTGTTCTCTCCATGCTTGGTCTTGGTGCATTTCTACTCTATGCTCTCGCCTGCAGTACAGCTGCGAATCCCACCCGTCCTCCTCCTCGCCTGGCTGACCGAGTGGGCACTGCTGGGGGTGTCTTCTGACGTGCACAAGTAAAGTCTTTGCCTGGGTGGGTGCCCACCTCAGGCGGGTGGACTGGGAGCCCCTTGCATATCCAGGAGGAGTGCCCTGCCTGCCAGCACCGGGCACCCAAACCAACATGCATGCAGGATTGTGTGCAGCAGAAGGGCGGCCGCCCCCTGCCACGATGTCGTGGGTGAAAGTCAGATGGTGAAAAGGGATTTTGCCCAGACAACATGACTTCTCATTTAAGCCTGTGGGCTCTATAGCAGCCTCTGTGTCACAGCTCGGGGCTGAGCAGCCCGGCCAGCCTGCCACTGCCTCTGGCCCTGCCCACAGCGGCACAGCTCCGTCCCAGGGAGAAACTACTGCGCTGGGCTGCGAAGGAGGCGGTTTCCAGCCTCGCAGAGGGACAGTGAGCGGGACAAGTGAACGGCACAGAGCATGAGCCCTGGCAGAGCTGCACAGTACTGAGCAACTCTGGACTCCAGACCCTGCAAACTTTACAGTCGCATCAAGTAAATATGTAAAAATAAATTATTTTAGGTGGCCTGCTTTACATGTTAACATACTGCATGTACTGCTACTGAAGTCTTAATGAGTTCCTTCTACAGTTAACTCTGATATTTTTTTATTATTTTTTTTTAATTCAGCGCAGTTTCAGAAATGTCATCCTGTTTCCCATTGTCAGACCAAGTGCCCAAGGTCACGATTGAAAAATCTTATGAAAAGACTCATATTCTGTTTCTAATCTGATGCGTTTCTGTCTTTGGAGCATCTGCTAGTTTCTTTTGCCTGCATGCCTTTTATATTTTGATCTAACCTCTTCCTTTCCTCCCCCCGTTGCAGTACCTCTCTCTGCAGTGCTGGCTTCTACTTCACAAGTAGTTAATGCGAAAGAACGACGTTGCCCCATATCTGGGCAGGTCAGCTTCAAGCACTCCTGAATCACAGCTTCAGCCGATGTTTATGGTGGCTAACAACGAAAAGATTTTTTACACTGAGGATAATGCTGCATTTTGCACTGTAAGATAAACCTTAGATGTAAAATCATTATTTATTTAATAGGAACATCAAAGAATACCACTGGAGAAGGGAACTTCAAAGTTTCCCAGAATAATCAGATTTCTGGTATTATGTGGGGTGTTTTTTCCTCCTGACTCTATAATAATGAGAACTAAAAGTTTAGTTATCAGAAATCATTGAAAGCATTATAGATTGAACTAAGAAAAAAAAAAAAAAGGAATTTCCTTAGAAGTTAGAAACCCAGTAAGCAACAGGACTGCAGGGCTAACGAGCGAAAGCGCAGTCTGACTTGGAGCAGACTGCGGCACTTCCGAAACCCACTCCCGACCTCTACAAAGATTTTATTTTGGGGAGAAGTAGCACTGGGAAAGCTCATTACTCAATTTCCTACAGGACTTGCCTTAATTAAATGCGTATTTAAATAAGCAGGAGCTCAGTGGTGAAAGTATCCTATAGCATCATTGTGCATTGTGCTCCAGCGGTACAGAAGCACCACTGAGGGCAGCCCCGACCCCAAGCACTGCGAATTCTAGGTAGAGAGTGCCACAGAAAAGACATCCTTTGTGGCTCTCCCATTACAGATTTGTCTGAATGACTTTCTAAAGCCTCTGATGACTGACTGCAAAACAAGGCCCCAGTTGATTAAGGAACCAAGTGGCTTGGCAGAAGAATGGGTTCCTTCAGTTTAAATTCAGGCTGGTTTCCGTTTTCTTAGTCCTTTCCATGGCTTGCACAGAAATCCCTCACGATTTTTTAACCCTTTGCTCTGCCTGGCTGAGCCCTGGGAAGATGGGGGCTGTGTGGGTCACCGGGAGCTTTCTTTGCCAGCAGCACCTCGCCACTGGACTGACCTCGCAGCACCAGTGCAGCAGGAGGAGGCTCGCCAGACAGGGCTTGTGGGAGAGGCGGGTCCGCTCCCCTGATGGGCAGAAAGGAGGAACCGAGGGGAAAAGGAGGCATCTGGCAGATGAGGCATGTATCTTCCAGGAGGGAGATTAAGATCCAGGTAATGCAGTACATTGCTGGGAGAGAAGTGTGGTGGTCTCCATCAGCGTCAAGCCCACGTGCAGCTTGCTGGTCCCATCCGATCTGTCCATGTCTGATGAAAGCCAGGCTGGAGAGTCCCCTGTTGCGTGTGACATTAACATACTCAGCTATTGCTCCAGCCCAGGCATTGTTGTGGCCAACAGAACTGCCAGGTTTTGACAAACAGCTCTGAAAGGTTTCTCCATCCCAAAAGAACAGGGTGAATTTCCTATTCCCACAATAGGTGCATTGTTTGCATGTGTGTGCGTTGGGAAGGAAGAACAGTTTCTAAGTGGGTAGGGCAACCATCATGGTCTCTTTGGACCTGGCCTCTTGTCCCACAGCTGCTAAGGGTCTGCTTGATGGCCTCTAGCAAATCACTTCACCTCCTCAGGGCTCAGATTAGCTATTGTGAAACAGAAATATAGTTGCTGACCCTTGGTAAAGTTCGTACAGTGACTTCCATTAGCAGAGGCTATGGGAAACTATACCAGTATTGTTGTTATGGCACACATAAGGAGAACAATAGACAGAACTGGAACAAAATCAGACAGAGTGGGGAGGGGGAAAGGATGGAGCTTACACTGGAAAAGAATATTTTATAGCAGTGACAGCAGGCAGGAAAAATAGTCAGGGTGGGCCAGGGAGGGATCACCGAGTTTGACATCTGGAGGTATTGCACTGACTTGGGCTGTCCAGGAGAGCCGGGCCTTATTTGCCATGGCAAGAAACAATTTATTCTTCACCCGGAATTGTTCCCTCTGACACCATCAACCAACGCTTCCCTTCTTGCGGGTAGGGGATGTGCGGGAATGTGCTTTCTTGGCTCAAGCAAGATGTACTTTTGTCCAGTTTCTTTACAAAAGCAAAAATGGCAAGAAGTCAGTTGAAACAAAACTTTTCTCCTGCAGGTTTAGAAAGGAGGAGGAAGCACTCAAAGCACATGGTGGCTGTTGCAGTTGCTCCCTTCACCCTTAGTTTAAAGGTTGGACTATTTACCCAGGAGATGAGATTACTCCTCATGGGACCAAGGCATGGAAAATAGTCACAGCATTTATGTGTGATATCTGGGAGAGAAGGTAAGAGATGGCTTGCAGATTTTGGTAACATACGGTGAATTAAGAAAGAAGGTTGCCTAAACTACAAAAACAAAGATGATAGTCAGTTAGCTGTATATGATTGATCTAAAAATAGTTCTGAAGTTCAGAAATAGTTCTGAACTTGCAGATTTTGACAAGTTGCATAAGCTCCTTTCAGAAGGCAAAAGAATATAACGGTATAACTGAAATGGAAGATATAGGTGTCCTGAGGTCTGGAATGTTCTCTGTGTACCTGCAGATAGCATGAAAAGTGTAGTGGATAAAAAGAGAATATACCTCTTGTCCTAGTAATAAACAAAATAAACTTTTGTTCCTGTATAAAGTCTGATTCCAGAAACATATGCAATACTATAATCGTTCTTAATAGCAATATCAAATGCAAAGGTATATTTTCCTTTTTCCTAAATACCACATATTTTAATAAGCCTGTGGTTCAAGTGGTCCAAAGGATATGACTGAAAGCTTATCAGAGATAATAATCCGTAGGTATGGGCCACCCCAGGACAGTGATGGATCTGCTGCAGAGAGGCCTTCCCGCACGGAAAGAGGCTCCTTTTTGTGGGATATGCAAAACAGCAGGAATGCAAAGCTTCAAAGAATATCGATCTATGTACAGGTGGCAAAGATACTCTCAGTTTAATTTTGAAATCAATACAGGCACTTGTAGCGATTCCTAATTGCCTGAAGCAAGACTCTTACATCCTTTGGTACTTGGGCTGGTGAAGTCAGGACAGAGAACCCAAGTGAGAGATTAGTACAGCTCTAGCCGTGCCAAAGGACAGGAGAGAACAGCCAGAGTTTCACCGTGTAGTTCTCCACAGATGGATTTCTACTGGGTCAGGAGGAGTAAAAAGGAGGAGGCTTATGCTCAATACAGTACAGTATTTTGGGGAGAACAATACCAATAATGATAGCACATAGACCAGTCATTATAAGGACAAATTTTTGTGGACCAACTCTAAGGAACAGGGACTGGACCAAAAAAGCCCTGCAATAACATGGATGATAAATATAATACCTTCTTGAACCTAGAAAGCAAAACAGAAAGGCTGGAAAGAGTAGTATTCTGCATGAGATTTGTGGTATTTTTGTGGAGAACTGACTAACAAGCACATGACGTGCAGCTTGGAGGAGTGGGGGAAAGTGCTGGGACAGAAACCTGAGCTCTCAGAGAAATTAATCTTACTGACATTAAAACAACCTCAGTTCACACATTTGTAGGAGAAAGACTCAAGTGCCAGATTTCTAATGAAAAGTTAGCCACCATCAAGCCATGAATAGCAAAGAGGCATGGCAAAAGTTTTTTAAAAAATGGCAACATATTGAGGAAAATCTATATGGAATATGTTGGCTCCAACTGCAATATTGAGACAGCTGTTGAATTGCAGCCTGAAAAAGCGTAAAATATTGAGAACTGGTAACACAAGCTCCAATTCTGAAATACTTGTGTGACAAGCAGAAGAGAAACTCGTTAGGCAGCTGAAAATGTCACAGAACTAATTGCTTCATTTTGCTAGCTACCTTCTGTTACATGCACATCAAAAACCACTCAGTAAGACGGGGAATGTTCAACTTTTGAAGAGCAGTAGTAGACTCTGTGGCATCTGAACACCTCCGTGCTCCAAACCTTTACTGCCTGGCACCGCAGTAGAGAAACGCCACTATTCCCCTTTACAGACAGAGAGGCAGAACAAAACAAAGTGATTCTCTAAAGGTTGCACTGGGAGTTTGTTGGCAGGCCAGGGACTGAACACAAGTCCCCAAAGAACTAGCTAAATCTTTAGCCACTGGAATTTCTTTTGCTGAAGTGTGACACGAGACATTGTTAATAATCCAGAATTGTTATTCTTTTCTCCTTTGACAGATTTAAGGGCTTTCATGTGCCACCTCCTTGTTCTCTCATGTGTTTATATGGAGCGTGCACTGCATATTTGGTTGAAAGCCAAGTGTGCCTCAGTTCCTCATCTGCTCTTTTTATGTTGCAACTTATCTCCTATCCCACCTCAGCATTGTCTTTTATAAGCATATCTCTAATCTCAAGCAGCGTTTAGCAAACCGAGATACCAATGTCACAAGGGGTGACTGCAACGGTAGTGCTCCTCATGGTCTCCACTAGTGCAACGGAAAACTTGAGCAGCCCTAGGAACAGATCGCTAGGTGTTTGAGATTATTTTCAAGAACCTTTGCTAAGTATTCACCAGGAATAGGGAGACAGCTGTTAACACTCCAGAAATACCAAGTGAAGGTTTGAATGCCAATCCAGAAAAGGAGTTGAAAATATAGTAGATGATTTATCAAGGGCATATTGGAGAAGTGTGAACAGAGATGGTGCTGTCATGATGTATCTTATAGTGCCCGATATTGGAATGACTGCTTAGAGATTTCCAGTTAAGATACTGCAAAATTTATGATAATTGCCAGCGTTGAGGGAGTCTATGTTAAATGGGTACTAAAAGACAAAATGTGAAGAGCCTGAGGACAAAGGAATTTTTGCGGACAATGGAATTTGGGTGGTTGTTTGGGTTGGTTTTTGTCGCTGTTTTTTTAATTATTCTTACAGATTATTATAAAGAGGAAAATAGCATTTTATCATTACGGCATTTCTCCCCCTCCCTAGCTCCAGAAGTCAAGGGATGGAGAGAGGACAGAGGTCTGGGGAAGGAGTGCCGAGTGCTGCATTGCAGTGCGGGTGGTGGGGACTGAAGGACGAGCATCTGCTGCTTTTGTTTCCCCCGCTTCATCACTGCTGGTTTCAGAGGCAGTTGGGAAGTAGCCAGTCGTACAAAGGACATAACAATCCAAATAATGGGCATTGGTAATAAAATATCAAAGGGGCTTGTACAAAAGAAGACCCGTTTAACCCGAGGTGAGGTCACACCTGAGGTGCGAGGTGCGAATTGCTGAACGCAGTGTGTTTAGGAAAGATGGATGTAAAATCGAAGCAGCTGCTGGCGTTGCTTGAGTGATACGTGAGCTCAGTTTTGTCTACGTTACTTGGAACGTGTTTTTAGCTTCTGCTGCTCTATTATCTGCACTGTTTCGACAGTAACTTCATAAAAGTAGGAGCCAACTGCTCTGAGGGATCTGTGTGTCCACCCTGGGGTGTTCAGTCCAAGTCCAGCCTGGTGTCTAGCTGGCCATGTGTGTGCACAGATGCCACTTTTGTGCACACAGTTGCTATGCTAGTGCCAAGAGATGTGGCACGCACCATTTGCGCAGGTGCCTATGCAAACAGATAACCTGAAAGTCTTGTTTTGAAAGTACTATGGTTATTACCAGAGATGTAATTCACCTTAGATCTGTTTAATAATAGCATTTCAGAATGAGTCAGTCCTAATGATGACAAAAAGAGACCTGCAATAGTTTGTCCTCACACGTTCCGTTCATTTTGAATACTGTGTACGGATACTAAGCTCCAATTCTGGGCCTTTGATCCTCGGGGGGAACTATTTATTGCTATGCAAACCGGATGCTAAACGCTGCTGAACTGGAATTCAGTCATCCTGCATTGCTCTGCTAGTGTGAACAAACCACTTCTGAAAGGTGAGGGAGCTCTGAGGTGTTTGGTGGCTGCCTGACGCTGGCTCTACGTGTGTGTGAAAGGCTGGGGGTCAGACTTGGAGTATTTGACTGAAACACTCAGGTTTAGTAAAAATGTCTTTGTTTTGCCTCTGAAAGGAAATCATATCCAGTAGGCAGTTCTCTGACAGTGAACACTCAGTACAAATGATGTAATATTAGATTGCTCAACACTTGACATGAAAAAAAAAATATAAAAATTAGGTATGTGAAGATTTATTGAGATAAACTGTGGCAAGCTACTGGGAATTCTTCTGTGAGAGAAATAACGACCCTAGGAGAGCAGAGCCCAGAGCGCCTCTGAGGACTGGGCTGGCCAGAAGTGGCAGTGAGAAATGGCTTCTCTGGAAGCAACAGGAATGCTCTTAGAAGAAATGGATGGATATGAGAGACTGGTGCTTTCAGCTGTCTCAAAGCTACTTTGAGCTTAATTCCTGGCCTTTCTCTTAAAGTTACTAAAACCAGTGGTTTGATATATGCCATTTATTCAACACAAATGATTGTTCAGCCTGGACAAACGCCAATCACAGCGGGCAGGTATAAAGGCAGTGGGTGAGATCGGTACCTTTGGACTAGTGTATGAACCAAGTGGGAAGTTCCTAAGAAAAGCTGAAGTTGCTTTATGCAGCTCCTTGCCATCTGGATTACCTTCCTGGACCTTCTTCATAACAGGCAAATTGCCAAAAATTGCTTCCTCTGATACCGTAGGGCATGAGAACCGATAACGTAACACCAGTGCTAGCGTGTACGCCTCCTGTTGCGTCACTCGCCCTTCCCTCCCAGGGCTTAATTAGAAGACTCCTCCATGGGAGGACTTAGCTGCAGTCATTTGTAAGCTGGGTGGACATTTTACATGGCCCTCCATGACTTCTGAACCGCACAATACACCAAATGAATTATAGATATTGGCTGTTTCATGACATTGTGACTAGAGGGAGGCACATCCACATTTTCCTACACAAGTACAGCTCTTGGTGTCAACTGTCCAAGAACTCATGAAGTTAGAAACCCTAATCCATGTATTTATGATCTTCGAGTTAACTAACTCGGGAGCTGAGCTGAAACAAGCCAGCATTTCTGCGGTGACTTTCTCCTTGAGCACTGACAGTTTTCCTGAGTGCTGCCATCTCAAGGGAAGGCACCGGCGCTACAGCATCAATCATTTCTGAAGTGTTGTCGAGCCCGATGGGGCAGAGCAAGCCTGAGCTGGGGACACTGCCGCCAGCGTGCGAGCTTTCTGACTTAAAAGCTTATCCACTGGGCCCAAGTGGCGCAACTGGAAAACAAAGCAGCAAAACCCTAGCTGACAAAAGTGGATGCAGCAGGCAAGACAGGACTAGAACAAAACAAAAGTTGCAAACAGAATATAGATAATCTCAGCCTGGCTAAAAAAAAATTGAAAATAAAAAGACTCTTGTGTGGCCAGCGGAAGACTATGCAGTGATGGGCAGAGTAGGCTTGGATGTTGATTTGTGTCCCCTCTTATGCCATGAAACGTGGTGGGAAGGCAGAGAACTGTCTGTCCAGCACAAACAAAAAAAAAAAGCAAAAATCATGTTTCTTTCTCCTTTAGAAGGAGGTGATGAAAGACAACCTTGGGTACATTGTGTCCTGTCTTGGTTAAGGAGTAGCTTTGATCTCTGATCTGCTGGGCTGTGTCTGTTTGAGGTGAAAAGATGCTGACCCAAGGAAGACCCTGAGAGAGACTTTGGTGCAGAGCTGGGGTTTTCTTAGGCTAGCCCATGAGCCCACCAGCTTACATGTGGTTTCAAAATGCAGACAGTGGACACAGCTTGGAGATACAAACATCCCCAAGCACTGTTATGATAGCTGTGGAAACGGCAGTCGTTGTCTGCAGAGCCACAGCAAGACAGATCACTGCCACAACATCCTCTGTTCAGGAAGGGGCACTCCTGGTGCTCGGGCACTGGCCAGAGGTCCAGACTTGGGAGGGAAATGTGCTCCACCAGAGCTGTTCAGACCCAAGATTACTTCAGTGTGCTTCATGGCTTCTAGAGGGAGCCACAGTTGTGTAACTGTCTAGCCTCCGAACTTCTGGCATGGTGAAAGGCTCCCAGCCTTGGACAGTCTGAACACCTTCCTTAGCTCTCCTAGTGATGCTAGGATTCACGGATGGATCCATTTGCTGAAGCCTCAGAAAGAGCTGAAGCTTGTGCTGGTGCAGCAGGGAAGAGGACTGGCAGAGGCAGGCCTGCGCACGGCAGGGGCTGGCCTCAGCCATCCGGCCAGGGCTTGGCCTGGCACTGACACCAAAAGGGACAGAAATAGATGCAGCAGATGGGAAGTTGTGGTGGAGGCTAACCACAGGGCAAGAGCGTGGGCTACATCTGTCCGCAACACCCACATCCCATGGGAATGGCCCTGCTGATGCCTGGGAAGCGGTTCGGCATCCTGTCTGTCCCCCTGCCCTGTATTTTTCCTTCTTGCATCATTCCCTGTGAGAACTGACCTGAGCAGATGGAGCACATTTAAGCTTCGGTAGGGCATGTCTAAGTTTGGCTACAGTAGTATCTAAATCATTCTTCTCAAAAAGGTTTTGACCAATATTTTCACCCTCTCCTTAATCTACAAACTTATACTTTTACTTACTAGCAGCAGTGCTACATGAAAGTGCCCTGTAGACTGGAGAGCAGAGGCGCTGCGTGGGGAAGTATACACCCCTCTTGCCAGAGGCCAGGCTTCTGTGTCTTCCCTTGGTCTCACCATCACTCACGTGCAGCCCAAGGTTTCAGCAAAAAAATAAAAAAAAATAAAAAAAAGGAAAAACCTTCCCAAAATCTTCCTTAGGACACTTGCTGCAGTTGCGTAGGAGTCACCTGGGGGCAAACACGGTTTGGTCCTTGGCAGCTGATGCCTTCTTGCCTGCTCCCTCCAGAGCAACATGCCGGCCAGGAGTGGGATTCTGGGCTTTTTAACCCCAGGCCAGCTAGTGCCTATCCCCTTCTCGTGGATCGCTCGGTCTTCTACAGCTTTGTTGGACACCTCTAGGTGAGTAAGAACGGAGTTGTTTGTGCACAAAAGACTACCTAGCTGCATGTACTGAAACGCAGTTCCATGCCTTTGATGATTAAAAGTGTTTGTTCTGTTATCGGTAGTTGTAAAAATTGTTTCCTGAACCTTACTGGTTTTCTCCATGTTGGATTTTTTATTTTTTTTTTTTAAATAAACAGACCAGCTCCCTCCTATAGTGGTACTGGGTTTTGCCTTTTAATTAAAAAAAAAACCCACAACTTTTTAATGTCATATATGCTTTTATATTCCTTATGCCATGAAAATATATGAAAAATTTCCTATAGATGTATAGTGGGTAGTTGACCTTTTAGTCTTAATGCACACTAGCAACTAAATCTAAAAGAATTAGATCTGTTTGTCCTCATCTCTTTTTTTTTTTTTTTTTTAATGTTAAATACTGTCAGCCAGTCCTCCAAAGCAGACTGCTCTTCTGACATTAATTCACAAATTAGCTTAGAGTCATTAAAACCAAACCCCACCCCTTTCTGAAGGAATAGGCTTGAACTGGGAACCATTCAGTCTACTTCTGCCTTCAGAACCCAAAACCTCAAAAAACATCAGAAACTATGACTTAAGAATTTGTTAGCCTGCTCTGCTGCTCTGAGAAGGGAACAGGGGAAAGGACCTTTCCCATCATCTCTCAAATTATTGTATTTAGGCCTTAATTCTTAACTTTTTGAACCAGTTAATCCTGTCTTTATTGTTGTTGCAGCACAAACTGACTCAAGGGGATGTCTGGACTAAACTATAGGCAAGAGAAATTAAACCAAAACTCTCCTACCAAGCAGAGAGAACATCCCAGTCCTGGAAGAAGCTGGTCCTTGAATGCAGAAGAGGATGGACAAGCACAAGACACTGGAGGCATCAAACACACCAAACGGAAGCGGTGGGTGGAAAAATAAATACAGAAAATAGAAAAAAGGAATCAAATGTGTTTCCAAAGAATGTTTGTCAAAATGGTGATAGGTGAGATAGAGATATACATATAAAATATATAACAGAAAAACTTCACCTTAACCAGACCTGAGTGTGGAGTTGCTAAGCCCTAGAGAGGTTGTGAAAACATGACAGAAGCAACAGAAGCTGAAGATCATTAGCATGATCAGAGTTTAAATGCGGGCAGGAAAACAAGGAGACCAGCAGGAAAGTATGAAATATCTTGCTAAGAAATAAGTTTTCAAAGCAAGACCTGAAGAATGGTAATAAGTTGAAAGGCAAGAAACCTTTACTTTTAGCTGAAGGCTGCCTGATCTGCCATCTTCTATGTCTTTTTGGCAAATTGAGCAAAGTATTACTCCAGCTTGCCAACTCAGAAGTCAGCCTTTGTTTTGAGAAAAGCCAAGCTAACTCGAGGTGGTGAGGTTTAGCTATGGTGTCAGGTCTGGCTGCCTTGAGATGGGGGAAGCATGTTCCAGCAGAAAACTGGAAGGCTCACTTCCTGGGGCTAGCTGTTGTGCTTTACAGAGGAGCAGCTACGTTAGGGCAGGGAGGCAGGAGCAAGGTACGTCTGCATTGCACCTTGCCTGCTGGGTTTCCTTCCTGCCTCAATGGCAAGCGATTACTGGCTGCAGCTGCTAATTATTTCAGACAGTGGTTTGAACCTTTGAGGAACCAAAGCTGTAGTAGCATTTCTCTTCTGGACTCTTAACTTTGTACTTTAGATCCTTACTGCTGGCTGAGCAGGCCGACAGCATGCTCTCTTGGACAGGCTTAGCAGCAGCCTGTTTCATCCAAGCAGGTTGAAATCAAAACCCTGAAGCTTGTTCATCTCTACAGGCCTCTGAAAGAGAACAGTCACCTAAATTGATTTAATATTCTCCGGCTGAATATAGAATTTCTCTTTAGACCTTATCCTCAGAGGATACAAAGTTAGCCCCAAAAGTCACTTAAATAGGGGGGAAAAAACAACAACAACAAAAAACCCAAGACAAAAATCTAAAGTCTTAATCTGTAAATCTCTGGGGAGAATATTAGCTTTTTATTGTTTCCCTGTGAGTAAAATGCAGGAAATAATCCAAACTGCCCCACCTCTACAGCTTCCCACTATTTATCACAAGAAATACCCTTTTTAGGCTCTTTGGTTTATTCCTGCAAACAAATTATGCAAATATATCCCAGAATGCAGTGTATGGAAAGGAACAGATCAAAACTCTGTTCAACCAAATGCAGGGTGCTTTCATGTGCTGTGAGCTGACCGCGCTCGGAGGAGGCAATGCCCTCTATGGTACTGCGAGCTGAGAGTATGAAAACACCCAGGCAGTCTCAGGAAAACGGCTATCAGAAAGCATTCCCTGGGGCTGGCAGGAAAGCACATTTTGCAAGCGCTTGTTTCATAAATATTTATTTTAAAAAGTGAATTCTGTGAATTTTCAGAGAAAAGCTGCCCTAAATCAGCGAATAGAAAATTCAAGTTTGAAAATCTTGTGGGGTGGGGTTTTTTTATTTTTTTTTTAATATTCCCTTATAAACTCTTGTCTTTTTTTTTTCAGTTTGAAAGAACCAAAGAAACTAAAATCTAAAAAACCCCAAAAACTGGCTCGGGCAGAATGCAGAGCCAAGGCCAGGTTTCCAGAAGAATGTGCCAGTAAGAAAGAAACCTGTAGCTAGTAACCAACATGCTTCGAGCTGTTATCATTAAGATATCTTGAATAAACTCTGTACTGTGTATTTCCTGAAAAGCATGACCAAAAGCTCATCGAGGCCATAGATCTCCCAGTAACTTATGGCTAAAAGCCCAACTAATGTTTTATGCCTCTTTTTGGTTCATATCCAAAAGGATTTGTTTGTTTGTTTTTACTCATTCCTTACTCCTGAAAGAACAAAAAAACCCAAACGAACAAAAAAAAAAAAAAAAAAAAAGCCCAACCGTGAACTTCATGGTGTTTGGAATACAGAATTCATTTTTCATTTGTTAGGGAGCACTTCCTCCAGACCGTAGAGGAATTGTTTCCCAACATAGAAAAATCTGTACTGATGTGGCTCAAATTTAAAATTTAGTAGTGTATTTCCTCTACTGGGGACACCCTGAATTTCTTTGGGGCAGCGAGTCATTCCAGTGGTGGCACCAAACTCAACTTATTTATGTTGAGTGGCAAAACAACACCAAAAACTTTCCCAAATTTGAAAATATCACTGAAAAAGAATAAAAGCACAATTGTCTTCAGTCATTATGGCTTCCCTAATTTGAATCACATGGGAAAATGCTTTGTTAATGGCTTTCTTCTTTTACTCTTCACTGGCACCAAACCAAACCAAACCCCTTTCTTTGTTCTTTTTCCTTTATGCATTGCTTTTCCATCTGGTTTTAGAAGCTGGTCTCATGGGTTAGCAATTATGTTGAAATACTAGAGATCTGGGGTCATTTCCACAAACTTCCTGAATAACCATAGATTGACCACTTTACCTCCACTACTATTCTGTAAAATGGGAGTAATTCCACTCCTCCTAAGGCTGTTGCTAGAAAATCGATATATTGCTGCAAGGTGTCCAACCATACCACTGGAATATTCAAGGCATATATACTTAGTATTTTTCCTTACAACTGTGTACTGTGTAGAGTTTAAGCTAATAAGTCCCGACGATGATTCATGATGATATGATGATTCATATGAGGAACAAATTTGAATAGATTTAAATATATACATGTAAAAGAAATACGCGCGGCCTCCCAGTACTCTTTGAAATATAAATGTGAGAATTCCTTTAGGTATCACACTGGAAGCCTTCACGTCAGCCCGTACTGGCAGGTGCCAGGCAGAAGGAGCCAGCCAAAAGGACTGATTTATCCGGTTTTCTGCTGGCAGACCCCAAAGGCTGCAGCCCCACATTACCCCAAACTGCAGGGCGCGTGGTGGGATGCGCTCCACTAATGCCGCTTGTTCTGCTTTTAAGCCCAAGTAGAAAGCTTATTCCTGCGTTCTGGACCTCTCCTCTTTCTTGGGTTGGGTTTTTTTTTTTTGGTCTGCTTTTCTACACTAGCTTCTCTGAGTTCAATTTTAATTTTATTCTCCATTTTATTCCCCTCCTTAGAGTATTATTTACAACTGAATAGCAAAATGTTATAGGCTGCGCAGACAGGACGCTATATATAGCAAGAGCAGGGCAGTTCCCTGCTCTAATCACCTCCTCCTGCTTTTATGCAGATAGTAAATGACGGGCCGCAGAGGGAACTGCCATTCGTCTCTAGGAAATGCGTGTCAAAGGGGTTTAAGCGCTGCATCCTGCCCACACCAGGGGAAGGTAATTTAGGCTTGACACGGCAGTACTGTGTTTCCCTAGCGCTGAGGAGTTGCAGATGAGATCTTTCGTCCTTCGGCTGAGTGCCAAGAGCCCGTGTTTTAGAATAGGGTATTTACAATAGCAAATGGTAGCATGCCCAGCCTGGAATAACAGGGAAATTTCAGGGGAAAAAAAAAAAGTGGCGCTCATTCACATCACCCCTCTTTGCTGACCGACCCCGCTGCTGACATGTGCCTCAGCCTTGGGAACCCGGCCGTGCCTTGGCCGGTGGCTCAGCTCTGCCACGCCAGGGCCGGGGCCAGGCTCCAGGCTGCCATTTGCTTTGTTTGTGCTTCGGGCTCGTTCCTCTGACTTGCTCCCCTGAGCCAGCTGACTTGCCCGTGCTTTTTTCCCTCTGCCAAGTCTGCTTTGCTGCCTTCTTTCAGGTCTGGAGCTGTTCTGCTGCCTGCCTGCTCTTTTTACAGCTGTCCAAGTGAGCAGAAATAGTTGACGCCACAAGACAGCTTTGCCAGTTCTGGTCACTTGGGTCCTACAATTTAAACACAGCGTGCAAAAGCTTAAGCAGCAGCTTCGCTGATGGGGCTTAGCCCCAAATCCGCACAAATCCAAGGTAATCTGGAAGCAGCTCACTGCCTTGTCTTAATATTAGTGTCAGACAGCTTCAGCTGAGACGGGAGCTGAAGGAGCTGGGAGCTGTGTGCATGCCTTGTCAGAGAAAGTTTGTGATCTAAAGGTTTTATAATCTGCATATTGAAAACTGTCTGAAAGTTTAGTGCGGTGGTTCTGCTTTCACCTGTGCAAAGCTACAGGGCACAGGTTAAGGCCCAGCTCCAAGAAGCGACCGAGGTGCTGCAATGCAAAAGGGCAGGGGAGATGCTGAAGGCAAGGCTGTCAGTTAAATTGTCTTCCCAGCCCAAGCGTTGGTTCATGTATTTTATCCACAGGCTGATTAATGTAAAATACAAAAGCATTCTGCCTTGCAAGCAGGGAGGGGAACTGCAGTCTCCACCCTCCCAAAGGATGACTTAAATATGAAGCTACGGTACCATGCTCTTCCCTTCCTTCTGCCTGATCAAATGCATTTTTAATTCTGTAATGCAAAGTAGGAAGGCACCAACACAAGAGTTGAAGAGCCCTCCCTTGCTCCAGAAGAGCCTCAGACAGTGTGGCTAGAGACCTCTCCTGGGACCACCAGCAATTCTCCTGCCTTTCATGGGTTTAAAATCGCACTCCCTGTGTTCTGAGTGACCACCTAACTCCCGAGGTATGGGATGAATGGAGCATTGCCCCCTTCCTGGCTGTGAGCTGGAGCACAGCACCAGGCACCATGGCATGTTGCACCAGGCGGGCTCGGCAGTGGCCAGAGCCGGGTCACCCCGCAAGCTGCGCACCGGCCTCATCGTACAGGACCTGTGGGCAAGAGTGAACGTGAAGGTTTAGTCTCCCAAGCGATATGAGCGCTTCATGGTCCGCTGCTGGATTTCAACATACTTTAGGATGCCACCGTTCAGTAAGAATTGTCTTATACCCAACTGATTATACAATATACAGATTATTCTAGTGGTCTTCCAAAAATAAAATACAAACTCGACATGGGGTTTACTCCAGCTGCCTATTCATTACAGGCAAAGCATTTCAGAGGTGCTGAAATACACCTGCTGTGGTGTTTCCAGTGCAGGCTTGCTATGACCCAAGCTGCCGTGCTTTCTAGATAAATCACTTCAGATGAACGCAGTGAAGGCCAATAAATAAACAAGAGAACTGTCGATTGGAAATGTTTCCCTATTCCTGCCACCAATAAAAGCAGCCAGCAATCTGCCGTGTTTGCCGACGGAAACAGAGTACAAACTTTTTAATCCTCAATCCAGAGCTCACCTAAAAGATTTAGGGCCAAATATTCCTCTTATTTAGACCAGTGTAAATTTAGGGAAATTTCATCCGAGTTAAAGTACTACCAGGTGGTGGATTTTGCCTCAGATCTCATTATTTGTTGGGCTTTTATTTATATTCAGCCACCGGGTGTATACACATATACAAAGCAGTCATTTTTGCCAGCAATGAGAAGAAAGTGGAGTTTGCTATATAAATCAGGATTTCTCAGTCAATATGTTGCAACCCCTGAAGGGGTTATAAAAACCATCTGGGGGCTTGTAAAGCACTGAAAATTTTATAACAATCTAAAGCAAAGAAAATGTCATTTCTTCCACTCTCCATATAGCAGTACCATTCTCTTGGCAACCTGTCAAAACCATACATGAAACAATAAATTCTATAGGCTTATCACTTTTACCGTAATCTTTTACTTTAGCTTTACAAAACATGGATGGGAACTGTGAAGTTTCTTTTACTTTTATATAGGATTTCCAATCTGAACTGCTTGAGAAATGGTGCTCTAGAATTTTTGGCCTCCAAAGGCAGTAGTTTTCATTAAGGGCCCCCGCCTTAGTCTTCTCCTAAGCTGCTTGTTAAAACTGCAGCCTACTTTGTCAAGCTTAGGCTTGTTTGTGTTGGAGCCAGTTTTTCTATTTCACCGCGACTTTCTGCCTGTCAGCTTCCTCTTTAAGCCTAAATCATACAGGGAAACATCAACATTTCCCTCTGTGGGGAGAGATGTTTTGCTTCAAGTGGAAAAAACGGATGAGATTTCCTGCATCCTCATTAGCAGCTTGGTGTACGGTTTGAAATCTGCCCTTTCTGAGGTGAGATACCATCTGACAAACCCCCGTGCTTTTAAGTATAGCCTCACAGCACATGCAGCTTGTCAGTGAATTTTGCTTTCATGTATGCATCTTTAATCTCCGTGCATAGGTACTTATCTATGAAATTAATTCTAGTAGCAACCAAGTGTATCCCACTTGCACCCACTTAAAGGAATCTACGCCAGACCTCGCAATGCCTTCTGTAGCTGAGTTTGTCCAACAGTTTAAGCCAGTCTCACTGCTGGCTGCCGTAGGCCTGGCTGCTTTGTTGTTTCAGTGGCTCCAGTATTCATCAAGCCCCTCAGAAGGCTCTGTCAGAGAATAAATTGGGGGGGAAAGGGGGCACGAAAGCTCAGTGTTGGGGTTTTTTCCCCACCAGGATGAGATGGGTCACACAAGGGCCTGGCAAGCAGCAGAGCTAGTGAGGCTCTGAGATCCTCAGGGAGGTAGGGGAGAAAGGAGGGGATGGTAGTGCTCCTCTTCGGCAGCTCTTAGGTTGGGTGGGCCAATTTCATGCAGCATCACCCCAGGCTCCTCTTGAGTTCAACTATTTTTGCCTGATGATTGAATTTCCACAAATGAGTCCTCTGCTGACGCTAAGTATTTAATAGGTGTGATGCCTCACTCCTTCCAAAAAGTGTGACTACTTAACTGTTTCATGGGCTAAGTAGCTGTGGGCTACAAGGCAACAAGGGGAGGAGCAGCATTGCCTTCTGGCTGCAGCTCTCTAGCCCCAGTTTCACTGGATTGGAATTGTGCTGTCCAAATGGGGTATAATCAGGACTGAGACTATTTCATGGTAACTTGTTTGGAAAGTAACTTCCCTTATCCCTGTCCTGTTTCTAATGAAGGCGGACTACAAAGCTTGCACCTGCGAAAGCTGGGTTCGGATCTAAGCTGAGGGCATTTGGGGGCTTGGCTGTTGGCTTAGGTCTTCAGCCTTTCAGACCAAAGCCAGCGTTCTTGCCCCAAAATCTGGGTGCAGTTGGCTAATCATGGTCTGGCTCTTCTGCCTCCTATCCATAAGCCAGATTGTACCAGAAGGCTCCTAAAACCACTCAATAACATTTTTCCATGTGGTTTTCATGTCAAGCGGTTGGGCAGGAGATCTGACGTGGTCTAGATACCTTTCTGTCTTCATCCATGACAGAACTCATAGATTGTCTCTGCTAATAAGAAAAATCATGCAAAACGTGGGTAGTTGTTGATTTTAGTTCCTCTCTATTCTCAACTCAGAAATGGACCTCTGTTTGTAGAAGTGATGGTATGAAGCATTTTGGAAAGAGGGAAAGATGACAATTTTTAATTAAAATAGCAAAATAGAGCTAGTTAGTAAATGACTAGTTAGTAAATAGCCTAAGAAACATCCACCTCAGCTGGCATTGCCCACAAAGAACTATTCCTCGAGAGCCCAGCCTGCTGGTGCCAGCACCTTGTCTCAGCCAAATTCCCCTTGCCCTGGTTGAGGCTGAGCTCCTCGCCTCCATGCACCACCGTACCGTGCCACCGGCCTCATCCTGCCGGCCAGCGTTGCCGTTTTGCGCAGGCGCTCTCCACACAGAGAGCCCCCCTCAGTGGACACCAGGCTCTCCACCTTAAAGACCAACAGCGGCCACCACCACTGCTGCCTCGGCTCCTGCCAGGAGATGGGTTGTTTTTTGCTGTATCCAGAAGAGTCCAAACTCCTGAGGGAAGAAATGTGGTTTATTGCATACTTGTCCTGTTTCTTCAAGGCTGGACTGTGCCACGCATGAGAAATTTTTTGGAAAACAGGCAGAGGAAGGATGACTTAACAAGGCAGTGTTGTCCTCTGCCGGACCAACGCGCTGCCTGTTTCTCTGGGGCTGTCAGCAGCACCGTTTCGGTACAAATAGCGGAAATTCCCTCTCGTGCTTTGTCAGCCGAGGAGTCCGGGGCTGTCAGTCAGTGTTAAGATTCACATGTGTTTTCCCAGGACTGCACTTCTGCCCTGTCACGCTGCCATGCCCGTGCCGTTACGCTGGCGCAGCAGCTTGCCTCCCTCGGATCCCCCCTTACACAGTCTGTGAGGAGCAAACCCCAGCGCCACACGAGGGGTCGAGGCCGCAGCCACTGGCACGTTTCCCTGTCCCTGCTGCTGCAGGACGTGGGCGCAGTGGCCCCAGCCACAGGGCGCATGGGGAGGCCGGGTGGTGAGGGACCAAATCCTGGACTGTCCCACACCGCCACTGCCAGCGTTGGGGGACAGCGGGGAATCTCGCAGCCTTTGGCCTCGGTGGTCTCTTACGACCCCCTGCTTTGTCAGCGCTCCTGCCAGGCTGGGCCTTGCCCCCGTGGGCACCGCAACAGCAAGGGCTGCCAGCGGGGTCGGGAGGGACCCCGGGGCGGCTGGGGCAGGGGGAAAGCCACGCCGGTGTACAAGGGGACACAGCCGGCCGTGCCCACCACGGCGGGCCCTACAGTGCCACAGGCGCCACGGGGCACGGCCGCGCCGTCGGCCTGCGGCCGGCACACCGCGGGCAAAGCGGGCTGCTCCCCTCGGGCGGG
>VWZZ01001633.1:436108-504203 GCA_013399095.1 Psophia crepitans | reverse complement strand
CGCTGCGTCCCCGGCCAGCGCGGGAGCCCGCGCCCCTCACGGGGGCGAGGGGGGCGTCGCGTCCCGGCATCGGCGGCACCGTCACAGCCTGAAAACTGGGAGTTGCTCGTCTCTTTCCTGCCTCCTGTGAAAGAGAGCTTGCTGTTCTAGTACTTAAAAAACCGTAGCTCGGTTAGTAACTGGGATTTTCTCTATGTATCAAGTGATAGAGAAATAGGAGAGCAGCGTTCGCAGCCGTTGCAGTGTGGGAAGGACAGGGTGTGTATATTCTGTTAGAGAGACAGGACTGGGGTAGTGCTGGTGGCACTGGTGTGTACTGGAGCACAGAACCAGTTAGCTAGAACTTGCCTTGGCTCCGTTCTGAGTAACGTGGGAGCGTGCTTCATGGGCTGAGTTCTGGGAGGGTCTGGAAGGCTGAGTATGCTTCGGGAGCGAGTCTTTTACCTCCTGGTTAAAATGGTGTTCAATATCTTGGCTCAATGTTGTGCAGTGCAGGAGAATCTTTACAGAGAAATAAAACCTTTGAAGATACCATTGTGCTAAGAAATAGGTGTTAAAATGTCAGATTTCCCTTAACTTGGGGATATCTGCTTATGGATTAGAGGCCTCAGCGTGACTTATTTCTCTTCTCCGTTCTCATGCCTGCATATGATTCTGAAACATGGTTTGGTTTTTGTGGTTTTAATTGCATTCTTGGGCAACTTCCTGAAAGAGAAACCTGGTAGGCTGATTCGGCTCTTTACTGCACTGAAAAATGACTTCCTCTTCTCCCCTCACTTTCTCTTGTGTGAGCATTCAGTAACATCTTACCCGCTGCTCTCCACAGGAATCCATTAGAAACCTGGTTTTGTAGGGACTATTCACAAAACGTTATGTGGGTGTAAGCAGCTGTATTGTCGTGTAGCTTCAAAAAAGGGGAGAAGCTGTAGAAATCCATCAGCAAAGTGGAAAGCAGCTGCATGCCTGCTGAGTGTTCAGGTGAGCCTTTAAAGCGTGTGAAGTGAAGACCAGTGCAAATAAAAAGGCAGAATGATTAAGCAGATTGATTCAATCACATACAAGATATGCTGGCTTGGAATTTTAGCGTTTTATGGGGTGTGATTAAACCTGTGAGAATAGCAGCTGTTTAGTATGGGAATGAACTTTGAGTAACAAAGGTTAGGTAGTCCACAGCTATGGACAAGTCGTATGTCAGACAGTCTGTAACCACGTTTTGTCAGTGATCTTAAGATGCTGAAAAGCTGCTTGGTTGGACATTACGCTTGCATCCGCTACCTAGGTATCGGGGTGTTATAGAAACTCCTCTTTGCTTTGTGTGGCGATACGGCCATCACTCTAGCCTGGTGACACTCTAGTCTGTATAGCTGTATGTACCTCATGTGGGAGATGGTACCAACTTATGTCAGTATAAAAAGAAAAACAACTCAGATCTGCAGTGGGTTTGGTCTCAAGGTGTATACAGAAGTGCTGAAGCTTGGTGTTGTCATTGACAACCAGGAGAATAGCATGTCTTAGTGGCATGCTGCGACTTTTAGTGTGGGTCTCCAAATTGCACAGCCAGAAATATGTTCCAGTCCTAAAGCTTCTTCACAGCATGCTGTTAGGCAGAGCAGTGTCAAGCAGGGAGCCCTGTAAGTTGCACTAGGCATTTTTAGACTAGATTGAAGTGTGTATGTATATTTTAATTCCTAGCAATAAGGCAAGGTGGTTATTTTTATATATTTATAAAGATGCATATAAGTCGCATGCCCCTACAGTATAGGGAACAGTTTGGAGGGAGCTCTGGCTAGAGATTTGTGTTGCTTTGGTGGCGGTGGGCTCAGTATCTACCTGGCTGATGCAGGCAGTTGCGGCTTTTGATTCTTGCTAGGCAACTGTGGTGCTCATGCTTGAAAAAGCAGAGGCTCAGTGGAAGGTTTTTCTTGGAAGCTGGAGTTTGGGTTGTCTGGACCGCTTGGATTGCTTAATCACAAGCATGCGTGTGAGAGCATGCTTTTGTAATATCAATTAGGGGGAAATCCAGCCTAATCATCAAAAGACTTCCAGTTAGTTCGTCTGTTAACTGGATTCTACTACTCTTTTAGGGTCAAAGGTTTTATACATGGGAAGACAGGGAAAAGATGGATTAATCATCACTAATCTGTAAAGTGTTGCTGGATGCAGTCATCTTTGTATGCCTCTGGGCATCCTCCCAATTGCCAGTGACATAACTTACAAATCGTGTTTTACAGCAAAGTGCTCGCCCGTAAGTACTATGTAGTTCAGTGCACCTATAATAAATATAAACAACTTTTTGAATAAGCTGAATGATATAAAGAATGGCTACTCCATGCTACCTACTCTTGAAAGCTTAAATCACCTAAATCACCTTAAAGCCAATCACCTACATATGAATTTAAAGATATAACAGTATAAATTATGAAAATATGAAATTTTTCTTAGATTAAATAGCTTCTGTGTGTGAAAATGAGATGTACAACCATGTGCATGTTCAGGTATGTCTCCTCTGCGATGATTAAAATGATGGGGTAGGAAGAAACCAGAAAAAGATGAAAAGAAGTGATAGTTCTACAGCTATAGCTACAGAAGTGTTTAGGTTGGCATGCTATTGAAAAAAGCTGTCCTGTGTTCTGCTTTTTCCCACCTCCTCTTTAGTACTATTCATGACTTGACTACATGAATACTTCTGCAAGCACAGAGGAGATCAGTGCTGAAGTTGGAGCCAGTGATCACAGACAGAAAGGTTATGGGGCAATTTTAGTGGCAATACTAGTATGAGCCATAGTTTGAGTCGCTTGTTGTGGCCTTGAAATACACTTAAGCGCTAATGGAATTGCTGCGTTTATCCTTTAGTACCTCTTGAGACTGTCTGTGGAAACACATGAGTTTCGGCAGCTACTGTATCTTGTCTGTGGTCTGTTGTTCACCTTTAATAGTCAGAAAGATGCTTTTGCTTTTATTTCCAGGCTGAAATCGGAAGGTGACTCATGCTAAGGCCTGATAAATATGCCACAAAGTGGTTTAAGTATGAGAGTGTATTCATCTTGTGGGTTGATCTCCCCGTGGTGGAAATCTCAAGTCTTGCTGACCATGCTCAGCAACATGATGGAAACCATGTGCTTCAGGCAGGCTCCTGTTCTCAAAGCGGCCTGAAGTTCTTTTTAGTCCCTTGGGACCACGGGAACAATTGAAGGCATCAAAAGGCCGATTACCAGCAAGTTCTGCACTGAAGACCCCTGCTCAAGGCTCTGTGTATGTAGTGGCCTCGGCATGTGGGTAGAAACTGTTGGTGAGAAATACTAGTTGTCAACAGGCTGTAAGCTACAGTTGTAAATCACACTGGTGTCTCTAGCAGCAGTACTGAGAGATGTTGGTACATCTCAGTTCTCTTTGTTCAGCTGATGTGCAGATAGTATGAATTCATGTTCATCAGCTATGTAGCTTTGACCAAGATTTGTTTTCTTAAACACTTTTATTTAACAACTTGCACTTAAACATCTATTCCTCCAGAAGGGCATGTTGTGATATTTGGTGATGGTCCTCACTGCTTCTGAGGTGGCTGTGTCCTCTGGTCTGAACTGCAAGCTTCTGTTGGCTGGAGGCTGTGAGTGGTTTTTGAGTTTTCCTCTTTTCTTTTAAGAGGAGGAGGAGGACGGTCTCTGTCACTGGCTGTGGCATGTTACAGGTACAAAACCGAACGGGATGTACCTCTAACTTCCATTAAGTTATCTTCTTCCTTTACATCCTTAAGCAATCTAAGAAATCCTATGTGGAAGTTGGTGGATTTATCTGTTACATAGTAAGATGGAGACATAACTACCTTCCTCTTCTAGAAGGAGTAGTTCATGTAGCTTTCTCAGCAATGAAGCAAGCTTGAGGCCTCCAGCTGCTCTGGCAGCTCAGTTTAAAAGGCTGCTTTCCCAGCTAATTGCCTACTTCCTCTGCTGAGGTTCGTCATCTGTGTTACAGAAATAGCGATGGACTGTGAGGAGGCTTCTCAGCCAACGCAGCTCACAACTCAGCCTACAGACTTTCAATCTGAACTGAATCAGATGGTTTAATATACCAGGTCATGACCCGCTCTTGCAGGATTCTTGTGCGTAGTTCATATTCAGTTGTTCCTTTTTTATGGAATTTTAGGTCTTGCCTTTCCAGAAACCTGTGGCTTCCTGTAGAAATGAGGTCAGATTTATGAAAAGAGTGGGTTTTTTTAAACACAGATTTTCTAAATAGCTGTTAATTTTCTTATTAACTGGTTACCGTAAGTCCTCTTGCAGATGACTGAGGGGGTGTCTGTCTGTGTATACAGTTTGGGTTCCTAGCACAACAGTTTGTTCCTGAATCCTTGCAGCATCTGTGCCCTCTGATGCTTTTGTGGCTGACTGGGTCTGCTTCTGAAGCTAGGGAGGGGAAAACGCAGAATATAGGTAAATGTCTGTTGTAAAGAAAAATACGAATATACGCATCCTTTTGGGTAACCTTTTAAGCTAGTTCTGAAGTGGTTAAGAAAAAGCGATTTAAACTAGTATCTGATATTTCTGTGAGCTTAAGTCCGTTTCAGTGATGCTGGCCTAGAGACAGAAAATCAGTGCTTTTCTCATTTAAAATATTAGTAACTTTAATCCTTGGCTATATTACACTTTAAGAGTTACATTTGTTATCTAGTATTTCAGGTGAGAACAGGGTTTCTAAACTCACTTGCAGATAGGAAACTGTTGATTATAAATGTTTTACAGTATGATTAATAAATAAAGGGCTAGTCACTTACCAGTCTGCAGATCTCCAATGACAAGTGAAGTTAATGGTTAGAACAGTGTTCCTGATCCCCCCCCAAATATTTTATCAGATGGCAGTATTCCCTAGATACAAAAAGCTTCAAGTTTCATGTCTTGGATATCAATGAGATTTATAAGAACTTGTACTTAAGCAAAGGTCTTATTGCAGATGGAGAATATTGTAGTTCTTCCGATGTCTTTTAATGGTGAAATGAGCGTATCAAATACAATTGTCTAACTTCACAGAACTGCCAGCACTATTATTACCATAGCCTTACCTCTTGTAGGAGGAAGAATACATTAAAAACTTAACAATATTGAATTGCTTGCATTATTTTAGTTGGGGTTTTGTGAAGACCACTTGGAAGACTGAGAGCCCGTTTATTTCTTGTTAACGTGTGGGCATCTCTAACCAGAGCACGTGTAGGCTTTGGTTAGATGTCGTGTAGCTGATACGTCCTGCCATCTCTCTTACCTTCCCAGAAGCATAAAAATATTATTGCTATGTAGAAAGCCCCATTTTCAGTTGTTCTGTAAACCCAGACTGAACCATAGGGTGTGGAATGATGGGAACTGGACTTCATAGGGTGGTGTTTAATAGGCAATAAAGTGCTGCTTTTCTAGAGTAAATGAAACCTAAAAGGTGTAGAATCTGAAGGCAAACAATCATTTATCTTCCCTGCGACAACTTGCATGCCGTGTCAAAGGTCTACTGAAACTTTCACTATTGGTTTGAGGACTTGATTCTATGTCTTCAGCTTTCGTTATTTCGTTACAAAGATTTTTTTCTTTGCTTGACAGGTCTCTAGAACAGTGTTACAGGCATTAGTATCTTAACCCATCTGAAGAAGGATGTGTACTGGGAAGTTCTTGATGTTCAATCTGCTCCAAGCACAGCTCTCCCCGCACTCTCAAAGTGGCTGTGGAGCCATCTCCACAAGGCTGTTTCTATTTTCTCCGCCTGGATGTGCAGGAGGTGGGGCATGTACCACTGGCCAGCAGTGGGAAGAGAAGGAGCAAACTTCAGTTTGCTCTGCAGGGGTGTAGAGGTGTGACAGTCCTGGTAACAGATGAGACCTGCAACAGGTGGGAATAAATGAGGGTACTGGATTTCCTGTTAATATTCTTTAAGGAAGAAAAGAAGGCCAAATGCTATAGCTGAAGTGGAGGTTAAGGTAAAGGTGGCGATGAGGGAGCTGGGTCGGTAAGAGCCCAGCTGGTGCTAGTCCAGCGCCTTGTGTAGTTACCTCATACATCTATACTTATGCAGCCCACTACCAAAGAGTTAATACCCTGTATCTTATTAATGGGAGCTTGCAATCCTATTTGCCTTTGGCTCTTAATGAGTCTGTACATGCGTAGTGGGCACTGGTAATGTACAGTAAGTATGGCAGCTGTGGTTCCACAAGGCTTTTCTTCCATAAAAACTTAAAATGGAAGTCTCTGATATGAACCTGCTGGGAACTTCTAGGTAAATGCTTTAATCACTGAACCATCATTCCCTTACTGGGGTGAATCCAGAGCAAGAGGGTATAGCCTTGCTGCCGTGTTGTGAAACACTACTGTGCTGCATCTTTTTGGGAAACTGGTTCTGCAGCATTAGTCATGATGGGCTGACTGTCCCATGCTGTTTCTTCATTATATTAAAATAATCACACTGCCTAAAGAACTTAAGATCAACAAAACCACTTCTTTAATAAAGGGACACCAGTAAATTAAAAACATAATTCTCTTTAATCTTCCTGATACTGTACGACTTGATAATACATCTTAGAGAAGGCTGTGGAAACTCTGCTGTAAATACAAGAGTAAATAACACATAGAAACTTAAACAATAGCTGTTGAGCCTCCTGTGATGAGAGAACAGATAAAATTTGAAATAGAACTGTAAAGTCCCAGAACTGTCTCCATAAGCCCCCTGCCTTGTGGTACTGGCAAACTGTATTTGCTTCATGAAGCAGAGCTCAAGTTGGCTTTTATAATTATGTATAAATGAGGGATAGAAGTAAAACCAAATGATACATAAATGTCTATATTCTTGAAACCCTGTATAGGGCTTGTGTAGTTGTAGTACAGTTACAACTAAGTGGTAAAATCATGCTGTGGACTGCTATGAACCACCATCTAATGCTGTAGAAGACAGATACCGGTGAGAAAAATCAGCCTGGCTTACAAACAGGAGACCCCAGTCATGAGGCTACAGGAAGTATTAAATGGAGCTTGTCTGTCCATTCTTCATGCTAATTGGAAACTACCAAGAAGTCATGGTTGGGACTCTTAGTAAAGAAGCACTAACTCCAACTTTCTGCTCATGTGAGAGCTATGCTTGGACAAAGAGACGGTGCCTGTCTGGGGCCAGCCAGTTTTACAAGGCGATGCTCTGCTGGGAAGTTAGCCCTTGGCAGGGGAGGCTGGACACAGCTGAAAGGGAGGCGTTCCAGATGGAGATGGTCCATCTTGAAACAAACACAAATGCACTAACAAACTGAGAGAATTAGAAGTAGCAGAGAAAGGAGTAAGGTTGAGAGAGGAAAGCCTCAGAACCAGTGCCATGCTTTTTGCAGTTGTGTGCAACGTTGGCTGTAGTGCCTGAAGTCAGAGCGGTATCTTAGCATACAACATGTTTTTTAAAAAAAATTCCAGCTTATCTCTGTGTACAAGTTATGTTTATCTCATGTTGACAGTAACTCCTCTTGAGAGCAATGTAAGTACTGAGCTGTTTAAAAGCTAGCAATCATCTTAGTAATGCTCTGCATATACTAAACCTTCCAGGTATCGAGTAATAGAAATGTGTGGTGTTGTGTTAGGTGTTTTTCATATGACCTGACATGTTGATATAACGTGGCTTTTATTTTTGAATCTGTGGGGATGTCTGTGGGTTTTTCCTCACTTTAAAGCAAGAAGCACTGGAAAGAGTTGTTAGATGGAAGGGAAGAGCCAATGTGCCCGATACACCAGAAAACCTGGAGGAAGATGAAACATTCTACAGTTCTGTCGTGTGGAAGAAGCCACTTTGGAACTCACTTGTATTAAGACTGTGGGTCCTGCTGTTCTGAACCCAAAAGTATGTTTAGATGTAGCAGGGGCTAAGCAGTGTGGTAGGGGAAGATGCTGAAGCTGAAGGCTTTTGCATATAAGAAGCTTAGACAGAGGGGAACCCTGAACACCTGTGAAGGACAGAGGAGAAGCCTACCAACAGGCTTCAGAGTTTTAATACGCTGCCAAATGTGCATCATCTGAAAAACAAGACCCAGCATGTGACCTTCCCGTTGCAACCAGAGTGGTCTCATTGGTTTGGAGAAACAATTGCTGTGTGCTCCGCCAGCTCCTTAAATGACTGTTAACGAGTTGGAGTATTTATTCAATCCTGCTGGAGAGAGTTAGTTAAATGCCTGAAGTGAAACTGCTTTCTTTGAGCTCACATGTCAGTTGAAATAAGACTTTTAAATTAGTAGCACAGATGGCACTGACAAGCAAACATCAACATCTCGAATTTGGAGAAGTCCACGAATGTTTGTCCCAGGCTGAGTTTCTCTGGGCACACGGGCTGCCCAGTGCTTGCCATGTGGGCTTGGGGGCTCTCAGCTTTTTGGGCTGGATGCAGTGGGACCAGTAATGCTGCAAGACTCTGCTGCTTAATTTTACTCTGTTTAGAAGGGCTTGCTGCTGTTTTGGTTACAGCTATTCACAGAAGTGAAGTCTGATGTCTAAACTTACTTACATTTGATATGTCTTTAAAGAAACTGCAAAATCCATCTTGCAGCTGCAAGAATGAACATTTTGGGTTATACCTTATTGCTGTTGAAGTCAGGCTTCAAGGTAAATACTTGGAGGTGTCCCATAAGGATGGCAATGTACATACAGTACTTAGTACACATGGTACAGATATCTAAAAATCTTATGTACGGTTCAATGTTTCTTCCTCAGTTCCCTTCAAAGTGTTCTTCAGGCTCTCTGGGACAGGTTTTTTTTCCAACTTACATTTTAAATCTGAATATTTTTTCCAGCTCATGGTTTTGCCTCTGATCTTGAACAAAACTCAACTTTTCCTCTCGGGAAGAGTGCAGCAGCTCAGGCTGGCTCTCTGAAAATGAAGTCCTTCTAAGCTAGTTCTTTCCTGTAGGAGGATATCCATGCTCAGCAGCTTTTTGTGCCTGGGGCTGAAGACGTAACTTCTCCCTGCTCCACCAAATGCCTTTCTAGACTCAGATCAAACAGTCTGTATTAATGTAACTTTGCTTTTGTAGCAAGCAGGCCAAAAGCATCATGTCCTCTTTGACGTAAATACTTCCATAATAATTTTAGCCAGAGACTTACACTGTGCCTTATGTGGGTGATCTGAATAGCTGAGCATAGTGAGACTTGAGTGTGCCGCCTGGTGTATGTGAAGGTGTTTGCAGCACCGGCTAGAGGCTGAGGTCATTCGGAGATTGGTAGCCTGAAGACATTTTGTCATCTGTCAAGAAACAGTACAAAATTATCAGGGCAAATATAACACACTGTGGTTGTTCCTCTCTGCCTTCCCCAGAGCTCTGTACCTGACTGTACTACTTGTCTAAAAATACATAGAGACTTAAACTAGGCTCTACAGATACGTATGGGTAGTAAGTACCAATGGAGGGTGGTGTACAGGCTTGCGGTGTGGTGGTGTTCAGCGAGGTGGGTGGTGTATTGGAGGTCTTGGCACACTTGCGTGGGCAAGGCATTCCTCTTACAGCTCCACGCATGACACTGTTGCCTGTTTTGTTCAGCAACTTTAGCATTAGTGTTAAGAACTGGATATGCATAACAAACCAACAAACAAATTTAGCTTATTGTCTCGGTGCATTTCACTGGGTCAGTGTCAGTATTTCTGTTGCCGGCTTAAAAGTTTAAGTTGTGGGATGTTGTCCTTCCTGTAAGTTCTCAATCTAAGAAGTGGGCAGCCTACCTTGAAGAGGGATTTTTTTAGTCCCACATCTTTCAAAAGCCCACACTTATGTAAATGAGTTTGCCTATACACCTTCCTCCTTCTCAGTTAATTTTGTACAAATACAAAGGTCGTAAGGAAAGAAATGCTTGGCTTTCTGAAGTGTTAGATTAAAATTTAACTATCACTAAATTTTTAGCTTCAGTGTTATGAAAGCTTGTTGAAAGCTTGTTGGTATTCTGTATAGCAGGTCAACTGTTATCCAGCCTACACATCTTACATCCTTTTGGATTTTTTTCTCCTTGCACTGTACTTAAGCTGTTTCTTTTTTTCAGGTTATGCAAATACACTTCATGCTACTGAACAGCGAAGAAGTTGAATATACTGAAACCCATGCCAGAAGCATTAATAACATGAATGCCACTTCTGCTCAAAGATAAAGTTAGCTCCTCAGCTGGTTAAGCTATACAATGGGCATGGCAGGACCAAGAAGTGACTGCTCTGTAACTATTGCTGAAAAGCAGTTCTGCTCTCTTCCTATGCTCACATCACTGCACAACATCGTTTCACCAGTTGAATAGGTATCTGCTGGAGGTTGTGTTCCAAAATGGAGACCAGCCTGCCTTAATGGTGTAGCAGGAGGGAGCGGTTAGGCAAGCAGGGAGACCTCTGGGGAAACCAGGTGCAGGAGGTAATAGTTTTTTCCCCTGAAACAAAAAAGGCAAACTCAAAATCCTGCTGCAGTGGCCTTGGAAGCAGAGTTGGGTGGTTTTGACAAGGATTCGCACATGTGTCATGGGGAAAATGCAAGGCTGTTGTTCGCTGTCACCAGTGAAGTAGAAAACTTGGGACTTGCAATATATTGTGGTAAAGGCAAAGAGGGACATGCCTGACTTCAATTAGGCTCGCACAGATGCAGTACATAAATGACAATGAAACATTGTTTTATTTGGTTTCACAGAAGTGTCACTCCTGCCTTTGCCCTCTTAGTATACTTCTGGCAGTGTGGTGTGTCAGGGCTAGATGTGCTCAAAATAGTTCAATAGCTCTGGTTTGCTGGCTGGATCAGGTAGAACTGCCTCAATCCAGAGCAGAGTTTTCAAATTACAGCTCAAATTGTCCCCTCTGTGATTGTGTTGTCTGTTACTACCCCTGATCCCCGTTACTACATGGGGCAGGCTGTGTAGCATCAACACCAACTGTTTGCTGGCTTGTAAGTGCATCCACTAAGAATCTGTGACAGTTGTGGGTTTGGTGGTTTTGTGTGTGTGATTATTTTGTTTTAGTTTTTTTTTTTTGCCAAGGTACTCGGTAAAGGTAAAAGTCTGCTTAATATTTGGATTAAGAATTTTTGTGTAAACTACCCTTTGGATTTCTGGGTAGGAAGAAGAGATGGTCTCCAGACCACCAAAGAAAACCCTTAAACCCAAACCATAGCTTCTCTTGGAGTGGCAAGCCACACTTGCTTCCTGCTGGGCAGTGTTGCCATCAGTGTAAAGCTGCCTGCCTGGGAGAGAGGGAATCATAGAATCATTAAGGTTGGAAGAGACCTCAAGGATCATCTAGTCCAACCGTCCCCCTACCACCTATTACTCACTAAACCATGTCCCTAAGTACCACACCCAACCTTTCCTTAAACACCCTCAGGGATGGTGACTCCACCACCTCCCTGGGCAACCCGTTCCAATGCCCGACCACCCTTTCCGAGAAGAAATTTCTCCTCATCTCCAACCTGAACCTCCCCTGGCGCAACTTGCAGCCGTTCCGCCTTGTCCTGTCGCTAGTTATCTGCGAGAAGAGGGCGACCCCCAGCTCACCACAACTCCCTTTCAGGGAGTTGTAGAGGGCAACAAGGTTTCCTCTAAGCCTCCTCTTCTCCAGACTAAAGTCTTCCCCCTAAGAACAAAACTGGAGTTCTCAGGTGGCTTGTGTGTGCTAGCATCAAAGAACACTTAACAATATTCTTTAACACTTTTAAGAAATATAAGTTCACTTTCCCTGTCAGGCTGGTCCTCCCCATGACTGCTTCCTGCTGTAGCCAGTGGTGTGGGATTTAGGGCAAATCTAGGAAGGGACTTGTGTAACCTGCTTCAGGTCAGATGGCATTTGGGTTTTCATCCTGCGGGTATCGCCTGCAGCCAGCCAAATCAGTCTTGTTTTCAGACTAGGCTTGAGTAGTGCCGGTTGGTGGCTGGCATGGAGCTCCTTTGGAAGGAGTAGTATGTACTGCAGTGACTCCAAAACTCCTTGGGGGATTAGTGGGTTGATGGGAAAGACTTAATTAGTGGGCGGGCTGTTAACCTGCTTTGTGGGACAGCATTTTCACTTTTTCTTGCATAACTTAAATCAGTCCAACAGGTTCCTCTGGTCACAGCTATACTAACAGTTGGACTGGGGGGAGAAGGATGTCTCAACTCCTGTGCTATTTCACTTTAGCATTTGGTTTATTCAGTGTTGTAATGGCGAGCTTCGTCAAAGCCAATTCTGTCCCCTGAAATGGTGTAGAAGAAAGTGGAAGCGCTGTATTTGTTACTTTCAAGTATTTTAGCACAGTTAAAGTACATACTATTAAAAGATGATTAAATGAATCTGTACAAACACCAGCTGGTTTTCTGGTAATCAAGTGCTCCAGCATGGTTTGAACTTGGCAGCGTAGGTAGGCTGTGCAATGGCAGAGCTCCTGGGTGCAGTACGCCCTTTCGTGGGAGTGGGAGGCGGCTGCAAATAACGCCCCAGCCGAAACGCACTCCCGCCTGCGCGCTGCGTCTCCGCTGCTGCTGGAGCCAGCAATGCCAAGCAGAGGGCTCAAGGGGAGGAGAGACCTATTTTAGGGGTTTGTATGTGTTATACAACTGATGAAGACTTGCATACCTTCTGCAGCCCGATTAGCCTTCCGTGGACTAGCTGACTGCTCAGTGTCTTTGAGTGACTAACACCTAAGCGTGCTCCTGAGCACCAAAGTCCGCTCGGTGGAGGAACAGCCTTGCTTGTTGGTCTGAAAATAGAAGTCAGGACTCTTGAACTGTGCAACTGAAATGTCTTACAATAAAAATGTGGTTAAACTTCTCAAAGGTGAACAGGGAACCTAATTTCATGAAATAGGAGATTATTGCATGACTATTTCTCTAAGTACCTGTTTGACCTAACAAAAAAGGGATTGAATACGCTCCATGAGGAGAAAATACAGCCTAGTAGTTACAGTAGCCAGTGTTTAAGATTTGGGCTTGGTTCTCTAACCTGTTTCTGAGAGGTCATGAACAAACTCTTGCTGCTGCTTGTGCCTCATTTCCTAGGAGGTCATGGGTGTAATGATACTGAGTTCTGTTAGGTGTTAGATCTGCAGATGAAGATTGACCCATTTTGAATGTGAACTTCCTTCTGTACTCATTAGCTGCTGAATTTTCTTAAATGGAAAAGTACAGGCTAAAATCCAAACTTAACCTTGCATTTTGAAATCTAAAAAGCTTCCTCTATATTCCCCTCATGGAAAATGCCAGTTATGCAGCTAAACCTTATTATTCTAGGCAGGTGTAAATTCCCACAACAGAAGGTCTGTTTGCATATGTATACATGCTTCTGTTCACTGCAGAAAATGATCTATAAAATGCACTGTGCATCACATCTTAGTGGGCGAAGACAGTACCACAAGGCTTCTTAGCACTAATTTATCCTAAAGGGCAGTTTAAATAGAATGCCAAGTCTCCATTCAACTGAAACACAAACCTAAACTCGTGTGTGGTGGGAGGTAGTCTCCTAATTTGGTGGCTTTTGTCCTCTTATGTAGTCTGATATCTAGCTGTTTTACAGTTATGTCTGCTTCTGGAAGCCCCTAGACCTAAAATACTTGTAGCAGTAAAATGCAGGTATGAATCCCATTGCCAGAGCTTTGTGAACGGTGCGTGGAGCACGTGAAAGACTTGTCTGCTTTTTAGGTAAAGAAGTATTTAAATTGAAAATAAAAAGAAATGCTGTACTTGTGAAAGCTGACTTAACTTTCCCCTTTTGTTCTCTTACAGATATCTCCAACCAGAAATCATGAACTGGCACTTGCTATTTCTCTTTGTTCTTGGGACTTTAACATCCGTATGTTCCCAGTTCAGTTTTTATCCTTTGGAGGAACTTAGCTCTGATGTTGGAATTCAGGTCTTCAATCAGATAGTGAAAGCTAAGCCTCAGGACAATGTTGTTGTTTCTCCTCATGGGATTGCATCAGTCCTGGGGGTGTTGCAGCTGGGTGCTGATGGCAAGACAAAGAAGCAGCTGACAACTATGATGAGATACAGCGTAAATGGTCAGTGATTCCTAAGGTGGTTTTGGGTGTGTTTTGTCAGAATCTTCCTGCTGTCTTGAGATGGCTTTCAAAGTGTGGTAGATTGGATCGTACACCAATTAACTCTGTTTACCAAAGCACAGAATGGACATGCTTGAAGTTAATTGGCAATTTAAGTACGGACACAGTGTATGCTTGAACTGGCTTATAAGCAGCTTTGTTAATGACTTCAGGGCCCTGGCTCAAACTGCCTTCCTCCTTGCAAAATTGATTTTCCAGAGCGGTGTGGATGGCAGTCCAGTGCCCGCGCTGTGCAGGAAGTCTGCAGTACCCCATTTCAAGGCTGTACTGAACATCCCTTAATGTGCCACTCCTTAGGTAACAGGGCAAGAAAATATTTCTTCTTGTCGCATTGAAACCAATGTAAACTCAAACAACACAATCGATACTTTCACTCTGTTGCTCTTTAGTTTTGTTCATGTGTGTTTCTGCTGTCAAGATCCCTGAAACTGTTGTTCTTGTAGTACCCTCTTGAAACAGCCATTTCTGCTTGTCTCTGTGCCTGACACTGCATGCATCTTTGTTTGTATTCCTCTGCCGATGTCTGCCCCTTGAGAGGGTGTAGGCTGAAGGTTCTTGCTGCTTTACTTTGCATGCGGAGTATTTTTGTGAGTGTTTGCCAGCAAGACTTAACATCTTAGTGCCAGCAATCTGCTTTCCAGGAATAGGGAACCCTCCAAGAGGTAAGTGCACACTTAAATCTTGAGCAGTTTTGTCATGTAACGTGTGGTCCTGTCTTCATTTGCTTTGCTGTTTTGGTTCTGGGTTTAAAGTACAGCAAAATGATTTGTCAGCTGGAGATCTAAATGTTGTAGATTAAGATCTCTTCATGGGATAATCAACTTTAGGAACATCTGAATGCTCAAAATAGAAGTACTTGCAAAAATTTTGAAGCATTATATCAACTGGTTTTATTTGGCCTGCAGACTTTCTGATCCTGAGACACAGAGGTTCTCAAACTCCTTAGAAGGTAGCCTGTACCTTGTTACAGGGCCTTGTCATGGAAAGCTACCTATGTCTCTGCACAGATCTCCTCTGCTCTTGTTCATGATTGCCTTACAGTCCTTTGGCAACTACAGCAACTGCTTCTTTGGAAAGGTAATAGTTGGGAAGTATTTAATTTATCTTTAGCTGTCTTTTAATGCAATTCAGCAGTTGGAAGCAAAGAGGAGAGCCAGCATCATGAGACCAGACAGCTCTCCCCGGACCACCAGCAAGTGCTCCGTGGACCACCAGTGGTCCACAGAATACAGTTTGAGAACCTCTGTTATGGTATGTTCTCCAAAAGAATTTTCCAATAATATTGGAGAGTGAACATGTAGAAATTCAGACAAATGATACTGCTAAAGCATTCATGATATAAGAAACAGCAAAGCCATCTGAGGCTTTTCCTTATATACAACTAAGAGAATAACTTTGAACTAATTTATTCCCTTCATATCTCTTATCTCAAGCTTGTCTACATAAGGAAGCAGTCTGGAAATGTTTCTGCCTAAATTGTATTGGGAAACAGAGGGAGCCCATTAATAGCTGCTGTAAAAAAGCCACCCAAGGATCCTGTTCAATATAAGGTTGAACACGAAATTGCTTGCCTGGCAGTAGCTTCCCTGTGTAGACAAGCACTCATTCATAAGCCATAACAACGGGGAGAACTGGATATGGTGAACATAGCAGTTCTTCTGTGCTGCCATATGCCTTCTCTCATACACTGTGAAGGAGCTAGCAAGCACTCCACACGAGCTGCTTTCAGGTCCCAAGGATCTTGACTGTAAGCACTGGACCCTACTGCTTTACTTCTTTCCTGTTTTTAAAGGCAAGCTCCCGTGTTAAGGGGTTGACTTCTGCTTGTAGCTGATTTAGGCCAAGACTTAGTCTTAAACCAAGACTTGACTTCAACCTTATTGCGGAAATCTTGATGGCTTCCTTTATTCTCCAGTAAATGGAATGGAAGGATGCTGAGCAAACAACTTTTGCTTTGCATTCTGAGGTTCAAGGCTACCTGCATAATCCTGCAGACCTGTTGGCTCTGAGTGAGCAGGCTGAGCCCCTGACTTTGTCACTGTCACAGAACTGGCAGGTGACCTGGGCTTATATGGTATGAAATACATCTTGGAACAGTCTGCTCTGTGGAAGAGCATGGTTAGTAGCTCCATGCTAAGGCTTGAAGCTCAATATTATCCCCAGGACTGCCAGTAGCATTCTGAGCAGACAATTGGAGGGGCAGCAGGCTTCATAGTGAAGGTTGTGATTTTGCTGGGAAACAGTAGTGTTCCTCAAGTGAGAGATCAGAAATGGGTATTTTGGAAGGCCTCTTGGAATGCCTGCTTTGGTCTCCTTTTCTAGTCCAGCACTTAATGTCGGACCTTTCATGTCATTAATAGTTGCATATAAAATAACTGTTTGTTCGTCATCTTATTCTAAATTAAACTTGCTGTTCTTTCCAACTAGGAGTTGGTAAAGCGTTAAAGAAGATAAACAGGCTCATAGTCTCAAAAAAGAATAAAGACATTGTTACAATTGCTAATGCAGTGTTTGCAAAGAGTGGCTTTAAAATGGAAGTGCCTTTTGTTACAAGGAACAAAGAGGTGTTTCAGTGCAGTGTCAAGAGCGTGGACTTTGAGGACCCAAATGCAGCATGTGATTCCATCAACCAGTGGGTGAAAAATGAAACAAGGGGTGAGTATTGGCAAGTGTTTTTTGTGCATGGTGGGGTGGTATCTGCGACCTCTCAGATTCAGATGGCCATACTGGGGAAAGATGGGGAGGTAGAAAAGGCTCTGCCTTGCAGCTGAAAACTGTCTTTAGGTTGGCACTAGTGTGATGTTTTGGAGCTGGTGGGACAGGAATCTGCAGTCTCACTGCCCCAGTGGATGTGCCTGTCTGGTGGCCTTGAGGGATGTGTGTAGTATGTGTGTGTCCATCTGCCCATGGAATCCGGGAAGCTTCTGCTGTTCTTTACCTTCATACAATAGGTGAGAAATACAAGCAGAGTTCTTGTGGAACTGTGCTTTATCAAACATAAAAGCTGCTTTCAAGTAACTCAGATGTTTGGCTTAGTAAATCAGACTTGTGGAAAGCTGTAGAGCAGTTCAGCTTTTGCTCTTACTGCCCTAAACTCTTGCAAGATATGGCTGTGTTCTTAGGAGTCACATTTAGTGGAGAATACTTAATTAACCCTGCCTTGACAGAACTCATGGTATCTAGTTGTCAAGCTTATGTAGGCTAAAGCCAGAGATCCTATTTTGCAGCGTACTCATAGTCTGGGTGAACTACATATTTGGTATCTCTGGGAGTTAAACTCAGTGCCTCCTGGATGTGAGGAGTGTGTTAATGATGTTGGATGTGGTATTTGTGAAATGAGGGTGTCAAATTCTTTCTCTACTATGTCACCAGTTTTGCATAGCAATGTTGCTAGCAGTGTGTGAATGGGGAAGTGTTCAGCTGGAAGTGTTACCTCTGTAGTGTAGCCTTAGATCTGCTCATATGCTGGAAAGCGTAAGGCCCCGTGAGTTATACCACCACTGTATTGATTAGCAAGATACGTTTGCTTTCTAATCATCCCAAAGGTTTACTTTTTGACAAAGAGTACCATTGGGTTTATGAGCCTCAAATGTATTGCCCCACGAGGAGTTGACACACTCGCAGATCAAGAGGCCTTTAAAGTAATACGTGCTTCAGGTTCGTAATGAACAGTTGGCCAGCGTTATGACAGCAGATACTCTCTTTATTTCTTCTAGGTATGATCGATCAGGTTGTAGCTCCAGATGATATTGATGGCACTTTGACCAGACTGGTTCTAGTAAATGCTGTGTATTTCAAGGGCTTATGGAAATCACGATTCCGACCTGAAAATACAAAGAAACGTCCATTTTATGGAGCTGATGGGAAGACCTACCAAGTTCCTATGCTGTCCCAATTATCAATTTTCCGCTGTGGTAAGCTTAGTAACAGCCTCTAACACCAACAGTAGTTGTAGAATTTGCTCTTTTCCTTCAAACTGAAATGAGTTTGCTGTATGTGTGGTTTTTAATGGTATTGCTTATTGTAGCTGACCTAGGGGCTTTGTGTTACAGAAGTATCTCATACTGCTGAGGTATGGACAAGCTTGCTGTGCAAAGTATTTAACAGTTGCTTAAGGCTGAAGACTCCGTCAAAGTACTTTGCCTTATCCTGTTGTGTTAAAAGGAAAACCTGAAGTACCCAGGCTGAGAACTTTGCATGTTATTTAAGCTTTGCAGTAAGAAGAAACCCTTATTATTAAGGGGTTGAGAATAAAGGAAAACTGCTAACAGAAACAGAACCGTGAGGTTTATCTGGTGATGAGCTGTATAGGAAAGAAAGATTGGAGTAGAATCAGTTTGTATTTTGCTGTATAATAAAGAAATGGAACTTGCACAGTCCCCAGTCCTGTGGGAGCCAAAGGAACACAGGGTTAGTATGTTGGCTGTGTATCTCAAGGTGTGAAGCTGCTCTTCAAATTCAAATTGAGTCATAAGTGAAAAGAAGTTCAGCAGGTTCAGCCAGACTTCCATCAGAGACTCTCAGAGCTGACATAGGCAGCTTGATGTGACTGACAACGTACTTCAGAGCTTCAGCGTTGCAGCTCTATCGGGATTTTATTGGTCAAAGTAAGGATTGAAGCTCTGATAAAAGAACATCATCTCTTGTGTCCTTCCAAGAAGAGAGCAGTGCAGCTTGGAACTCACTTCCATGTGTGCTAAATATAGTCTGAAAAACAGGCCTGAGAATACAGCTTGCTATAGATCAAAAAAACAAGACCCACTGTACTTTTAAATGCCCAGTTTTACTGTTAGAAGTGTTCAACTAATATTAGTAGATTCGTGTTAAACAGCTGTAACTTTCTGTCCCAAACCCACGTATTGGAACAGATGTAATAGTTTGAGATAACTGCTGAAAGTGTGAGATGGAGGAGGTGGGGAAGCCTACTGCGGTATATACTACTTTTCTGTGGGGTTTGAAATAAATTCATAACTTAATAGTCTTGCTAAAGTCTGTCATATTGGCTTAAAGGCTTTTGGCTTCTGATTCTGATGCTGGTTAAAATCTCCATTATGTTGGCCTATATTTAAGCTAGAAAATCTACTGAGGCTGAAAACTATAGAGACTAGAAAGGACCAAGAGAAATACTGCTGAGTTAGGACTTGTTTCAGTTGAGTATCTCTGGATATCGTAACAAAGCGCCTCTATCTTATTTATGCTTGCAAAGGTATCTTTAAAAGTTTAAATTTTTTCTAAGCATCTTAAATCCCATGAGCTGACTGCAGATGAGCTCCCCTCCTGTTTGATGTGCCTCGGTAGTAACCATGGTAGCATGCAGCGGATCAGGAAAGTGGTACCTCACTATTGGACAGTTTACCGTTTGTTACTGTCCTGTAGCTGACTTACAGATCAAAATACTGGTTGTGTAGGCCCTGATCTGAGAACTACTGTCATAATAAAAGGAAATAATCAAACTGCCAAGCTTGACATGATCCTTGCAAAATAAGTGCAATACTGACAGTTTTTAGCAATATGAGCTCAGTCAAGGCAGGTTGCATGGGCCTGGCAACAAGATTAAATTTCTAATGAAGATGTCAGTTTTCAGCTTGGGCTGACAAGTGCAGACTTACATGAAGAAAGTGGAGAGATAAGATCTTATTGCTCTCCAAAAACTTGCCCAGAAACCATGTCAGTAGTTAAACTGACAAGTTTTCACTTGTAACTCCTAAGCATTTGCTTCCCAGTCACATGCCAGAAATCCCACAGGAACCAAAGGGAATTTGGAGGAGAGGGCTGCTCGAAGACAGTCTTCCTGGCACTTGCTGTATCACACAGACATTTCTATTTCACTCCTCATCTAATTGGCCTACTGCACTGCCTCAAAGTGCTGCTCTCCACTACCTTGAAGGACTTGAGACTGCTTCCTAATGAGATCCTTATTAAGCAAGAAAATGAAGTAAATGCAACAGGCTACTCCAAACAGGTTCTCTTCCAATAACTGTTGGAGAAAAGAGCTTGTCTAAAAGATCCGTAGGTTTGGAAAGATAGTCTGCTGCTTTTTCGTGCTTTTTGTTTCTCAGTGCTCAGTTGGTTCTAGTACAGCTGAGATGTGAAGCACAGATCCAGCTGATTCACAGGTCTGGTGACTTCTAACGTAGCTGGCTTGCCATTCTGGTGAGGTTTGTCTGCATATCAAACTCAAATGAATGTTTTCTTCATGGTGTCATCATGACTCTGCTTTTTGGCAAACTAGCATCTGTACAGAGCCCATGCCACTTCTGAAGGGTTGCCTAGCAGGAAGGCAGGCTTTTAGAGTCAGCTTTAAGATGTGGGCAAAGCTTTCCAAGTAGATTCTTACAGCGTAGGTATCTAAAAGTTAAAATAGAGACTTAAGGCTGTAAGAATTATGGCTCACTAGCTTTGCTTATTTTCTTAGGCACTACAAGTACTCCGAATGAGCTGTGGTATAATATCATTGAATTGCCGTACCATGGTGAAATGATAAGCATGTTGATTGCCCTGCCTACCGAAAGCACGACGCCGCTCTCTGCTATCATTCCCCACATCAGTACAAAAACAATAGGAAGCTGGATGACAACCATGGTAGCAAAGAGAGTGCAGGTTATATTACCCAAGTAAGTACTAATATAGCCCATGTCTCCTTCAGGAAATGTTTTGGGGGTCATACACATATATCCTCTCTGACAGAGCAGAAGCGGTACTTAAAGCAGCTTTCCTCCATAATACTGATGCATTCTTTGTTTGTTCCAACTAGATTTACAGCAGTAGCAGAAACAGACTTGAAGGACCCTCTGAAAGCACTTGGTATTACAGATATGTTTGACCAGTCAAAGGCAAACTTTGCAAAAATAACAAGTAAGTTTGGGGGGATTTTTTTAATCCATGGTGGTCCATTTTCATTGTTTCCGGCACTTAATAAAGCACTGTTTTACCAATGCAGTTGTCTGTTTTGTCTTGAATAAGTGTTACCATGACATTGGAGCAAAGTTCTATTTCGTAGCCAGCCAAGCATGGCTGCTCGTTTCTACTGAATGCTGCAGTGGCTTTTCCCCCTTGTCTTGTATTACAGCAGTAAATCATGTTGGTCAGCTTCTTAAGATTTGATATTATAACCTGAGGGTCTCAAGCGTTGTCTAAAACCTATGGCAGGACTTCTAACAATACCATTCCTTAGACTGTAACAAATACTGCACCTGCAGCACTTAACTTTTCTCTGAAGTATGTGTTAAATGACTTTCTGGAGCTGTAGGGAAGCTCAAGGACTAAATTCCCAGTTTAAGGAACTTGAACTGTAAAGCTGTAAATATTAGAATCTGAAAGTGGGGCGTTAGATGTTCTTTCAACTCATGGCTCTCAAATGTCATCTTATTTCTGTTCTCTGCTTTCATTAAACTCCTTGATATGTTCTACAGAGACATCTAACAAAACAGCTTGCTTTGTGTTGGCTTAATTTGAAAACAAATTCCTGTGTTTCACTGAAAAGCAAGGCGTCTAGTGACGTGTTTCCTCACCCCCTTCCCCCTGATGCTGAGATAAATGGGAGTGTAACTTAAATTCAGATAGCATATTTTCAGTCATTTAATTAAAACTAAAAATGCAAGTGAACATTTCTAACTTAAACCATCAAGTAAGAAAACCCAGTAAATCGAGAGGACTAAAGTTGATTATTGCCTATTCTTTGTCATGACAAACTTAGTAACTGTACTCAGTGATACTATCAGTAGTGTTCTTTCCCGCTGAAATACTGAAGTTGCAGTGTTGTAGCAGCTTTTATTATTCTTGGTCATGCTAGTATAGCTGCTAGCTACAAGATACTTTAGGATTCTTGCAGTTTGTTTTACTGAAAGTGCTGATCTTGGGTTTTTCAGGAACAGAAGGTCTTCATGTATCTCATGTTCTGCAAAAGACAAAAATTGAAGTTAGTGAAGATGGAACCAAAGCTTCTGCAGCAACAAGTAAGTAACTGTACTGATAACTGTCAGACTTGGAAAATGTATCTTAGAAGGCTCTACTGCTAAGCAAAGACAGCCTGCTTTGAGGCCATTGTGGGAATGTGCAGAGTTCAGATCAGTTGATGGATCTTGTAATACCTTGTCAGTATTGATCAGGCCATTGGTATACTCTAAGAAATATAAACAGGTTTACTTCTAGAGAAGTGTCTTCTAATAGCTCACACTTTGGCCACCAATGCAATGTTCCTGGCTATCCAGGTCGCAAAGAGAACTAAGCTACTGCATCCTTTGTGTGACAATTCAAGACCTGCTTCCACCTTTCTGTGGGTCTTGTCTTGTATCTTTTCAGTATGGTTCCCATAACCACAGGAATGTGACCTGTGTGGCTCTAAATGTGCAACTTGGAAGATTTGGGGCATTTGGAAAACCTCTAGTATATACTAGGAAGCTTCACTTTGATAGAGTGTATAATGTGTTGTGGTACTTAATTTGTCTAACTTTAAACCTTATCTTTCTTGCAAGCTGCAATTTTAATAGCCAGGTCATCCCCACCTTGGTTCATAGTAGACAGGCCGTTCGTATTTTTCATCCGGCACAATCCTACAGGTAAGCAGCATTCTTAGGTACTTTTTTGTGTGTAGAAGGTGAATATCAGCTATGTGATAGAGACAAAAAGTCTGGAGCTACTGCATAACTTGCTTTAAAAAAAATTCTGCAAGTATATCTTTATGCCTTTTAATATTAGATTATTTTATTTGGAACACAATTCAGAACAGGAAAAAGGGTAAGTATTGGCTGCCAAGTTAACAGAGACAAGCGTGGCAGGTTTGTAAGTACAAAAGAATAATCCTTAATACTCATAGCTCCCCTGAGTGGGGAGGAGATAACTGTTACTGACAGTGAATAGGTGAGTAGGACCCAGCCTTCTCATGGATGGCCAAATAGTTCTGGGGCAAAGGCTAGAATAAGGGCTTTGGGGATCGAGGGTGTTGCCTCAGCCCACTGTGAACAGAAGCGAGCATTCAAACGTACTGATGATGGTTTTGCAGTCTGGGTTGACTCTCCTAGAGCAGAGCTGCCTCAGTTACTTTGAATAACTCATCCACTTGCAGCGACATGAGGATGATAGATGTGCTAGTTAGCAGGGAACAAGATGCAGCTGCCAGCAGCAGGGGAAAAGCAGGCTCCTGGCAGCGGTTCCCATCCCAAGGCTCCACAGAGCATCAACAGAACTGTGTGTCTCCAGAAATATGAGCTGTCCACCTATCCAAACATATCCTTCTCTGGGCTCCCAAACTTGAGGGAGTCTAGACAAGACACTGATGAGGTAGCTCAGCTGTGGTCTGTGGACTTTATACTTTCATGGAAAAGTTTAACTGTATTTACAGACTATGGTAATCCTTGTTTTCCTTTCATCCCTCAGGTACAATCTTGTTTATGGGACAAATAAACAAACCTTGAATGTGGAAAATATTTTCTTCAAGAAGTAAACAGACTCATGTGACACACCCCTGTTCTGTTAAATATTTTGTACACTACTCTTTGACTTCACTCAAGAGCTAGTTTTAACCACTGACTAGGTTTTGAAATGGCAGTCGACATAGTTCTGGCTTTGTGGGGAAATGTACAGATTGAAAACTACAGTATCTCTTCAAAATGTCTAAAAGATTCTCTAAACTACTGAATGGTTACCTATGCTAACAAACTTTTGAGCTTTTTCTGTATCTACTAAAAATTTTATGTATGGCTTTTGTGAGAGGATTTTAACAAAGAATGATCAATGTTTCTATTAATGTTGGTTTCTTCTTGTGTGTGGAAAAGGTCTAATTTTGTAGATACCGCCTATCAAGATTACTTTTGGTTCTTGAGTATCTTGGTACCTGGATATTCTTGGTAGAAATAGATTAAGGTTCTAGCAGTTTTTATTTTATATAGTGCATGTATCACTGAGAGTTTTAAAACTAATGTGGTGTTAGATACACATCGCATTGTCCTGTCTTATTGTAATGTAAACTTGTCATTGCTAGTATACACTTTCTATTGGATTTAAATTTTATATTTGTTTTTGTACAAAGGAAAAAATAAAACTGCATTATGAACAGTCAGTGTTGTGGATCATGGATGTGCTGATGGGTCCAAACCCTGTAAAGTGTGTGTTTGAGACATCTTTCTAAGGGAGCTGAAAGAAGGGTGGTTTTGTGATTATTATTTAATTGTTTGTGGGGATTTTGGGTGTGGGTTTTTTCCTGCCTGCTGCTGATTACCTTTTCTGCTGAAGTCATTCTTCTGTGGATGAATTATCCATAGGTTCAGTATCTGAAGAGCAAACTGTTTGTATTTGCTATGCCCAAGGTACTGCTAAAACTGTCACGTGAGGAGATCTCAATGCACCTCTGGGGCCTTTCCTCCTGCTCCCCATGGTGTAGGTTCTCTGCACATTTGCATGTCTTCAATGCTTTGCAGACTCCTCTCAGTGCAGAAGTCTTCCAAAGATAAGCAGCCAAATCCCTCTGGTTTGTCTCAGATGGTTCTTTGTTTGCAAGGATGTCGTACTGCTCCTGTGGCAACCGAGGGATTTGATGGGGAAGGTAAGTCTTTGATATTTGCTGCTTCTCTTAAGGCAGACTCGCAGTTAGGGGAGGCTGGCTGATGGAGTTCTGTGGGCAGGAATTCCTGCAGTGTCTGACAGGCTCACCTGGAGTCAGTAGATGAGTGTTGCACAAGCTGGAGGATGAATGAGCATCGAGTGTCTGTGTCAGGTAAGAATACAAGGCGAAGTGAAAATACCTGAATGTGTCACTAATGGCCAGTCCTAACCCAGGACAAACCCCAGGATAGGATCTCATAGTGTACTGCCACAGATGGGGTACGAATACTGACTTAGTAAGGGGAGAGAAGTAACAAAATAGCTCTATGGGAATAATGTCTCGCTCTAACTGCTGGCCTCTCTTCCTGTTTGAGTTGATTATTGTGAATAACAAGAACAATAAATCTGGCTAGCTGTCTCTTATGGGATGTATTAGCTGCCTGCCATCACATCTTCATAAGCTGGGAGGGAAGCGCTCCTGCTGCATGCGTTCTTGTGCTGCATGCTGAGCACTCGGGTCCAGAGGTGAATGGAGAAACTAGCATGATCTATTCTCTTCCTCTCTCTTTGAAGAGAGAGCGAGCCATGCAGGCAGGGGGAGAAAGGAGGGGGGGAACCAAACAAACAATCCACCCAAACAAAAACCACCCAAAGGAGTTCTGTAACTGATGTGACTGAAGGTTCTGGCACTGAGCAGGAAAGCTCTCCTGGCTGGCCTTGCCAGGGTTGCCTTCAACTCCTTGCATCTCATGCAGGTAAGCAGCAAAAGTAAGAACAGAATTGTTAGTGTTTTGTACAATTACAGGGGCACTTGCATTGGTTTGTTTTGTGTCTAGTTTGGATATGGTCTCTCCTGCAAAAACAGAAAGATTGCCTTGTAAAACTATAGGTAGGACCTGAGTCATACTTCAGAAGGCATGATGTATGTTAGAAGTGACTACTGGGGTGCAAGGTGTTGCCTTAGGGCTCTGGAGTAATGTGGGATTGTGTTTCAGAGTAACAGTATTGCCATCTTGATATCAAAATAAAATTGCAATATGAGAACTAATTTTCCAGGTACTTCTATTTGATGTTCGTGGTAAGAATTCACATATTAAGGAGTTAGCACTTGAACTCCCGTAGGGCTTGCACACAGCAGCAGCATGTGCTCTGTGCAGCAAACAGGCTTAGAATTGGGCAACAACAACAAAAAAATGCAGTGATGTAAGTCTTCAGGTTTGCCTTAGCACAGTTTCTCTGTAAACAACTGTTGGTCCCTTCCGTTAGTCCTGAAATAATTCCCAAAATAAGACGACTGCTCAGAGCACTGAACAAAGAGTAACTGTGGGTATTTTCCCCTCACCGAGGCCAAAGCTGGACAACGAAGAGCGTGGCTTGGCAAATGTGAAGGGGTTTATTCAGCCTGATGGGGCTGGGACTACCTGCCCAAGCTGAGCTCTGAGCAAACTGATGGGGAATGTCACACGTAGCAGCTACTTGGGAGCTTCAAGGTTCTGCAGTACATGAGTAAAATGCATCACTTGGGGGGAAAAAGGGGTTTTCAGCTCTCACGCTCATAAGCAGTGTTTTATTTTTATCAGTGCTGGGAAGGAAAAACTTAACAAAAGCAGGTTTGAACTAAGATGCTGATGGTATTTGCCTACAAACTGCATAAAGGAGATGAGGATGAAGGGAAGTGAAATAAGAGCCTGGGAAGGAGGGGGCTAGGCTAGCTGCTAATAACTTCCTTTTAGTAAAGCTGTAAAAACACTGTCTGTGCTCTTCAGTCCCAGGAATTGATTCATATCAAGTTTCCAGTCCTGCTCCACAAAGTAACTAGAGTTCAGTGTGATGTTTTAGTGTTAGGCCTGTGCTTATAGTAGTTTTATTAACCCTTACTGTAGCAGTGTGGGTGCTTTTGAAAGGCTTTGGGGAATCTGTAATGTGCAGAGGTCATCTGTTAACTTTTTTAATCTTTTTCTTTGTGTCCAGGAATATCAAGCCTAAGATGAATGCTCATGGTACTTGGGTCTGCTTCAATATATTCCTCCTCTACTCCCAACTGCTTCATAGTTGAATTTTGTCTTCGCTCCATGGAAAAACAGGTGGTTTGGGGCCCCTGAGCGCTGAGATGCAGGTAGCCCTGCACCCTGCTTGGGGCGCAGGAGGAGGGCTGTGGAGGAATTGCCCTCAAGAAGGAACAGAGATGGAGAGACTGAATGTGTAAAGTTCATAACTTAATGACGGATTGGTGACTTCAGGCAGGAGCATAACTCTACACAGAACTGCACCTCAGACATTCTCATACTCTATCTGCTGTTACGGGCTGCTTTCCCCAGGTATGCTTCAGATTCTCCACATTTAAAAGTGGAGGTAACATATCCTTTGTGAACTTTTCTGAGGTGGAAGGCATAGAGAGACTGTTCTCTCCTCAGCAATATGAGACCGAAGACCTGGGCATGGGATGATTGTGTAAAATGCTTGTGGTTACAATTGCTTTAACCTAGAGACTAAGTAGGGAGGAAGAGTTTGGTAAAACTCAACATATGTTTCCTGAGCCAGATTTGTGATGCAGAAAGTGGTTATTCATGAAATAATTAACAGGAAAAATAGCAAGCTATTAATTGGCTAAACTGTGTCTCAACTTTGTTTTTACAACTTCAGAGAGCTCTAAGGAGGCTGCTTTTCTTTTACAACTTCCACATTTCATTAACATTGTAGTTTTCAATTTTTGTTTGCTGGACAGTGGGGAGGGTAGGGAGGGGCTGGAGCCCCAGCACATGTAAAGGGATAACTGCTGTTCATCCCTTGGCATCACATTGAATTTGCTGCCAGCAGCACTCTTCCTACAGCAGCCTCTCCTTTAAAAACATGGCTGCATTGCCTCCTGGCAGCAGAGTGGGTTAATAAAGATGAAAAAGAGAAATACATTCAAATACCTCTTTGTAAGCAATATTCTAAAAACTGTCCCTTGTGCTTCAAAGCAAGAGAAAGCCCTTTAGCTTAGCCCCATCAATTTAAACTGTGTGTATTTATTAGTAATGCTACTGCTGCCTGTAGTGGTTGAAACCTGTCTAACACTAATAGTTTCCATTATTACTGTGGTGCCAGGAGGCTGTGCTAGTTGTGTGCTGGACGTGGCACCCAGGAGGTGACAAGCCTCTACCAGAGGCAGCAGGAGCATCTGAAGGTAGAAACTGCAGAGGGTGATGCAGGCTGCCTTCCTCCCCAGAAGCTGCTGCCAGGCTGCCCATCCCCTTGCTCCTGGTTTGCTAGGCTTGATGCTACAGTCAAGTGGGCACTGTTCACTTAACATATTCAGGTTTTCTGTGAGCTCTTGACTGATGATGCTTTTTGTAGGCTGCAGGGATATGGAGTCATGTTGGGTGGATACTGCTAGCTCTGCTGTGCTGCGTTTGGCCCTCTGTCCTTCATTCAGATCACACTGAAGTTCCCAGGGATACCACTTTGGCTTTTAAGGCCATGGTGGGGATAACTTGCAGCCTGGAAGACTGGATGCTGTCTGGCATGTATGTAACATGTACGTGCATTAACATGCTGACACTTCCATTCCAACAGACCTCCAATGCCACGGAGGCTCCAAGCCACGGATTACCTTCCCGGAGCCTTTCCTGGCTGTATCTCCCTTGGATGCACCAAGTTCCCTGTAATTAGGTGTACCAGCTCCTGAGAGGTGTTTGTGCAACAGGAGGAGTGAATCAGATGCTTTTGCTTTGGGGCACTGAGCACCTGGAGCCTGTGGCCATCAGTTAATTACACTGGCTGTGAGCCACCCTGCCCTAGGCCAAAGGGCTGGGTAGGCCATCTGGGTTCGCAGGCAGCATTTGTTTCACTTCCAGATTAATTTGTGCTGGCTGTTTTGGGATCTGGACAGGTGCTGAGAGCAGGGAAGGCAGTGCTGTACCTGACCAGCCTCAAAACGGTTGCGGTGAGGCGGTGGCTGCTGCTAGCAGCCTGCCAGAGGCCTTGCTGGTAGGCGTGTGCCCAGGAGCAGCACGGGCCTGTGTCGCCCCAGTCCTTCTCGCAAAATGCCCTTGGCCTGGCCTGGCTGCTGTCCTCAGCAGGGTCGTGGGGCTTCTGGTGGACCAGGATCAGCGTGTGTCCCCTGGGGAAGTGGTGCTACCTCCCTGAACTTGAAAAGAAACAAAACAACACCTCCCCCAAAAAATAAAGCCCACCAAAAAAACCCAACCAAAGCCTTCTGAGGGAAAATAATGGGATTTGATAGTTTTGTTCTGGTGGTTTGTTTTTTTTTTCCCCTGTTAATTTCCCCTGTTGGAGCTCTTCAGGGTATTCTCGAAGGCGCAGGGTCCAGCAGAGGCCGGAGGGGAGCGTTCCCGCCCCGGCCCTGCCCGCCCCTCACAGCCAGTGCCGCGGGGCCGCAGCGCTCTCTGGCGGCCACGGCTTGCACGCGCGCTGACATCTCCCCTTTCCACAGGAGGCCGATTACTTCAGCGCGGTACCTTAGGGAGTTACGGAGCCTTCCTCAGCCTGAGCCGCGCCTCCGAGCTCCCTTACTGAGCCTGCAGGAGGGGGAGGCGATGCTACGAGCTGTTCCTTCAGCTCCTGCTCTTCCCAGGCACGGAGGTGGCTTTCCCAGGTGTTTTGAGGGCCTCTTCCATGTGAGCTGAGGCCACAGCCCCGTTGTCCTAAGGCAGGCAGCTTGAGCAGAAGCCCTGCAGCAGGGTGCCGATGGCCGGCAGCCCCCGGGAGAGCCCTTGCCTGCTCTCTATCCCTGTGCCTGCAGGCTGAAGCGCTGGGCGGTGTTGCCCGTCCCAGGTGCTTGTGGCCCCTGTCACTTGCCCTGCGGTGTGATGGGACACATAGGAGAGAGAAGCAGTCCATTTGGGGGTGTTTCTTTACCTTCCCATCTTGTTTGCATGGTCACCTGATGGCTGACTCTGCTAATTGTGCTGTGGCTTAACTAGGAAAGATGTGGGGCGGTAACGTGGCTGATGGCTGTTTGCCTGTTAAAATGGGCAGGAAAGTAAAGTCTTCTCGTTCCCGCAACAGAAGCTGATACGGAGGGTACACTGGCAAAGAATTGCCTGGGTAAGGTGTGTTCCTGCTAAGGGCAACGGCGATGAAATGTGCAGCACCATCTTCCTCCAGAGAGGCAGACGCACGAGGAGCAGCAGGGGCTGGAGCAGGTAAGGAGCAATACACGTGTGGTCGGCTCAGGGAATGGCTTTTATTGACAAAAGAATAGCTTTTGCTGGATATCTGCTGTGGGAGAAGAGCTGATGTGATCCAGCCAAAGAACAGGTCTGCTCAGCACCTTCCCAAGGGTTGTGAACACAAATAGGAATCTTGCTGCTTCGGTGCAAGGTGCCATGTGTCTGTGGCGTTATTTACATGGGACAACATTCCTTAAAACTAGACTTGCCGTTATGACGTGTACTTGTGGAGCACAGGAAGATGGTGAGAAATAACAGTGCTGTATTTTGTGACCGTATGGGAGGCGATAGGAGGCAAACTGGAGACAGGGAGGAAGGGGAAGGGTTTAGCAAGGAGGACCCAATAGGCTGTGATTCTTGCAGTACAAAAACCAAGGCATTCTCATACCCCCTGCTCCTCTGAAGGTGCTCAGAAGGCTCTGAGCCAAAATGCATTTCTACCACAATCCCAAGTCAAGGTCAGCAGGATGATAAGTACCAGATGATGAGGCCAGAGGAGAATGTCTTACATGATAAAAAAGGAATGTTAAAAACAAAAGGAAGATTTAAAAAAGCTCATAACCACTAGTTATCAAATAAAGTCTTCAGCTAGTTATTGAAAATATTTCCCTATGGATATGCCATCCTACAGCTGTACGTTCATAGAGAGTTCCTGCTGTGAGATCTCCATCAGGGGAGGGCATTGTGTTCCCCTCTATTCTTTGGGCAGAGAGCCAGAATCTCACTTCGGACAACTGGCAAGAGCTAAGCAGGTCAGGTTTAAAAAGCAGAGGAATAGGTATGTACGAGTCTGAGCAAAAAAAGTGTTGGGCAGCAAGGTGCCCTTTGGTGGCTGCTTGGATAATGAGACTTATTAGTTGTGATTATAGGGATGCCCACTGGGCTAAGCACTGTATTGCTGTTTGCAAGCACAGGGAAACCTTGCACAGCAAACATGGTTAAGGTGTGAAATCTTGTGTTTGAAGAACTTTTAGGTTCAGCTGTGCCATGTATTTCACTTATGTGGTCATTGCATGTTGTCTGTACTGGGCTGATTTGCTAGACTAGACCTGGAGTAATATTGTTGTCCTTGGTGACCAAATCAAACTGCCGCACACCAGGTCCCCCATTATGAACGGGGATCAGACCAGATTCTCATGGTGCTATAGACCAGCATGTTACCCAATAAACTAGTAACTTTTACCATGGGCTTCTGGTAAAAGTGGTCCTGGTATGAGGAACAGGTAAATGATTACAGGTGTTCCTGCACAAGCATGTGTGTACACAGCCAGCATCCCTGAGTGCAGCGGGCTGAGCCAGCGGCTCTGCTGTCTTGGGGACCTCAGCTCTGGAACAGGTATCAAGCAGTAAAGCACCAGGAGAAATCTGAAGGGTACAGCAAGTGTAAGGTCTGTAGATGTGGAGACTGAGAGCCTGAAAAGAAGATAGATGTTTAACTCCCTGGGATTCAAAGGGGATTCAGGCACCTGTGTCCCTCTGAGGCTCTGGGCTGGGCTCTTGGGGTAGGTTTTCACAGAGGATCACCTATTTTGGAAAGACCTGTTTCTTCCACACATCCTCCTGTGACCTCTCCCTCTGAAGCATGGGAGAAGGCTTGCACAACCCTAGAAGAAGTGAACATAGTCAGTCCTTCGTTACAGGGACTGTTACCTTGCCACTTCATCTCATGGCAGAGCCTCTTCAGAACCACAGCAGACTGAGGTCTCCTCATGGAGATGCGAGGCAGTGTGGGGCTGGACTGACTTGCTGCTTGGTTTGATTGTGGTAGTGGTGCAAACAGGGTGATGGAAAAAAATAGGTTGAGGAAGGAAGGATAGGAAATGGAGAGGAAAAGGAGGTTGTAAGTTTAGGAACTGGACTGAAAGAGGAACACCAGAGAAAGGAAAGCACCATGATGCAGGCACAAGCTGAATGAGTGAGGAGTGTGCAGAATTCAGGAGGGAAGAAAGGTGGACTCTGGAAAGATTAGGAAATGGGAAATGCTGAAGTTGAAGGCAAAGCAGAGTGTATTTAACCACATGTATTTTAAAACTTCAAGCCGGACCCATTCTTCCTGTTTCCTTTGCTGTCTGGTAAATAGCTGGGAAACCCAGTAAGGCAGATAAAATACCTCTCTTGGGGCAGGTCAGGGGAAAGAAAATTGCTGACTGGAGCCTGGGGAAGCCTGGCTCAGCCTCCTTGGCTGCTGGCATGTGGCGAGCTCTCTGGTGGCTCGTCAAATGCCATGCTCCCCACCACCACTTCCATCTTGTAGCTCATCTCTCTGGGCACAGTTCTGTCTGGGACGTCCTGAGCAGGAACAGCTTTGCCCAGCCCACAGTTAAGACTTTCATGTAAGCTCAGTGTGTGTTTTGGGTACATCTTTGCTAGACTTGGGATTAGAAACTACATCTCTTCTCACAGAGAATGGTCCTGACCAGCTCTGGTGGCCTCTCCTCCAGCCCCTGGCTGGTCCTGACATGCAGGAGCTCTGCGGCAAGAGTGGACTCAGCGGTGTGAGCACCACCGCTGCCACGGTCACAGCAGCTACCCAAAAACTAGCACCGAGGGGGGGAATTCTGCTGTTGATTAACCAACCATGGGCAATATTCACATCTGCTGGCCGTGAAGACAATGACCAGCACCGTCCAGCAGCAGGACAGGGTGCTGGGCCATCTTGTCTAGACTGTGCCTTTGCTAGGAAAGGTTGGACCTGGTGATGCTTGAGGTCCCTTCCACCCTGGTGTTCTATGATTAGGAACTTAAATGATAAAGGCTCACAGCTGCTTCTAGTTTAAAGAAACTAGCCAATGCATTTCCTGTGACCACACGTCCTTGTGCAGCCCTTTCCTCCATTAATTACTCCAGAGGACTACCCTCGGTGGGGCACAGGCAGCTCGCGCTGGGCTCCTCAAGGCCCCAGGCCGGTGGCCGTAACTGAGTCTTACAGCAGGGCCCTGCAGCGTGCGTTCAGGGGAGCACGGCCAGCCCGCGGCCCTCCCGGAGGGGACCCGTCCCCGGGCCCTGTGGCCTACACACCCACGGGCGGCCCCGGCCCAGACCGTGCCTTCCTGCTGTTCTGCGGCGGGCGGCTCCTCTATTCTAGAGAATACGCCAGAGAGCACGTCAGCGCGCAGCCGCGTTGCGCCGCTACACAGGATACCTCGGGCCGGCAGGGCGGCGCCGCTACTCGCAGCGTTACGGCGGCCGCCGGGCTTTCCCCGCGCCGTCAGCTGATGGGCGCCGGGCTGGCACCGCGGCAACATGGCGGCCGAGATCCACTCCCGGCCGCAGAGCAGCCGGCCCGTCCTCCTCAGCAAGGTCGAGGGGCACCAGGACGTGGTGAGCGCCGCGCTCCTCATCCCCAAGGAGGACGGGGTCATCACGGCTAGCGAGGACAGGTGAGCGGCGGCTGCCGGCCGCGGCGCGGCCCGCCCAGGCGCCTCACGNCGGCGGCAGGAGTGATCCGGGCAGGCCCGGCCCGGCCGGCTCCTCGACGAGGTGTTGGGGCCGCTCCCTTCCCTCAGCGGTCTCCGCTCCGTGTGGGGCTGGGGCTGAGCCCCCCTATCCCGGAGCCCCCGGCGCTGGGGTGCAGCGGCGGTGCGGCCCCTGCTGAAGGTGGCGGAGGGCTGAGCCGGGGAAACGTAGCGCTGGGCCGGGGGGGAAATCAGTTTTTACGCTGTAACTTTGCCAGGAGGCACGCAGCCATGACTCTTTGCCTGGAGCCATAAGGAAATAACCGAGGCTGCAGTTCGAGGGAGGAAAATAACAGGAGCCGGCTTCCCGCTCTCGCAGGGCGGCGGTGGCTCGGCCCTGGCGGCTGCGGGTGGAGCGGGGCTGGGGAGCGCGGCGCGGACTGCGTTCCCCTCTGGTAGGAAAAAGCTGCTGTACTTCACATGTGGCCTCCGGCCCCTGGAAGTAGATGGAAAAGTGCAACTCACTTGTGTGCGTAAAAATGTTCTGCAGTGGTTACAGGCAGAACCGAAAACGTGGGAATATGTTTTCTTTTGCCTTCAGCTGTGCTGGCTGAATTACCTGTACATATGTTAGTGCTTCCCCTGTCTTTCAGGAGAGTTGGAGCTCTCCTGCTGCTTCAGTCCAAACAAGCCTATTCTGATGGCTCAGTCTGAAGGTCTCAAACCTGCTTCGTTGTGGCTGAGACAGTTCAGGGAGTGAGTTGGCAGATCTGAGGGAGAGGTGGTGTTGAGCTGCTGAGGACAATGGTTTCTGGTTGGAACGAAAAATGTCTTTAGAGTCTAATCCTGATCCTCAGCACTGGCTCACGTAGCACGAGAAACATCTGTCACAAAAGCTGAGTAATGTCATTAAGCAGTTATTCAGGGTAAATGAAAGTGGAAATGAGGAAGCCAGGTACCACAGAGGGTTGTTGACTAGGAGAGAGGTGAGGGGGCTGCAGTGTAGTGATGAGAGCTGGAATTCCCACTGTGCTAAGTGGAAAGCAGCAGTCAGATGGGAAGAGGGGTAGGAGATGCTTCTTAAGAGCTTCTGTCCAGATACTGCGGCAGTGTTTGAAAGGAGCAAGTTAAAGTGTGAAAGTGCATTCTTCGAGAGATAGCAGGGTGGAGGGATAATTTTGCTGTTGCATTATAAAACTTGTGAAACTGTATTTGTATTCATTTGAAAGGCCTGACCTTGTGAGAACAGTAGGGTATGAGTGCTGAAAGTCAGCAGAGTCATAGTGTTACCTGAACTGGTAAACTATCTTTTTTTTGGCGTTTATAATTAAATCAAAAATTAAATCAAAAAGAGCAGACAGAACAGCTAGCAACAGCACATGCTGACTTCATCAGCTTACTGGTAGCCAAGGCGTTCAGGATTTGGGGAGGAAAGGGGAATGGATCAAGTGCAAAGGATGTAAATTTGTCTTGGTTGTAGTTTACCAGTTAGCTTTTACTTAGCCACCATTAAAGCAATGAAGTTTGTATAGGGCGTGTCATGGTGCTTTTACACTGATTAGGTAAAAACCGTCAAATTTGTCATACTTCTCGGTGACCTGGCAACACAAATTTAATATTAAAAATGTGAAGCTATAGCTGTACTTACTGAAGCTGATTATCAGCACTTCTGAGAAATCAGAAAGTGTTAGTCTGTCTTCACTTCCTGCGGAGAGGTGGTAAGAATGTATTCTTCGTTGGCATGCCAGGAATTGTTTTCGAGTGGCGGTTGAACTCTTCAGAAAACAGACAGTAGAAGTAGTTGAATTTGGAAGAGGAATGCTTAATAAGTAGCTCTTTAAAGTGAGTAATTGGATTCCCCCCTCCCCCCTTATTTTTTCCCCTGAAGATTAGTGCACTTAATTGATAGCTCATCTAAGAATTATTAGGACTTGAATGAAAACTCATCACTGAATTCTAAAAGCCTGAACTACAATTGCTGTAAGTTTGGGGTAACTGAAGCCCAAGATTTCCTTATGTTGTTTACAGACTATTTGAAAATATTTTTCTGAATCGCTTAGTCAGGCTCAAAATATTCCTCAAAAATATTTTTTTAGCCATCAGATTGGGTGCCTGTTGTAATAGTCTGTCAAAGAACTGCTTCTAAGTGTGTTAACATCAGTGTTAGGGTTATACCATCAACTTCTAGCATGTGATAGCTGTCTTTGTCTTTTTTCCCCAGCTTCCAGAATGCTGGAGTTTGGGGTGCTGGAAGCATTCAGCATGACATTAACAGGATCAGAGGGTAACAGGCACATGTGCTTTTCAAACTGCACAATTAGATATTGACATATTAAGTATTTTCATGCTCTTAGACTGCAGGACATCATACTGTGCAATGTGTGCACGGAATATGAAAGGTGGGTATTCAAGGGAGCAGAGTTTTGTGACTCCACAGAACAGCACCTGCCTCTTCAGAGCTCGATTTTGCAACTTAGCAGGGCTTCTTAGGAGTTTAAAATGCTATTTACTGCCTGGTAAAGAGGTAAACAGCTTCCTTCACCTGTAGTAATGCCTATGTCAAAGCAGCAGGATTTAAATCTTGACCCTTTGAAGCACTAGTATGTACTGCTCCTTGTTGAACCATGGCAGTAGTTGTATTGGTAAGGGCCAAGGATGCAGCTGCACCTTTATCTGACCAAGTTTTGCTGTCAGATACAGACCTGTGCAAGAAAAGCACAGGCCATTACCCACCTTTGGCATCCGTAAATTTCTAAGAGAAGCTTTGGACTCAGCTGAATTCACGTAGTCTGCCTTACTATGGGAGTTTACTTAGTTCTCCTTAAACTTTCAGAAAATGTCACACTGTATTACCTCTAATCTGGGATACCTCCTAGATTAAATCACAGCCCACTCACATATCCGTCACCTAGAGTTTAACATGTTACCAAACTTCTTGCTCTCCTGTTTATTCACTAAAAATGGGATGTAGGTGTTAGTACTGCAAAACTGATTATACTGCTAGCAGCAAGCAAAGTACAGAATTCAAGAACCGAAACTGCTGTGTACAACCACTTTGAGCAGTATACTAAAAGAGTAGGGCCAAAGTATTTTTGATTAAATCTTAATACAGCTAAGGCTGACAAGTATTTCATAATAACCAGAGGAATGTGTTTACAGGTTAAGGAGTGAGGAAAACATTGGTGCAGAAACATTCTCCAGGAATAGTGTAGATTATCCTCTTGTTAGAGGAGTTGTATTCTTTCTGTTTTAAATGATAGTTCCTGGAATGAAAACTAATGCTGCTGCCTTTTTTTTTTTTTTTCCGAGGGTACAAAAGATGCCATAGTAGTTCTATGAATATCGATTAAAGCCTAGCTTTTTTTAAAGGTTTGAAGCTGAAAAAGGAAGCAAGAATGTCTGCAGGAGTTAAATAGTTAATTTTCCCTATTGCATTTTTTGGCAGGATACTTGCCATTTGTGAAGCTTTCTCAGAACTTACCTAGAAAGGATGTTTAACTCTGTGTCCCTGCAGGTGTCTTGCCTGGCCCTGGCTCCAAGACAATGTTTGGAGTTGTTGCAGTGTGTCCCTGAGCCTGGGCAGCCAGCTTGTGTACCAGCTGTGGGTTAGACCTGTCTGCTCAAGGCTGGTCCGTGTTTTCTTGGAGCTGAGATAGGCCAGCGTGGGCTGCTCAGGTCTGGGGTACAGTCAGGTCTCTGGACTTAACCTTGCTATACTTGTTCTCCGCAGACAAATAATTACAGCAAGATGAGTGTTTCCCAGCCATTGTTGGGGGTGCTGAGGGTTGATAAGCTAGTGTACAGGAGTACAAGAGCCTAAACGCAAGACGATGTTATATTTACCACAGGCTAATGGGATCTCTAGAATCACTAGCACATCTGAATTCTGGTGTTCTGTCACTGTCAAGAGCTGCTATTTAAGTTATGGTATTAGGGGTTTATTTCTGGTTATGGAACTTAAATATTGATCAAAACTAATGTTTTAGTGAGCAGAAATTTGATAAGAAGCGTCAACTGCAAGCTGCGTCCTTGAGCTTGCCGTGCGCTGTGATTAAACCAGATTCCTAATGCTGCTTTGGGAACACCGTCAATAGCAGTCTAAATACTTCTGACTATCAGAAAAATGCAGTCTTCTGGTTTTGCTATTAGTGATTGATTTCAGATAGGAAAGCAATTGTTAGTGGTTTTAAGGCGTTGGGAAGAGGCAGTGCATGGAACAGGGCTAGGGTAGCTGCACGATACTTGCAGCAGTGTTTGTATTGTAATAAGTATGGATTTGCCTGCTAATCTTTTATCACTTCTTTCTCTCTGACGTACACACATTTGGCTTTTAGGGGGCATCTTATGTGACAGGACCACAAATGCTGTTGGATGCTGAAGGATTTTCTCTCCTCTCAAACCCCAATATTTTTTTTCTAGTACTATTGGGTGCTTATTCACTCTGTAAAGGAAACAGCAATTGAGGACAATGACAATCCTTAGAAATTGGTAAGGCGACAGTCAGTACTGCTTAAAGATGGCTTTTGTGTGTGTTTGGTTGGGTTTTTTTTTTTACATAATATAAACAAAAAAACCCCTTTCAATTACTTTTCTATGTGCATGCTTTCCAGCTGAAAGTGACTTCTGGTTTGTTACTCAATGTTAGGGAAGTTTGGAGGTCTGGTCTTTTATAATCTTGTTTTACTTCCTCCTACCACTTCCAAATATCTGAGTCTACTGTAATTTAAAAAGCATGTATCTGTCTCTGGGTGCTCCCTAATGAGTTCCGACATTTTTACATTCTTACTGAGACTGCTGTCAAACCAACCTGTGTCTGTTTAGGCCCTTCATAGGGAATGCTGAAGGAGAGGTGAGTGGTAGCCAGCTCTTCTCAGATACTGAGCACAGGCCTCTTCATTAAAGACCAAGTTTTGAGAAGAATGCTAAAGGCTCTAGGGTTGTTACGGTGGTTCTCATAACAAAACAGTTTCATGGTAGAAGACTATGGAGGTGGCATTGCTGGAGGGCTTCTCTAGGCCTTTTAGGTAGAACTGGTATTTCACAAATTAATTTGTCCTACCAAAGGACATGCACCACAACAACAGGTCTGTAGGAGAGAAAATCAAGGAGGAAAAGGGGGATTTTGGCACAGGTTATTTTCTGACTACTGCGAAACAGTCTCTTCAAATTTTGCTCAGGCAGAGCTTTGTATAAAACTGTCTGACAGCTTATCTTTGCAAGCATGAGGCTACTGAAGTCTAAATCTTACTTAAACCAAAATAAGAAGCTTTCAGAAGTTAATTTTGCTAACTCTTGCAGCTATTTACTTAGGCTCTTGACTTCAGTGAGAGACTGTATTGTTGATCATCAGTGCACAAATTAAACTTCCAGGACGTTATTTTCTTAGAAAAAGCAAATCCTCGCTTCCTTTATATTAATTTCTAGTTTAGTGTAATCAACCAGAATACTGGGAGGAAATAAAATCTAATTTGGAGAAGTCACCAATGCATGATCTCAATCACTACTATATCTCCTAATCTTTTTATAGCAAAAATAATTACATGATTTTAGCTAGAAGTGGAAGAATTGAATTAGTAAGAGTGGAAGCTACTGAGATGTTCAGAGCAGTTTGAGTATGATGGAGCTGCTTTAAAAAGCAGATTGAAAAGCCATTAAAATGCATAGGTGCTTCCCATGCTACTACTGGCATTTTCATTATAAGGATGACTTGGAACCATTACTTTTTCCTTTTCTCATGTTACTAAGAAATAGCGACTGCTCTTCTGAAATGTTAACTTTCTGATCATGAGGCAGGGTATGGATTACTGTAAAGAGGAAGCAATAGCTTTTAAAGAGACAGTCTTAATGCAAGATTGCATTGGTCGGTGCAATCCCAAGCACAACTACAGGCTGGGCAGAGCACGGATCAAGAGCAGCCCTGAGGAGGACTTGGGGGTGCTGGTTGATGAAAAGCTCACCATGAGCTGGCAGTGTGCGCTGGCAGCCCAGAAAGCCAACCGTGTCCTGGGCTGCATCAAGAACACTGTGGTCAGCAGGGCGAGGGAGGGGATTCTGCCCCTCTGCTCTGCTCTTGTGCGACCCCGCCTGCAGTACTGCGACCAACTCAGGGGTCCCCAGTACAGGAAAGACATGGAGCTGCTGGAGCAAGTCCAGAGGAGGCCACAAAGCTGATCAGAGGTCTGGAGCCCCTCTCCTACGAGGACAGGCTGAGGGAGTTGGGCTTGTTCAGCCTGGAGAAGAGAAGGCTCCAGGGAGACCTGACTGTGGCCTTCCAGTACCTAAAGGGGACTACAGGAAAGCTGGAGAGGAGCTGTTTATCAGAGAGTGCAGTGATAGGACAAGGGATAATGGGTTTAAACTGAATGAGGGTGGATTTAGATTAGATCTGAGGAAGAAATTCTTCCCTGTGGGAGTGGTGAGGCACTGGCACAGGTTGCCCAGAGGAGCTGTGGCTGCCCCTGGATCCCTGGCAGTGTTCAAGACCAGGTTGGATGGGGCTTTGGGCAACCTGGTCTAGTGTCGGGTGTCCCTGCCCATGGCAGGGGGGTTGGAACTAGATGATCCTTGTGGTTCCTTCCAACCCAAACCAGTCTATGATTCTATGAAAATATGTAACGGGCTGCAGTAATGTGCATTTGCCACTGAACTGGTGGAAAAGTGTCTTGATTCAGAAACTGAAAATTGCTGTTTTAAGGCACTGTGTACTTCTGGTGAACTCTTACTGGCAGTCCTATATGATGTTTAGTAAATCTATCCCACAGGTTTTTTCTAAAAAATTCTAAATACCAGGTCTTTTTAGCTAAAAATAAATAGAACGATTCATCTCAACGAAGTCTCTTGACAGTGTTTTCAGGTACGCATATTTACAGATCACTTAGGTTTCTATTTAGGAATGAGGAAGTTGGAGTTAAACAGTAACAAGAAAGCAAACAATGGTCTGGAGAGGAAATTTCAAGTAGGCTTAAAATAACCTTAACACTGTCTACGTGTGTGCTCTTAACTTCTTGATGTAGATTCCCTTCAAATGTGCACGTTGTAGGAAAGTTTTTAATTGACAATAACTTTCCCCTTCCTTGCTGATTCTCTTACATCCCTCCTCCCAGGATTTGACAGTCATGAGAGCAGTATAATACTAAATGTTCTTAGGATTGTTTTTCCTTTCAATTTTATAAAGAGCCTTAGCATGCCGTCCAATTTGTCTTGTCAACTTCTTTCAATTCCTATTTGACTGACTAACCAATCCTGTTCATATTTAGGCCAGAGGAGCAGTGGTATGGATGTTGCTTGTCTCTTGCATTCACGCATGAAGAAGTAGAGTCATGGCTTAGAGGAAACAATACTGACCTGAATATGATGGACTCTACGGACCCATACTTCAATATTTGGGAATGGAGATGTCAGTAATGTGCTAGTCTGGAGGATGAGGAGCCTCTGTTACTAATACTCAGTATTTGGCTTGCTGAAGGACGAGTTGCACAGACAAGCTGAAAAATTAAAAAATTCAGACTTCCATAGTGGAATGATTTGCAATTCTTTTTTTCTTTAACATATCAAACGCTTAATCTACTATATGACAAGCTATGGTTTGCTCTGCCAAAGCTGGAAAATTTCTGCAACTTGAATTTAACTTAAATCAGCTGGAGCCAAGGGGAAGGAATTAAAGGGATGCAGCGTGTAGCAATTTCTGAGGTGATCTGAAATAGTATTTCCATTTCATTCTTACTGAAACTCAGTGTATAAATAGTTTCAAAGAAGGCTCTTCAGAATCCAAGGGTGGCTATCCTTAGTGCTATTATTCTTGGTGTGTTAGAGTTCTATTATTTCTATTATGTTGTTCCTCTAACTATTGTGTCTGAGTAGCACAAAAGCTAAGAGGAATGGAGCTGAGATATAAGTAAAGAACTGGTTCGGATGCAAGGGATGATGCACTTACAACTGTCTTCTTCCTGCTCTTCCCATGGCACAGAACAATACGAGTATGGCTGAAGAGAGACAGTGGACAATACTGGCCCAGTATCTATCACACCATGTCATGTAAGTACAATGCTGGAGATGGTAAGTGATGCCAAGCACAGCCTGGGTTTTGTATCTGTGCTGTGGGTGGGAATACCTCCTTCCCATTTCCCCAAGTGCTGGATTCACCTGATGATCTTGAATTTGGGAACTTTGCAGCAACTCAAGCTTAGACTTAATTTGAAACTAGTTGTGTCGTGGGTGAGATCTAAGGCAGCATTCTGTCAGAACCAGATCCTTCACCAGGTAAATCACTGTGTGGATCTGCAGCTGTAGATGTCTCAAATGCTGGCAAATAACTCACCTGCCAAATAAGTGAACTTTTCAAAGCATTAGCTGAAAGTTCAGAAATAAGAATATTCTCTGCTTTCCAGGGTGTGCATCTTTTTTCTTTTTTATCCGGTTGGGGATTATTATGAAAGCAATACCGAGTAGCAACTTCGGTGCTGAGTAGATGGAGTGTCAGTGTGCTTTTTTGATTTTGAAACCTCGCTGAGCCTGGGTGCTTTGCTGTAACCTCTTTAATGTAGAGGTGCTGCCTAGACGCATACCAGGGAATACAATGACAAAATAACATAGCATACAAACAGTAGCCTGAGTAGCCTGGGATCTACATTAGAAATGCCCACTGTAATATTTTTTTTCCCTAATAGTTGGTCTGAATTACAGCAGTTGCTCCATTTATCAATTTTCTAAATAGATTATTCAGATTGTGGTCTAAAAATGTTCATACAAAATAAAGTGTGCCAGTAGGTAGTTCCAAGGGATGGACTTGTGCTTATATCCACTGTAATATTCCAGACTGTCCTATCTGGCTTTAAATTTCTAAAAACACCTTCAAGGCCACGTTTTCCGAGGGTCTTGGAGAAGAAGGTATTGGTTTAGAACACTGTATCCTCATCCTTGTAATTTGTGAGTGTAATGAGGACACTCTTCAATGAATTTTTTTTGCAAAATTTTCATTAGGACTCTTTATTGTAATTTTGTTGTCATTGCTTTTCACATCTATTTTAACTCTTAATTTGAAAAAGGGAAGTGGGTCTTTAGAGGTTTTCTACTAAAAGAGATGGTATATAATCTCAAAAACACGAGTCTCAAAATTGCAGATCTTGAGACTTGGTTTCATATGAAGTTTACACGCAAATACGTATTTCTGTCTAGCACTTTACTTTCTCTAATGATACAGATAGTATTTCCATTTCATACTTACTGACACTCAATGTATAAATAGTTTCAAAGACGACTCTTCAGAATCCAAGAATCTAATGATTCTTCAAATGTAAAGAACGGAACATTACTTTGTGTACAACTCAGGGCTCTGTTTGAGATAATTTTAGAGAGCCTAAGTGTTACTGGCTGCACATGCTGTTGCTGCTAGCTAGGCTTTCAGCCAGCGTAAAATTCCTCTTACTGAGTTGCATCTTGTGGCAGGAAGTCATGTTTGCATTCGGTTTCTAGTGGTATAGCTGAGCTGTTCAGTAGCATACTTTTCCTCAGCTTCACATATGTGAAGTTAACTATCTTATCAAGGGACATTATCTATGCAGACTAATTTCCACCTACTTGATTTTAAACAGCTTTTTGTCCTGAGTGAAAGAATTGGTTTTAATAAAAGTCATGTGTATCCTAATACCTCTATTTCAATAACTGTAATTTCAATTTTTTGTCAGCACCATGTTCAGCCATGGCTTATCATCATGACAGCAGACGAATATTTGTAGGCCAGGATAATGGAGCTATCATGGTAAGTTGCTGTGACTTTTCTTCAGAATGCAAAATAACCCAAACTGCTACACTTCATCAAGGAATTATTTTGAGTACGTTAATCTGGGCAGAGTGCCATGGCGGTGCGCTACCAGGGGCTGTGAGCTGGAGCTAGCTCGCGTCTGGCCAGAAGTATGGATCTGCCTGCATCTTGCCATGCATGTGTGTCTGGATTTTCTTGCTGCAGATCTTACGATGTGGAAATTTAAATACTGATTCTAAAAATCACAAAAGGCAAGGTTGGTTTCTTTCTGGGAAGTCTTCCTTCTGTCTTTTTGCACTCTTGCTGTAATTGCTTTCCCTCTCCTGGAGAACAGGTAGATACAGCAGAACAGAAAGTGAGTCTGTATTCTTCCCCTTTTCTTGGCAAAGGAGGGGAATCTTGTGACTCTCAGATGCTTTAACAGTCTCCTTTCTCTATGAAAACAAGGTCAAAATAATAACAACTGTCCTATAAGGAGCCAGGGTACTGCATGAGTGTCATAAATAGTGATTGTACTGGTAACCACTGTGAATAGCCTACACAGAACTACACAGAATGGTGATTCTAGAGATAACTATTTGGAATTTTAAGCTGAGACTTTTAAAATTTCAGTAAGGCTAATGGATCAAATAGAGAATACTCTCACTTAATTCTGTCCATTATGAAGTACCAGATACTTACATTCTAAATATTACAAGATGCGGTTTTGTTTGTTCCTGCTGGGGCTAAATGAGATTGTGTGTCTTCCTGTAATCTCCCTTCAGCAAACTCTATTCTAAAAGGATGCTCCCTGTTGAAAATGTAGTTTGATAATAAGCTTAATTTACAGTTGCTGTGTCAGTGTGCTATGCTCCCACCTGAGAAACTGCTAGTTTTTAGTGCATATTGCTGCTATGCAAACTTTGGCCCGTGAGGATACTTTTCTTTTTTGGATATCAATATTGCTTATGTCACCATGGTATTTTTTCTGACAGTTTCACTTTGCTTTTAGGAGTTTCATATTTCAGAGGACTTCAATAAGATGAACTTTGTGAAGACCTATCCAGGTAAACTGTTAACTAGTGTCTACACTAACATCTGTGCAAAGGGGAGACATCTAAAATGTTTGGGAAACTTGACACCGTCACAGATTAATCAAGTCCAAATATGCTTTAAATCTGACTGACCTTTTAGTTGTCACTTAGTTGGGGATAACTGCCATGACATAAATGCCATAACAGTTCTGTTATTGAGTAATTCTCAGTCAGCTGTGTCTGAGTTGCAGTTGTCATTAAGTTCAGTACGTCATTAGCCTGTGAGTCTAATGAACCAGAACTAGTGAGTTCAGATTTTGCTGTTCAAGTGGAGTGGTTACACTGCATGAATGTTAGGGCAACAGCTTTCTAAGGGTGCCTTTTGGTACTTCCAATTTCCATCCTTTCTGTTATCATCGGGCTTGGTTACTTCTAGCTGAAGGTAAGAGTCTTTTGCCTTCTCTGTCATCTAGGAGAGCAGTAGGGAAGATGATCATCTTATTTTTCTGGTACATGGGGAATAGGGATTGTTCTATGGAGATGCTAATTTCAGAATTTGTCTGCATATCCTTAAAAGAAATACAAAACTTGATTGCTGGTTAAAGTTGGATTATTAACGTGAAAGGCCTGGAGGAGACCCTTAAAGCGTACAGATTATGTAGCAAAACAAAGTGCAGTTTGTCTTATGACTCCCTGACACTGATAGAAACGATGTTCTTGCTTTGGAGAAAAAGACCTTGTTCTTAAAGCAACAAAACCCCTCTTTGTCCGAAGGAAGATGACTTGAGAACTCAGTCAAGGGAAGTACATGTCTCTTGGGGGCAGGGTGGGCTTCTTTCTGATGCTCATGTGCTGCTTGCTTAGTGGCAGCGTTCTAAGCAATCCTGGGTGGGATTTGGTTGCTGTCACAGGTAGCAGTTTGAATGCCACGGACTAGAAACACTTTCAGGTGTTTAAAAGCATGAATTTGAGCATAGCTCCCCTGAGCTGAGCAAACAGGCACTTAAGGAAAGCGATTAAGGTTTTTAGATGTTCCATTACTCCGCAGAAGTCCTGACCTAACTAGAGGAAGCTGACGGTTTGCTCGCTTCTTAACTGGAGCTCTTGGGTATCTGGGCTGAACTCAGCTTCTCTCTCTGTGGGAGAAAGGCTTAAATTAGCTGACTGACGTATTTGGTTCACTTAAGCTATTCAGAAGGCAAATACCAAACAACAATGCTAACCTTTTAATTCAGCCTAGAGGCAAGTATAATATGGTGGTAAAAATATCTCCCTAGGGCATTGCTTAGATATCATCTTCAGCCTATGTCTCTCTGAATTAGAATGTAAGAACCACATCACTTTGATTTTTAGGAAAAACTAGCCAGAATCTTTTTCTTTCCACAGCTCATCAGAACCGAGTGTCTGCTATTACTTTCTGCCTGACATCAGAGTGGGTTATCAGCACTGGTCATGACAAGTGTATCAGCTGGATGTGCACCAGGAGTGGGAGTATGCTGGGGAGACATTACTTTACCTCTTGGGCTTCGTGTCTTCAGTATCCTTTGAAAAATTATTGCTACCCTTAAACTGGAAGAGTACTTTGTTCCTTCAGCTCAATCTGTTCCCTCCTTTTCATGTAAAAAGCTAGAGTTAAATCTGTTGCGAGTCTGCAAACCCTTATTCTGAGTAGATGTTTAATAGCTTTATTTCTGTTAGCTGTTGTCAGATAGTAGAAGGGGATGTTGTAACCATGAGTTACAGAAATCGCAGTGTGTACAAATTCCTAATTTTGAGATGTTTGACTGTAGCATCTTGTGGAAAGTGCCTGATAACTGTATCTATAGCCTGGCCTGTATCCTTCCCAGCAAGGCACTTTGTTCAACAGATGTCAGTGTGCATTTGAGTCCTCCTAGAGAATGAAAAGCCTTTGGACTGCTTTACTTTTTCTGTCTTTGCTCATGCTAAAACTTTTCTATCTTTAAGCTACAGGGTATTTTGAAACTTTATTCATTACTAGTAATAATTTGTTTGTGTGCAGTTTGCTTTCCTGCAAATTGCTTTTAACTGCAGCATTTGAAGTTTAAGAACTCTGGTTATCTATTCAGCTGAAAGTACTTCAGGGCATTCTTTATCCTGTGTAAGAGACTTACAAACACAGTAGCTGAAAATGTAGTTCATATATCAAAACTGACAGGTTTGTATTGTTGTGCTGTTGCTCCTTTTTGTTGTCCTCGTTTTAGAGTTCAGGGGGTTTGTGTCCCACAAAACGCTTCACGTACAGCTCGCCTCAGCTGCATGCAGCACAGAACGGAGTTAATACTGAGGAGTGTGTGTGCTAGGAGAATAGCTCTCCAAACAGTTTGGTGTCTCTGAGCCTCACTATTTGACTGCAATGAGTTCTATAGCTAATACTAATAATGTAATTGTTTATTATGAAAATAGAGAAAAGAATATGACCTTTTCTGTCAAGATAAAAATAAGTTTCCACTGAAGACCTTGGCATTTGAAAATTTATTGTAATTATCCTGCGTTTGGTCTTGTGTTTGGAAGAGCTATCTTTCTGGTGTGTGTACTAGGTGCTCGGTCTCCCTATCAGGAGAATCCTTAGGAGTTACTTGTTAATGATCCTCTGTGTAAGCTTCTGAAAAACACAGCAGAGTTGCCTATTCTTTCCTGGATTAGTGGGGATAATGCTTGCCTGAACTTCCAAGATGAAGAAAGGATCACACGTTCAGGGACTTAGTGGATTTGTTGAAAGCAAATTGTTTTATCTCAAGGCTTAGAAGATTTCAGAATGTCATCAGATGACAAAACCTCTGTTTTTCCATTTGTGGTGGTGGGCATTCTGGTACCCTGACTTTTTAAAGCTAGTCTTTTCTGAATACAACTCTTCTAAAGGTGGCAAATGAAGTGGTTCCATCCAGCTTGCAGTACTTTAGTTACTGGAGGCAGTAGCTACACAGTGACAAAAACTGAGTATCAAAAAACTTGATGTATAACGCGTTTGCCAAATGTGCCTCTGTGTTAACAGATCCCATCGTAGGATGTGCTGTGGCTTTTATGTCGGTGTGAAATGACAAAACCGCTTCTGAAATACTGTTCAGTCTTTGGTACTGTGCTGAAGGACCTGCACCAGTAAACTTCAAAATGCCGAGAACGGAACAAGAAATTGGATGGTTTCACCTTCTCAGTAGTCAGAACATTGGGAGTATACTTCTACTGTAAGGCAAACAACCTGTGGAGGGCCAGCATCCTTGTATCTTAGTTTTAGTATCCTGGGAGCATCAACGTGTATAATGCACTGAAAACCTAACAGTTTATAGGCGCAGGTACTAGGTAAGACTTGAATGCCACCTGGTGTCCAGTGAGGCGTGCCTAAGGGTAGCTCTGCATTGCACAAGCAGCCTGAGGAGTTCTGGCATCTCTTGTAGAAGATGATGAGTGTGTTCTGTAAATATCTTGCTAGAAATGGTCTAAGTCAACTTGACTGGCTTTAAACTAGGGGATGGATTCTCTCATGCCTTCACTAGTGGCTTTCTAGAACTTTTCTCACTTATTTTCCATACAGCTTTCCTTGCACATGTATGGAAGGGTGAGGAGAAGCGAGGAATGGAAAAGGTTTAACGATTATGGTCTCCAACCCTTTTAGAAGTAGTTACGTAAACATCTGGCATTTTAAAATGTTCTTTTCCGATTTGTTTGGACTCTGTAGCTGACCGTGCTATCTGTTTCAGTCTTGTAAAATATTGTAAAATACCAAACAAAGCTTCTCCTTGACTGGTGTTCAGATATGATTATGAAACTCGGCATGCGTTTGTTGGTGATTATTCTGGACAGATCACTCTCCTGAAGCTTGAGCAGAATACCTGCTCGGTTGTCACAACGCTCAAAGGGCACGAAGGTAAAGTAACTCTTCCTCTTGATTCCATTTGACCCAGGTTATAGTACCTCTTTGTAAATTGGGATGAGACGGTCAGTTGGATATCTACCTCTTAAGGATAGGTATTGGATAAACAACTAGTTCAAGGTGGTACTTACCAAAAACTCTTCAAAGCTGTATGTACGATTATCTCTTAAAGAACAGACACATTCTTGCAGAGGGGAAATATTAGCCTTATAAATACTGACAGGTATTTTTATTATAGATGAAAAACAAAGGTAGACATGCACTCAGTTAAACACGTTATCCACTAGATGGCCACCTTTAAAAGCTTTAGTCGTCTTAATATTGAAAAGAAAGGACAAGCATGTGCTACTTTTCCCCTGCCGGAGACCCTGCAGTATAATACCTAAAGCAGCTTTAGCAACCCCCAGTCTAGATTGTAAAAAGCCACTTAATTCTTCCCAGTGCAGACTTTGCTGTTCTGATCAGTCTTTACGAGACTCTAGTTCAATTTCCTATGTTTAGCTGAAGCTAAGCTATATGCAAGAAATGTACAGAGCCTTGTAGAATCAAAGACAAATGTCTCATCGTGTGTAGTATAGCTGAAGTCCTTATATCAAATGAAGAACCAGTCTGTAACGTGATATGGAGCCACTGTCTGCTGTCTTGAGTAAGACAAGAATGCAAATCGCAGAAGAATGTGTAATTTAATAATATTCTGAGAGAAATAAGGCTTGGTGCCTCTTCCTATGTGGTACTGGCAACTTGCAAATCAGCTGACTAATTTGCATTTGGGTAGGGGTGAATTACTGAGTCATAAGTCTCTGACCCACTGGAAAAGGCTGCCTTGTTTAGTAGTATAGAGTAGACTTTGTTAAAGCTGGGTAGACTCCTGATTTACAGATGACTGTAAAATGATAAAGCTGGCTTTGAGTGAGGGAGGCGAGCTGAGATTTTTCAGATGATAAATGCCTCTTCTGCTTTCAAGCAGAATTTCAGATTGTTTCAGTTAAGAGCAAAATAATTCTCCTGGCCCTAGAGACTCCTTTACCGCTGTATGCCTTTGCACTACTCTGCATTAAAATGCAACTCTGATAGATACTGCATTTTGCTGGTCTGAAAGCAGTACGTCTTGACATGGCACTACGTATAGTGCGTATTCTATCTGCTGAGTTGCAGTGGGCTTCCAAGCACCAACTTCAGCAGATGACTTTGGCTTATATACAAGTTCCCAAAGGGGATTGTGATCCTCAAAATGAGAACTGCTTTAGTGTAGAGGCTCATTAAATTTGAGGGGCAGAAACAAGTTTTGCTTCAGTTGGTGTAATAGTAGCTCCATCAACTCTTTTTTTTTTTCCCCAAAACAGATTATGTGTAATCTTTTTTCCTCCACAGTATTTACATAATATTCTCAAGGTCTAGTATCTCTAACTTAAATAGAATCTAGTTTTTCTCTGAGTGCAGCTGTGTTTGCCAGACTTAAAAAGTCTGATTTCATCTTGTTTCCTTTCTAGCTCTTGCATGACTGACTTCATAAGCAAGCAGGGTTTGCCTTGCAGTTCAAATGAGTTTTTGTCCTTCAACAGTCAGCTTCCAGAATTCTCCATATTTAACAGCCTAGTCTGTGCAATGCTGGGATAATACTCAAACTGCCTTTTATGGAGCGGATGGTCACTGTTCTCTGAGGCAACTATTTCCAAATGGATTGGTCTGAAAACAGTGTAGGCTGTTTAGGCTTACCTAAAGGAGGCAAGAAAAATCTCTTGCTCCAGAGAGCTGGAAAGGACTGATTTGGGCTGCAATTACCATTCATCTTGCTTTCAGACTAACAAGACTTATGATGACAACTGAGCAATGGAAGAATGCTGGACGGGGAAGGATGTCTGTAAGGGAATAAAATGTGCCTGCAACTTTGAAACTATAGGCAGCATGAGTGACAAAATTACTTCTTTTGTCTGCTGTCTACGTTACCATGCATATAGGTTTAGTATCAGACTGCTACTGTCAGGTGACTCATTTCTTTCTGTCTGACTTATGAGGTGCACAGCTGGGGTGGGCGTTCTGAAATCTAGTTTTGTAATTCGTATGTAGTGGCCAGATTTGCTAACAGCAGTGAAACTGTCGCTTAGTTTCTTATTCCAAGTATTTTAAGGCTGTAAATGGTGGTATAAGGGAGTTGGTTTACCTGGGAACAGTGCGTGCTGTCCTGCAATCACTGACCAAGCACCTTACTGTATTGTGGATACTAGTCTCTGCTTGGCAAGTTTTAGTACTTTTCATCTTCCCAAAGATGGAGCAGCCTGCTGACTCTTAACAAATACCTAAACACAGGGGGCAGAAAGCCGGTAACTCAAACTTTGTGGCTTATGCTTCGCATCTAACTTCTTAAGGATGTTTTGTTCTGTTGTCAAGTGCGCTTTGCGTCTTTAGCAGGACTGTATCTCGCTGTTGCGTGCTGTCCTTTGTCTTAAGACTTTTGGTATGTTACTGTAGTGAGGGAGTACCTCAGGTCTCTCTTTAATGACCCAAAAGAGCGTTATTGTGTTGGTGAGTGACTCCCTTAGCTCTAACTGCAGAATATTCTTTCCTAGGAAATATTACTTCCCTGTGGTGGGATCCTGTTCAACGACTGCTCTTCTCAGGTGCCTCTGATCACAGCATTATCATGTGGGATATCGGAGGAAGGAAGGGGCGAACACTGCTGCTCCAGGGACATCAGTATGTAATGGTGTAACTTATTTTTCCTACGTGTTCTGTAATGAACACAGAGTCTCAGAAAGAATAAGTAGCATGGCAAGATACTTGAATCTTTGTCAGTAATGGAGGAGACTTTTTGCAGAACTCTGAAGGCTTTGTTGGGGAAGAAGGATAATCAGTACTAGGAAAGCATTACTGCTAAATGTATGTTTGGGGTTTTCTTTGCTCATGTTTGATATTTCTGAACCATGAGTAATGAGAATATAACATAAAAGTAGGTTATAGAAAGAAATCAGTAAAAATCCTAAATCATCTTTCTTGGCCTTTATGTAAAAGTTGCATGCTGCTGTATTGTAAGTACTTCACTGAGCTGCCTGTGAGGGTGGAGCTAGAAACTTAATGTATAAGGATGTTTGTGTACCCGTGTAGAATAAGCTTCAATATGTTCCTGTTCTCTGTCTCTTTCTATCAGTGAGGTGGTAAGCTGGTAAATGACAGGAGTGGGTCTCAAGGCTTCAGAAAAGCATGTCCTATCTCCACTGCTAGGTAGTTAGTTGTCTGTATTTAATCAACTGTTTATTTTTAGAGACACGCAACACTAGCTGTCTTCTTTAAATCTAGGGTCTGTAATTCAGCCTGACAGGCAGTTCACCACTGAAGATATATTCTACTTAGAAATGCAGTGGCAGTAGAGATCTTGTTCATGTTTAAAGATGTATTTGTATAGTGCATTCTCCTCTTGTCTAATTCCATAGATGCCACCATCCACCTTTGATCAAGACTGATAGCCTTAGCCCTAGAACTTTTGATAAATCTTGAGGATTTAGTTTTATGGCTAAAGAACTAATAATAGCATACTGATTACAAAAAAGTAACTGAAGTCAGTGACTGGAGGACTTTATACTGCTGTTACAGCTGCATCATGTGTCCTGATGAAGACTTATAGCACTGTTAGTTTCTCTTCAGACATCACACTTAGCATCAAACTTCATACTGGCTGGGAAAGTAAGTTCTGAGAAGGAGAATGGCTTTTTAAATTCAACTTAGATGTTGCAAAGCAGTCTAGTACTGTTGAGATCCTTTGTTTAGTTTCTTAGGGTAAACTTGTTTTGCCATGACTCTCTATTTAGGATTAAACTGTCTTATTGGTGAATGCATGCTTTGCTTTGCAGCTACAGACTTTTTGCAATTCATTAGCAAAAGTGGAAGCTCTCCTTCCTAGTTGTGTCTTGAAACAAATATTTCTCTTTATTTTTCCAGTTGTCTCTGTTTTGATAACTGACTCTCCTTGCCAACATAGGAGAGTATTTGCGTGCACCCTCTGAGCCAGGTGACACTCAGCTCACTCTCAGAGCTTACTGCCAGCAAATGTTGACATGGAACTGTCCCTCTGGTATTCTGGTCAAGCCTGTAAGAACACTGTTCTAGGCATCATCCTGATGCTAGGGTAGTGCTTAAATGACAGCATCTCTTCGTTCATCTTCATAGGTCTACTTAGTAGACTTGGCAAAGTGTTTGGAAACCAGTTTGGGCTTCCTAGAAAAATTTACAAGGATAAATGGGGTTTTGCTGGGAAACTAAGCTTTGTTTCCATACCTGTCTATGGATAAATCATGTCTGTTTTGTTCGCAGTGACAAGGTGCAGGCTATCTGCTACATCCAGCTGACACGGCAGCTAGTATCTTGTTCAGCTGATGGAGGAATTGCTGTTTGGAATATGGATATCAACCGAGAAGAGGTAAGATCATGTCCTAGGTCAAAGATTTCTTTAATTTTTTCCCCTTTTCAGAGGCTGATGTCACTTCACTTAGTCAGATCTGCAGGCTGTTTTCCTCACGTTACCTGAAACTTTAAGGCTGAATGATATGACTAAAACCTGCGCTATTCTAGTGGCTGTCCATACTGCATTGTAGTAGATGGATTCCCAGGACAGGAGAAGTACAGGACAGGTTCGGGACGGCTTAAAGTCTTATCGCGGTGAAACATGTTCACTGGAATGGCTACAGCCCTTGCTGCTGGAATGCTCTATAGCAGGCAAGCCTTTGCAGTAAAGAAACCAATGGACCGTGCTTTAGCAGGCTTGAAATAAGTTCTTAACTCATGTCAAAGCAGGTAAAGTGGTGAGATGCAGTTCAGAATGTAGAGATTCAATCCTCAGACAACATTTTTTTAAAGACCTCAGTACACAGCAACTGAGCCTGCCATGCACATTCTTTCTGCATCAGTTCATATCCATCATAGGAGCTGAAAATATGTGTATTACTACTATCTTTGGTTAAACCATAATTATAGGAGTTAATTTTGCTTGCCCCCATAAAGCAGTATTTAAGGCTCTGCCTTTCTTGCCTTGTTGCGTTTCCTTAAATGCAAGTGTCATGATTAAGAACTGTTTTCTGACAGGTGTTGAGCTGCCACCTTAAACACACTGAATGCTGTATGTGATGCTCCTAACATTTTCAGCATGATGATCTTTCATCAAAACTTCTGTGATATTATGAATCTTCATAGTTGCAAGGAATTGACTTATAATACAATTGAGAAAGCAAGATGTGGCATTTCTCTTCTGGATCTGCACACAATAATTAAGGGATCTTCTAAATAATAGTTTTAATACAATTAAAATAATACGATTAACTTAGAACAGCCATACTGTCTCAGAACTCATTGGAAAAACATAATCAAGCCCAGTCCAAAAGCAAAGAAACTAAATGTTTGAAGAATGATGAACATACTGTCTCTGAAGCATTAGCTAGCCAGTCATGTAATAGGGTATCTTTAAATTTGCGTTAATGCACATAAGACTACAAGACAGACTTTTTGATTAAAAGGCATGGTAACTCCACTGAGAGCTGTACTATTATCTCGGGCACGTCCAACTGCATGTTGGTAATAGTGTTGGTAGTGATGACAGGTTTTTACCTCCTATTTAATGCCTGAAATTAAGATGAAAAGACTAGGAAGATATCCTGTTTTTCTGTACGAGGGAGCCAGAAAGTGGATTGTCTTCTCAAAAATGCTATGAAGTGAAAACTGCTATTGTAAGTAACTGAATGAAGCAATATGGAACATCTCACCTGGTGGAGAGGCAACTCATTTCCTCTTGTAACTACCCTTCTCAATATTTTCCACAAGCATGGGGGAAGGATGCAATCAGGGTTGAAGATATAGGAACTGGACATCTGATATTAATAAACATTCATGGTGAGATGGTGGTGCAACTGACAATGCTATTGTTTTATTGCTGTCAACAGTGGATGTAAGTGAATTGAGGGTAGAAGCTTCTTTGTTCTTCCAGCTTTCCTCCTGTCAGGTTTCAGGGAGACTCCCCCATCAGTTGTGTAAAGTTGTATAGAATATACATGTATTCAAGTCTATTTACGAAAAATATTGTGCCTCTCTTTCTATGCTTTACAATTATGCTCAGCCAAAGTATCTGAGAACATTGAAATTTATGAATGCTCTAACTATTTTCATTTGGCTTAGTTCATTTATGGCAGAAAAAATGTACGTGGGTGGGAGAAGGGTTGATGAAGATGTGAACAGGCTGGAAAATGCAGAGTTCTTCATTATTTCAAACTGCAATCCTAGGGAAGCAGAAAAGATATTTACTTCTAGAATTTACTTCTGAACCCTCCTTCTCTCTTAGCAGGGGTGACTGCCTTATAGCTTCTACAACTTGGATTGTACTAGCTCTTAAAAATCATCTAGGTAACCAGAACAGCAGTCTTTGAATGCCTGCAGCAAGTTTAATAACTTAGATGTTTGAATTAGTTTTTTATTAAGGCAATAACATCACATACTGCTGTGGGCTTAAAAAAATATAGGAGGCGTATAGGTAACAAATAACTGTAGTCTTGGGTTTTTTTGTACTAAACTATACTCCAGGCAATCTATTGTTGTAATGGCTGGAGCTGAGGCAAGGCATCTTTCCAAGTAAAACTTTACTTTGAGTTCTTAAAAAAAATTTCTTTGTTTGTGATATGAGGAAAAATAATTCTGACTGCTTGCATTTCTTGCTCTTCTGTAGGCTCCTCAGTGGCTAGAAAGTGATTCCTGTCAGAAGTGTGAACAACCTTTCTTCTGGAATATAAAGCAAATGTGGGACACAAAGACGTTAGGTTTGAGACAGGTGAGATCACTGGCTTGAGTGCTCAGCTGTACTTCAGCACTTAAGCAAAATGCAAACAGAAAACCACTAAAGCTGTTAGATCTTTTAAACTGTTGGTATTTTTGCTGCTTTGAAGTGAGGGTTTATTGAGAGGTCACAGCTTCTAGGCAGTGCTAAGATGTTTCCAAATTCCATGGGAAGTGTTGCATCAAACTTCTGTCACAGGGCAAAGCAGACTGTGCTGGGATACTCTGTTGGATTTCTCTGTGTATTTCTATGCATCAGAGCTGTGGCTAGCTAATCCTCACGTGTTGTGTAAAGTGGCACAAAACGCCCCATAACTGAGCAAATTGCAGCCTGATGTGTTGTGGGGCGCTCAGTTCAGTGAAGCAGTTGTGGCCCTGCTCTTCCTGGGTGAAAATGTTCCAGATAGCTTTCTTTTTGGAGGAGCTGGACAGGCACCAAGACTGTCATCTGTTCTTGACTTTCTTAAACTGTTATTTCTTTGGTTGCTTGTTCAACACTTCTTCCCCTGCTCCCAGGAGCTTGCAAAAAGGGGATGCACAGGGAGAATATGAGGGTAAATCCATTAGTGACCAAGACAACTGCTCAGAACTCCAGAGTCCTTGGTCTTTGCTTGAAGTAACAGCAGGCTTCCTAACAAGTTGTAAAACAGAAGCTTTGTTGTTGTTCAATGAACACTTGGTAAGATGGTCAATAGGTGGCACAATATAGTGATTTTTTTGTTTGTTTGTTTCTTCTTCTTCCATGAAGCATCATTGCAGAAAATGTGGGCAAGCAGTGTGTGGCAAGTGCAGTACCAAACGGTCAAGTTACCCGATCATGGGATTTGAGTTCCAGGTCCGTGTCTGTGATTCCTGTTTTGAGTCAATCAAGGATGAAGAGTGAGTATTAAGGAGTAATAAATTCAAGTAATACTGCTGAAGTGCAGAAAGACTTGTGCTTGCTCCACATCCACGTGCAATGCTACACAAATATGCCAAGCTGACGCTCTGCTGATAGGCCCCCTTTGCCTCGGGCACTCAAAGCACCACAAGAGCAGAGATCCCTCAGCTGGCTCTGATCAGATGTGGTATTACAACTTTATCCACTTTTTCTTCTTTTCCATGAGCCCAGATCTAAAGTTGAAACATACTTGTCTCAAGATTTCTGTTCTGGTAAAGGCTATTGATTGCACTTAAAAATTGCTAAATGGGTGGCTGCCAAAGCATCGCAGCTGCCAGGATGTATATGCGATGTACATGCATTAGTTCACTTACACTCACTGAACACTGTTTCTACGGGAAATATCTTCACAGCCAAACATTATTTTTCCCGTGCGTGCAAATTGGGTTAAACATCATTTGCTCTCTCATTAAACCCTTTTTAGCAATGAAAGAACCCACTGTTTATCTCGATATGAACGGCACTTCACCGTTCAGTAACCTCCTTGGACATCTGCAGTGCTAAAGGACCTGAGTAATTGCATGCCAGTTTGGGGAGTGTTGGGGTTTTTTGATTTTTTGTTGCTGTTTGCTTTTTTGGTTGGTGGGGTACTTTTTGGCTTTGGGGGTTTGTTTTGTTTTCTTTTGGTTTTTTAAAAGGGAGATGCTCTCTACTAGCTGACTCACTGTAGCCAACAGGAAACAATGTAGCTGAGCTTAACTCTATAACCAAGAGTAGAATTATTTACTAATGCAGTGTCCCACTTCTGCTCTAGTGTTGTTATCAGTCAGACTGCAGGAGGCCAGGAAATGTCACACCTGTGTAACTACACAAGCAATGCCTTAGCACAACTTGCTAATTTAATTCTATCCCATTTAATATGGCACTGCAGTTCAAAGGACTGATTTATTAGTACTCGAGCAACTTAATTTTCTCGTAAGTTTATTTTGCACTGCTGTAATGATGCCATCAGCTTCATCTAATGGCTGGCTTTCGTTTGAATTGTTCTCTTGCAGCCGTACTTCCTTGGCAACCTTTCATGAAGGAAAACACAACATTTCACACATGTCCATGGACATCTCCAGAGGGCTAATGGTGACTTGTGGGAGTGACCGGATTGTGAAGGTACTCATGTGCCTCTTTCCTGCATTTATGAGAGATTGAATATAGAGAGCTATGTTTGCATACACTTCTTTCTTTCTGGCAACTGTTGCTACAAAGCTGACTGTTGTGGGCAGCCAAGAATTGTATTAGTTGCAGTCTGTTCTTCCTGCAGCTGGATGAGGAAATGACCTGTAACTCCACTGTACGGAGTCTAGCTGTCAGAACTGGTAACTGTTGGTGTCCTCTGGACAAAGAAAGCAGGCATCAGCAGAAGGAGAAGCTGCCAGCGGCCTTAAAAGGCTCAGACATGACGAAATGTGCAGGCATCCTTTACTCTGAGCTCCCTGGCTGCTTGGAGCACTGCCGCGAAAAGCCCTGGTTATGAGATGGTGACGTGGAAATCAGACTGATGTAGAATCTTGCTGTGCTTAAGCTATACATCCTCCATGGGTGTCAGAACTGAGACTGTTCCAGTCTGTCCCTGTTTTTCTGTAAGCATGTTTATTACAAACTGCACAGCACTCTTTAAAACAGTCCTGCAGAGAACTGCGGGAAGACTCTCTTGAGCCCTAAGTTGGGCTTTTGGTTTGTAAGGCTGGTATATAATTCTCTGACATTTTCCTCAAGTATAGTTTAAACAGGATTTGTTACCTTGTGTCCAGGGAAGTGGTCTTTATGTTTGCTTCATTACCTCTTAGAGAAGTAACCTCTCAGATCTTACAATAAAGCTATGTAATTCTTCACAATATTTTCTTCCAGATCTGGGACATGACGCCAGTAGTTGGTTGTAGCCTTGCAACTGGCTTCTCTTCACGCTGATCTCATACCTGACAGGTTTATGCACCTTATGTACAGCAATATGCACCGAACGAATGGAATCCTTCTTAAGAATATTACCACAAACACTGGTTGCTTGATTCTTCTCCTGCTGCTGTTCCAGGATGGACAGTCACCTTTGTTGAGCACGGCTTTTCTGTTGGGCTCACCAGGAACCTCCTTGGTGCAGAAGTGCAGTTTCGCAGCCGCTTGGACTAACGTAAAATGGCTTACCTGCAATATGACACCTTGATGAAAGGACCTGTTGTTTCTTGGTTTACATATGTAGTGTTAACAATGTGCTATCTCTGCTGATGTATCTTGTACAGGTACCTGGTAGCTAAAACATTATCAGAGTAAAATGAGTGTAGTAAATTCAATTAGTGCAAATAGTAAATTATCTTATGCTCTCTTCCAAAAAGCAGTTCTGTAGAAATACTTTTGAGCAGTCATGTCCAAACTGCCTTCAGAAGGTATGTTGGTTATTCCTATGGAAGGAGGAGATACTTCAAAGTGGCAGGTAGCTTCTTTCAGATGAGATAGTAAGAGAACCTTTGGTCACGCAAGATTTCCTTTGTTGGCTTTCTTGTAGTGTTTGTCTTCAAGTTTAGTTATTAGTGAAATCACTTTTGTGGGAGAACTGTTCTGTTTAGGTAGCTGGTGAGTCTTTGAACAATTCTAGGCTCTTTACGTAGTGTTTTAGCATAGCTAATAAACTTGTGTAGTTCTTATGAAAATGTGCAGCCCAGCTACTCTACTTTAAAGACCGGCCGTAGGTATGAGCCATATACTCTGACAAGTCTGTAATGCTGTTAGACTGGGAAGCTAAGCAAATCTGCCTTGTTAAATGTAATGGCTAAGAAAAAATGGCCAACTAAATTTTAGAGACTTTTTCCTGTGGAAAGGCTGATGTTTCTTTAAGGGTAGGGAACCTGTCTCTGCTAAAGGGCAGCATAAATTCAAATACTGCCTTGGTGTTGCTTAAAACCGATAAACACTGAGCAATAGTTACTGAGGTACAGCTGCTTTTTTCCCTGCACCCAGGTCTGTTAATCCTGAGATTTCTATATTGATCCTTCCGTGTTTCAAAGCTGAGAACTATGAAGAAGAGCTGGGAGGCTTTTATGACTGCAGTTGGCACATACAGGAAATAACTGTCAGTTGTGTGAATCTCCTAGATTTGAACTTATTTTGAAACTTTGAAAGCTAAAGTAATGGGTCACGGAGTTTAAGCTTGGAGCTATATAGATTTTTCTGAAAACAGATGCATATGTGTGAGGACAAAAATGTGGGTAGGTCAACTGGCCCAGAATAGGTGGTGTTGCACAACTCTCAAAGGTAAGAGACTCTTTCTGGCAGAGGACTTAAGGATTAGAATGTCTTTATTTACAGCAGCAGTCAGGTGGTGCTATGAGTGTTAGTGAATTCAAGTCCTAGGTGTGTAACTTGACACTAATAATCTGCATTGGACCATGCTGTAGGCTGAAGTAGATGAAGATGGTGGCATCATTAATACATCATTAGTCACTTGCATTTTAAGCCAAAAAACTAGTAGTCTCCAAAGGGCATTAGAATCCAGAATATGTTACTGTTATTTTGGATCTGTCTTTGTCTATGTTTCCATGGGCCTTCTCTGGAAGTTTTGCAAAGAGTCTTTTAATTTGCTAGGCTTATTGGGCCACTGAAAAATAAACAAATCCCTCTTTTGTGGGAATCCCAAAACTTGTCTTGCCTTCAGTTAGGAATTCAGCACTTGTCACACTGATTTGATTCATCCCTTGCTACATGCTGTATAGCTTACATTTTTTGTGAAGGCTTATTTCTAAGCTTTTGAGAGAAAATCAGCTTGTACTGGAGAAAAAGTTGTAGCTTTCTGTTCTGAAGACCTTCACCCTTGTAAATTAGGAAGGAAACTGAGTGGTTGAAGGGGTGAATGAGCCCTGACAATGCCCTGCATTCACTTTCAGACTTCTTCCTATCTGGCTCTGGAAGATAATGGAAGTCGTCTTCCTTGCAGCGTGTAAGGCAGAACGTGAGTTACATTGCTAGAGATGTTTAAGACCCTACAGTGCTGGTAAGGACGATCTAGGGTCATGAGTTAAGCTGGGTGATCGTAGATGTGGGATGAATAGCATATTTTTTCAGACCAGACGTACTGAAACTTACACCAATGATACCGAGGTGTAACTCCTTTGCATTTAGCACTCCTGAGCTTCAGCTTTTTTGGTTCTGATTATTCAGTGAGCCCCCCGCTCAGCATGCATCTCCCCCCTTCCCTGTGAATACTTCCTCTGCTTCTTGACAGCCACTTATCTTACATTACGGTTTTGCCACTAGATAATATATTCTCTACTACATATTGTTAAACCTAAGGAATCTATTTTCTATAGTTGATATACTTAAAGGTAGTGTCAGTTCAGAGATATAACAAGAAAATTATGGCTGCTAATTCATTAGTGATTTAAGTATGCTCTTGGTGTTGAATGAGTGATGCTTGCAAACCACTAAAGAGATAGTGTTTTGTTTATAAACAACTATTTTGAAGGCACATGCTCTCTCGTGAAACTGAACATACTTTGTGTCAGCTCAAGTGTGCAATTACTGAGAAGGCTTGGTTTGAAGCATTACTAATCTCACTTGTATAACCTCCTTCATTGGGGCAGGGAAGGGGAGCAAAGGGTACTAATACGTGCTAATTCTTTACTAGTTGTATTTCTGTACCCTGCATAGTTAAGAGATGCAAGATAAATCTGTCCCTTGCTCCTTCTTGTCTGTTTTTTAAACTTTGGTTACATGTACAATAAAATATTTCTTGATATTCACTTAGTCTATTTGGATGATCCATCTTTTCTTCCATTCTGTGAATGAACAACCCCCAATATATGCTCTGGCTCCTTTCCATGGCCCATGTCCAAATTCTAGGTTAGAGGGAGAGCTCGTCAGATGTGTTGTATTGGAGCTGACTGAGCTGCAGCGCGAGGGTTAAAGGCCCATGATGAACCAGTGAGCTGAGGCACACAACTGCTGTGTGGTCCCAGCTAGGGATCTATAACTCTATCCTGTGTCCTGCTTGCCAGCTCATATAGACATCTGGTGCCCCTTCAGAGGTCTACAGAGGTTCTTGCAAAGTAGAGTATCAGAGGATCAACCCCTTCCCCAAGATCCCTTGGCCCTGTCAGAAGCATTAAATAAATACTAATTTATGCTGGATGGGACGAGCAGAGTCTACAATATGACAGATACAGAGGACACAGGAGGTGGTTACACTTGTCTCATGATACTTTCCCACAGAGAAAGGATGGGGACAACCTGAGAAGTGCCCTTATCCCTCACGGTTGCCCGTAGCCTTCACAGGCTTAAATATGGCACTGTCTGGCTTTGTGATGCTTGGAATGCCAGAACATTGGCCTCTTAACATGGTGTAGCTCACTGCTCCCCAGGGTATTCAGGAGCAATAGGAGGAATCTGAAACGGTTTCACAAACTCCACCTCTGCAGGGTGGCTGAGTACCTTATATGGTGTATAATGCTGTAATTTTTTAATTTTTAGTTTAACAAGACACATCTCATTTGATCAGCTTAAACTTCTCAGCTTTCTTAAGGCAAAATAACCCTGTTCTCTTGTTCCAACAAAAACTGGCTGGAAACAATCAAGCTGTTCCTGGTCTGCAGTCAGAAAAGGCTGTTTAGATGTCTGCGTCTTATAGAATGTTTTAAATCAGGCTTATGCACTCTGGATTAGTTAAGTTTGAAAATGTTTGAGAACTGCAAATGGTGTCCTTGTAGTGAAAGCACTAAAATACATGTATTGTTGTCTAAATGAGAATGAAGAGTTGGATCGCTTCTCGCATTCTTTATGCTACAAACTTAATTTAAGTTTCAGATAAGCTATGTGGGGGGTCTTAGCAATGAGTTTTTTTGTGTGGTGTTGACTTTACTCATTGGAGGGATTTAGAATACACTAGATTCAGGAAAGGGACAGATTCTTTTGCTGCTCAGAGTTACTACATACTTCAGAAGGAATGCTATCTAAGGCTTTGTCTCTGTAGATGAAGTCCTCAGTTCTGAATGACCTGGCTAACAGTGAAATACCATGATCAGACTCTATAGAAAATGATTAATTTTTGCCAGTTTAACATTTTTTTAAAAAAAAAGTTTGTCATCAACTAACCATCTTTCAGCAGGTTGTAACGTGGCCTTTGAAGGCTTCCTCTGCTTCTTTCAGGGGTGTACGGCAAGCCTTCTCAATGATCTCTTAAGTGGCTGCTACCAAATGATCCCACAAAGCTTTCTACCCCTTTGGAGGAAGTAAGGGCATGGTCTCTAGGTAGCTGTGTGTGGTCTACTAAACGCTATTAATATGTAAAAGCTAATAGTTGAACAAAGACAGTGTTATTGGGTTTGTCGCTTAGGTGATGGAAGAAAGTATTAGTAATAATCTATACAATTCATTTTTCATAAAATTAAATGTAAAATATTTTATCAAATAACCTGAAATATATGGGGTCATTAGAAACTTTGCTTTCTACTTCTATAGCATGAGTTTTCCCCCCTCTCCCCCAATGTACAGGCAGCTCAGAGTTGCTGTAACTAACTGCTATCCAACTCACTTGTGTGCCCAGGGTCACTTACCAGTTTTGCTTTATAATCTGTGCCCACACAGAGAAGTTGAATCATATTCTTTGACTTACTCTTGATGTGTTATACTAATTCAGGTGGAATTGACTGGTTTGTCTGCAGAATACTTGGTACATTCATTCCTAAATTGCTTTTTGTCACAAAGATAACGTGGGTTGCCTCACATCTAGCCATTATAACTGAATCACTGAGTCCTATCAATTTTGTTTACAAAGGCCCAGGTGTGCCAAGAATCATGCTTTCTGAGTGACACCAGAGGCTGAGGTACCTCTTACCATTTATCCAGCTCAAAACCAAGATAGATTTATGTAGAAATACAGGTTGACTGTAGGATTTTCCATTTGTATTTTTATACGCCATCTTTCCATTTTTCCCCCAAAATGTTTTAAATTACCCTGTTGTTCAGGCTTGCAATAACAAACGTTAGAGGTGCACACTTTTGATTTTCTCTCCTTTACCTTGCTTATAGGGAAAGACACAGAAAAGGATTTCATTTGCTCCTAGCTTTGCTACTACAGTTGTCTTTCAAATAAACAAGATCCCATGACCCTCACTGTCTATACTGATTTTTTTTTTCTCCTGAAGCTTGTTTTCCTTATGTTTTGAGCTGCTCTTAAAATCTAGATGCATGTGTCTGTCAAAACTCTTTAAGTTTCCACGAACTGAAGTGGACCTCTGTGTTGCTGATCAAGAGTGGGCACTGCTTGCTAATATTCCTTGATGTTGTTTCTGCTAAGCTATAGCTTTTTTCTGTTCTACTACTGTCCTTTGCCTTTTCTCTGTTCTCATTCATTTCTCCTTCTTTCTCTCTTAGTTTATGGCTCCTTCTCCAGGTTTCCTCCGCAGTAGCATGTCCATATTGGAGTTCAGCTCCTTGAGACAGGTGGTAGCAGCTCTTGAAGCACAGCTGAACTGCTTGCCTGAGCCTCCTGATCCGTAGAATCGGCTGGTTTTGCAGTGGCTGAATTAAGGATAACGGAAGCAGCAGACATGGAAGGTGAGTGTCTTTTAGGAAGCAACCCGTTACCTCATCCGCAGTTACAAGACCGTATTAAGCACCCGTAGCAATGCAGCCATAACTTGCTCTTCTGTTTGCTACAACCTTTGCAGGCTGGAGAAGAATACTGTAAAAGCCACTGCCTCTTACAACCCTGGCTGTGCGGTGTCTCAGCTAAGTGGTGGACACCAGAGGTTTTAATCTTGGTGATTGGTAGGGCAGGTCTGGGATCAACAGCGTTGTCAATAGTACTTACAGGTTTTGGGAATGTCAGAGTGAAATCTGTAAGCATAGAGAAACGTTGCATGTATCTAAGTGGTGTCTGTGGGACACTCAATTTAAAGTTTGATCTGATAGGCATTATCTGAAAGAGGGGAAACGGGGCTGTAAGTTGTGTTCATCATAGTCCTTTTATGGAGAAGGAATGTTGGGAACATAAGCGTGCTTACAGGCAATGGGGGATGTTGTAGTCCTTCTACTCCAAACCAGAAGTTCTCTTGTTTTACGGTGTGAATATACCAACTGAGCAGTTGGCTGTTCCAGAGAATGGTCTGAATATGCTTAGATTTTAAGGGATGGAGAGGAAAAGCACAAAAGAAGCTGAGGGAAGGTGGAAAAGGCAAAGAACTGAATGGCAGTGTGGTTGAAGCACGTGGAGCCTTGATTTAAGGGGTCATCAGGATATAATATGGATCACTATGGATCTAATAGCTGTTAATCCAACTGAACACAAGAGGGCTACAATAACACGTTTTCTCTTGATACAAAAGTGAGAATTCTGAATGGAGCTTTATTAATGTCTGTCTACCTTTTGGCCTGCTCTTAGTTTTATACAGCTGGGAAATCAAATAAAACACTACTTGACACCCTTTAAGTACTTGTGTACACCTATTATTTCAGTACAGACCATAAGGATTTGAGACTGCTGTTTTTTAACATTTTTCTAGTCCTTTAAAGGGTTTAATGTTGGGACTATTTGCTGAATGCGCTATTGCTGCTGATAAGGTCCCAAAATCTGTGGCACAGATATATAATTTGATATGTTCTCTAGTGATATGAATGCTTTGTTCTGCATTTAAATTGTGGAGAATCCAGATTGTGTGAGCAAAAGGGAATATATGAAAAGCAGTGGAAGATTGTCTGGAAAAATACAAACCCCTGCCTAGTAACCAAGAGCAAGTGTTAGATTGCTTCTCTATTGATCCAAAGTGCAATTAAAAGCTACCTCCTACAGCTGAATTTAGATTGGGCTTTTAAAGTTTTCTCTTTCCCCTACAGATCTAGTATCAAGTGGAAAAAAACCTGCACAGCAGGTCTCCTTGTAAAATCACCAGCTGGAGTGTGCATCAGCCTGAACTCCTTTGTTCACACAGAGCTGCTACCTGAAGTAGTCTTTGGCTCTGTGTGCCTGGCAGCAGCTCTGTTCAGGGGCTGGCTAGAGTCAGTGTAAATGGCCAGTATTCTGCTTCATTTGTTGTGTCAGTAAAAAGGCTTTGTTCTGCAATAAAAAGGTGGGGCTTTTTTTTTCAGAAGGAAGGTTTTGTCCATTTTTTAGAGGGAAATTAGCATATTATATTTTGCTGTCTCCCTGCTGTTCTTTAGACAGTGGTTTGTGTCTCTTAATTGGAGCTGTCAGGATTTGTTTGTTTCACAGAATTTCCGTGGAAATGTACGTGAATATGACTTCTCAATCAATTGTAAATCATTATGAATGTATAGCTTTACTTATGTGATCCAGGATTATCCTCTGCAGTCCATAAAGCCTGCAGAGATTAGGAGGGCCTAAGACAAAGCTTATTGCAGGTTTAGGACTCCATCAGTTTACAGCATCTGACATTTTAGCAATGCCTTCTAAGAGAAGAGAGCTGTAAGAGCTAGAGAAGCTGTAGGCACACAAGGCTCACTGAAGCCACTGTAAGAGAATAGAAGCAAAAAGGGTGCAATATCCAGTAGCAGTAAAAATCTGCTTGCCTCACTTGAAAGCCTTTTCAAAGGACATTCAAGAAAGGAACGTGAGCATTTTCCTCCAGGCAGAGACAGAAGCCAAAAAGAGAAGGGTCTGAAAGCCTTTTGCAGCCCTTTTTGAGTAGAGAAATAAATTTGCATTACTTTGCAAGCTTTTGTGTTCAGATTAATTCCTAGGCCTGAGGGAAGGACCCAAAGGAGTCAATGGTATGGCATTTTTCTGGCATAAGATCACCCCACCAGTTCACCTGGCACAACTGTGCGCCACAGCTGCCTCCCCCTGCTCCCACTGCTGTGATAACCATCAGTAGTGCCCACCTGGGAAGTCTGAACTATCTTCTGTATCAGAACATTATGCAGGCATGCAGTGCTAGTGGGGAGAATTCCAACTCCACTTCTAGTTAGCTAGTCATTGAGTATAGCCTCGCTGTGCTGGAAAGCATGTAGCTTAGGCATGATCCTGTATCTGCAGCCTTGTTTCTGTAGGGCAACAAAATGCTTCTCTCTGCTAATGTGCAAGATTGACCACTGTTGGCCACGGCTGCGCATGTGCACTGTATGCATGATACGTTTGCTGCTGGGGTTTTTTCTGATGTACTTGCAAAAACACGAAAGCAGCAGGCTAGTTCTCTTGAGTTCATGGGTCTAATTAGGTAAGGCCTTTGCATAGAAAAGTATGATTATTGGGAAAGGGTTGTTAAGCAAAAAAAATACTATTGTCCAGCAACAGAGTAAATAGCATAGCCAGGTATAACATAGGCTGCTGAACAGGATTGTTTTCATGAGACCTTTTATTTGGGGGGGAAAGAGGTGGATGAGGGGTGGGGGACTGAGGGAAATGATCATCCCTTAGTTTTGAATTCGTTTTGGAGAAGAAAGTGTTGATGCCCTGTATCTGTAGTACAACTGCATGGTGGTGCCACATTCCTGCATGTTAGGCAAACCCAGTTCAAAGTGTACGCAGAGACGTGGCTTTCCCAGTGCTGCAATGGTATCTGTGGACACTCCCTGTTCACCAACAGCGAGGAACGTCGTTCGGGGTTTAAGTGCAGAGCCAGCTGCCTGTTGTTCTGCAAGGGCCACAGCAGGTAGAACTGGGGGCTGCATGGGACAGGAGCATGACCATGACCGTGGTGCTGGGGAAGCCAGCGGTTTACCTGCTGGGGAAGGCAGCGTGGGTACCATGGTGCTGCGCGTGGCCTGTTCACTCATCCCAGTTATCTTTCGGAGAATCTAGCAAAAGGTTTGGTCTACTGTAACATGCTGGTAGCAGTAAGCACGTATTTGGCAGGGTTACTGCAGGCAAGACGGTGCCACAGCAAAACCAGCGAGGCCAGCGCTGTCTGGCAGCGTGGCGCAGTGTGTGCCGCACCACAGCTGTGAGGTGGATGGCAAGCACGTCCATGCGGTCTGTAGATAGCGCTGCCTTACGGGCCTGGGGTGCGCGCTCAGGAACTAACAGAGGCCAGAGGCAAGTGAGCAGATGAAGTATCAGTGAGATCTGTAGGCAGCTGGGACCTGCATTTCTTGTGTTGTGAACTCTGAAGTGAAACCAGAGTCCTCAGCAGCAGGCAGCATCACAGCACAGCGCATCGGCATTGGAATGTGCAGAAACCAGAACGGAGCAAGCAGCAGTGGAGGGCTGTATGACGAGCGTGTCTGCACAGACCAAATCGAAGCTTATGGAGGGCAGAGAGCAGTAGGGTCATGCATGCTTAGGGAAATGTGGAAATTACCTCCACACTGTTAAATGAGCATAAGGAGCGCACCCCTGCGTATGCTCTCTGCTCTTGCAAACAAGCATTTCCAACTGGGAGTGGATTTCAGCCCAGTTGCCCTCTCAGCTCTGCATGCACCATTGCTTTTGCCTGAGGGACCTGTCCCCCTTTGCTGAAGCCAGAGGCTGAAGAGGGGTTCAACTGGTGTCAGCCATTGACACCACCATGTCCCCTGGAGTCCGATTTCCCTTCCTCACCGATGACTCGGATTCATCTAGCACTGCACCGAGAGCAGGGCATGGCTCTGCCTGGAGCAGGTGGGAACCCCGTCCTGGATCCAGACACGCCATGCTCGGGGTGAGATGCATGGTGTGTGCTGGAGAACATCGCTCATTTAGACTACAAATATGGGACTTAAACGTCCTAACTCTTCTCATTTTATGCTCTTTTGGTAGTTTGCGTGTGGATCGCACTCCTTGTAAGAGGTTGAGAAGCCTTAGGCCTGGATTTAGAGCTTTTGATTTGAGTGCTGAGTCTGTGGATGTTGCACATTCTTTTGGCAGTGGCTGCTTATCAGCAAATCCCTGCCAGAGGTTGCAGGGATTTGCTGATCTACCAGCAGAGCTGCTTATGCCTTGCTCTGTCATCCAGCTCCCTCAAAAAGCACAGGTTAGCAAAGCCCGGCCATTTAAGGTATTTAAACTATCTGAGTTTCATTCTGATAAGACTGCTGAGCAATCGCCTGTAGCTTTACCAGAGTGTCTTCAGGGCATGAATGCGTGGAAGGGTAGAAGCTAGAGCCAGGGCAGGACGTGAAGAGCATTTTTATTGAACTCAGGTTGCACTGTGGCGAGAAAAGCGCTCTGTGAGCGGCTAACCGCGTAGGGCTGGGCTGGCTCCGTGCGCGGAGCGGGCTGTGCAGCCCCCGCCGGCCGAGCAGCCAGCTCCTCAGGAGCGGGGTCTGCGGGGAGCCGTGGCCCTGGAGGCCGCGGGCGCGCAGCTGTACGGACTCTGTCGGAGAGCAAAGCTGCCCGCCGGCCCCGGCTCTGCGGCTCCCGCTCGGCCGGGGCGAGCCGCAAGGTCCCGGGGAACAGCGGGCAGACCCGCTCTCGCACTCTGTGCCGCTCTCTCGGGCCGGCTCGCCGACGTCCACCGGCCCCGCAGCTCCCCAGTCTTCCCTGTCCCCCGGCGGGGAGGAGGCGCCCGGGGAGTTCCCTTTCGGGGCATTGTGGGAAGGCGCGATGCGGCCGGGGCCTCACCTGGCGCGGGGCGGGGAGGGAGGCAGGGCAGGAGGGAGGCGGCCGGCAGCCAGCCGGGCCGGGCC
>VWZZ01001633.1:379617-435773 GCA_013399095.1 Psophia crepitans | reverse complement strand
GGCTCCTTTGTGTTTGGAGAAAAGAAACTTGGGGGGGTGTGTTGGTTTTTTTTTTTTTAAATCATTCTGCTAGAATAATCTAAGTTGGTTTTGAATAGAGGTAAAACGTATTCTTTAGAAAGTGCGTGCCAGCCTGCCTGCTAGGGCTCTGCGAGCTCAGCCGAGGAGAAATGCTGTTTCCAAGTGGGTTTGAGCAAGGTTTGCACCTGTTTTGAGGAAACGAAAGCTACTTTCTCTTCCTTTCTGTCTGCTGACCCTTGGGGTGAGCTCGGGTCACACCGACAGCCTTTCATAGCCAACCAGGAAAACAAGGCTGTCACTGAGAGAGGTTTTATTAAGTCTTCCTGTAACTTGAGGAGCTCAGGTTCAAGTCGGCTCCGGTGCCTGGAGAAGAATCGAGTGTGGTTTAATGTAGATCTGTGTCTCTTGGCTGGCTCTGGTGTCGCAGCAGCGTGGTTTTGGGCAGTGGTGTTTTGTGTGACAGGAGCTGTGGGAAGAGCCTTTCCCCACCTGCATTCCCTGGTGCCGGGTAAGTGGAGAGCTTGGGCGGCAGCCTTGCCTCCAGCTCGGTTTCTGTGCTTAACTCCCTGGGCTCACGGTGGTTGTGGGCACTTAGTCGTTTGCAGCTTTGCCTTTCCAGCAGGTAATGTCTGTGAGAACATATGGGTCCGGTTCTGTTCCTTGTACATTGTGTGTTGGCAACCAGCCTATGTGTGTGACCTGGCTCCGCAGCTGGGCAGAGGTGGCGGCAGTGGCTTGTTTCAGCATGGAGAGGGGCAGCAGCCCTTCAGGTGAAAGGCCTGACAGGCAGGATCCTGGGAGGGAGGCCCCTTGGCTCTCCCATACTGTGCTTGGTGGTGGTTTGCTGGGATCAGAAAAGGTTGCCGTGGTTATTTCTTTTTGTTAAGTGTGATGACCAACATTCTCAGAATAATGGCTAGATTTTCCCCAAGGAGGGCTGCGGGCGCGCAAGCAGTAAGATGGTCGGTGATGCCTTTTAATTGAGAAACCACCTCGCTGCTTGGTAAGTCAGACATGGGGCAGGTTCTGTGAGCATGCCCTGAGCTACTGTCTTGCACAGTTTGCCTATTGTGTGCATCTGTAATATCAGTTACTGGCAGTGCAACTGAGCAGAAGTGTCTCAGCTCCTTCATTGGAGGCCAAGTTTTGTTTGTCTCTGTCCTCAAACGCAGAGCTATGTTGTTTCTTTCCAGTGGTTTTTCCAGAATGCCAAGTACGTGTGAGTTTAAGAGTATTTAGAAAGGTGTACCTGTCATTACATTTGCAAAGAGAATATGCACAGTAATGAATTTACAGGTGACAACGCAGTCTCCACACCTTAAGTCCCCGTATAGATATAACCTCTCTGGTTACGCCCTGAGACAGCCCTACATAGCCACTTCCCTCGGGTAAAGCTTGTGTAAACAACTAGAGTTCCTATTTTGCCCTTGAAGGTCAGTAAATACGGGAGCTGATTTCAGGGAAGCTGATCTCAGAACTCTCCCTGATGCATGCGCTTCACAAATGCCAGTTTTTCAAAGCACTCACCGTGGTCCTGTGGGAGCGCTGCTTACAGTAGTGCTGCTTATTGACAATTTGGAGACTGCCTGCTGTACGGATTATTATAATTTTATAATGTGAGCGTGCATTCTTACAATTCATTTTTTTTTCCCCTTTCTGAGGTCATAGTACAAATGCTTGCTGGCGTTGTTACATTCACTAGTGCTGTCAGCCTTGCCCTGTCCTCTGGTTGTAGAACAGCGCTGATGAAAGGGTGCTTTTGGTGGGTACTTTTTCACTTAAAATTCCTGGGTCACCCAGTCTGTGAAAGGGTTGTTACACTGGGTTACATGTCAAGAAATAAGGGTTACTGGGTTACAAACCAAGAATAAGCCTTACTGAGGCTGACTTTCCACAGGTCATTTAAACTCTCTGTAGGTTGGTTCCTCTGGTTTGGAATGACGTAGTTGTGTGTGCCACCTTTATTCTGTATTTTGAGACCTGAGTGGAAGGTAGTTGTGCAAATGGTACCCTGTCTTCACAAGAGGGTTGTTGCGGATTTCAGGGAAGTTTCAGGAAAGCGTGTGAAGCTAACTTCACATTCTGCTGAGAAAGACAGCTTTTCTGCCCAGCTGTTATGTTGTGAGATGTTAGAAAGAGACTTTTTAGTAATGAGGCTAAATTCTGGTCCCTGACATATATGGGTGCAGCAGAGAAACATGTCCTGAAGGATTGCTGTCTCAACAAAATCAAAGAGTGGGGAGGCAGCAGAGTTGAGAAAATAGTTAGTTTCCCCAAGGACACACGTTACTGTAGTCTCTTTCATGCCTGTAAGTGTTTCAACACCTTGCTCCTACTGCCACCTTGGTATTATCAGTACTGCTTTCCTGACAGTGGCCCTGCTTGTGTAGGTTTGAGTGCAGAATTGGTGCCTGCATAGTAAAGGGCCTGCTCCCCTCCTACCTGTGCTGCTCATCGTTACAGTGAGAAAAATTAGTACTTCTGGACATAACCTGAAACCCTGGAGAAGGATCAGAAGAATCCCATTGAGCATAAGGGCTCTAAAGATGTACTTGGCCTGAATAGAAAAGGAGTTGGCAACGGTTGTTTCCACTTAGCAAGACATTTGATCCTAGTCTCTGATCTGGGAGCTTGGGTGGAAGTATTAGTTGAAGTGACTGCAGCTGCTGACACCTGCCTGGTGTTTGGAAATGAACTCTCAGCTATTCTCAATATTGACCTCACCAACAGTCTCAATGCCCTTAATTGTTAAAATAGACATAGATCTGAAAATGATCATTTCAATACTGCACAGAATTTACTACCTACAGTTTGAAGAACAATGGCTTTTTTCCATTCTGTGATACAACTGTGTGTTGGCCTAGCAAAGACAATGAACTTTCCCTCTAGGCATTTACCTCTGAAAGATAAGAAGGGCAACAAATTAGAGTAGATAGGGGAAGGAAAGAAAATTACAAAAAAATTATTCTTGTTGGAGGTGGTGATCCACATGGGAAAAAAAGGAGTCTTCCATGTGGTATTTCTTTGTTTATTTATCTTGCAGTGAACTATTAGTGTGGGAGTAGATAATGGTAACGGGCTGGCATCCTTTCTAGAAGATACTGAGTAGATAGACTTTTCAGCTTGGGAGGAGATGACTACAGGGGAAGTGATAGAAATGCATGAATGCTATAAAGAATGATTGCTTCAAGAAGAGTCAGGGTATGTCCTGTGAAAATTTTAGGCACTAAATGTAAAGAAAATAAAAGGGAATGCTTTTTTCATGCAGTGTAGATAAATGAGTTTTAATCCACTACCAAGGGTGCTGTGGCTGTTCTAGTAGTCGGCCAGTTCCTAAAAGATAGGTCCACAGGTGGTTTGTCTGGAGTCCAGATGGAGTTTCTGGCCCTAAATCCTTAACCCAGTGATTCTTGGAGGCAGGACTACCAGAATGGTTTTACACATCCCCTGTTACTAACACTTTCTCCTTCTGGAAGCTACTCAGATCAGTGTACTGCTCAGGGGGTGATCCATAATCCCGTATTCAGTTACTCCCTGACGTTCCGTTGGATTTTTGAATACCATTTTGTGGGATTTGATAGGAGAAATGGTTTTTAGCTTTCTTCGCAGAAGTCTGCAATTTCTGACTGTTGATGTGATCCTCTTCCAGTTTTGGATGTTCTCTCTCGAGTACTCGCAGTCATTACAGAGTGTCACCGTTATGCCAGAGACTGCTCTGGACCGGCTGGCTGTGCAGTAATTGAGATGCGCACTTTACTGTCTCTGGGTAATAAGCTCATTTCCGGAGAGCAAAAGAAATGTTACGATAGATCATCTGCTGCTTCTCTTAAGTAGTTTTTTTGTTTGTTTTTTTAATATATTTTTCACTCACAAATGAGGAAATTGTAGACATGTCTCTCAGTCAGGAGGTACTAGGATGTGAAGTGCCTGGAGGGCTTTGGAGAAAGCCATGGCATCTGGGGTAGGCAAATGCAGGGAGAGGGCTGGGGGGTAATGGCCAGCTGGGGCTTGTGAGGAGGCGAGAAAATGCTGCAGAGCATGTGGACCGTGTAAAATGTTTGCTGCTTTTCTGTAGCTACAGTCTAATTACTTCAAAATCCCATGCTTTACAAACCATTCTGTAGACATGCCTTTCTGAAGGCATCAGTTATGTGCAAGAGCAGCAAAGGGACAAAATGATGAAAGGGCTGAGGAAACTGATGGGTCAGGGAGAGAGGTAGAGCTGCTTCTCCCCAAAGTACTTACCAAATTTGTGCTTCGGCGTTGTGACGGGGCATTTATGTGAGCCAGTTGTAGTGATGCCTAAATTAAAACCATACTGCTCCTGTAAAAAGAATTCTTTCTGTATCACATATGCACAGTTACTAATTACCATCCCTGCCCATTCATTTCCCTGCTGTCCTATTCCTGCAGGTTGTCATCAGCATTTATGTGGCTGCTTTTGAGTGTATGTGTTCAGTGGCCACCCCTGGGCCTTTGCATTTTTGCAGATGTTGCAGCTTAGAGAGGTGCAAGAGCCAGTCATGCCCAAATAGTGTTTCATTTGTGAGTAGGAATATAGCATGCAGAGTCACTAGGGTAGAATGGGAAAATAAAATTTACATTTGTGTGTTTGAAGAAAAGCATGACATGCCTTTCTGGCCTGATATGCCCTGGATTTATGTTTCTCAATATCACAGGCTTAACCCCAGGTACTCTGTGTACCAGTCTCTTTTTCATTCTCTGACTTGCCGAATTTGTGTAGGATGCCCATCTGCTGTCCTCTGTTCAGACCTGAGAAGAGAGAGGGCATTAACCTCCCCCTTCACCAGTCAGTAAATGCCTGTTGTTTTCTTGCTGCTTGCTGTTGGAGCTTGAAGGTAGTTTTGCTGCAACACGTGCAGTTCTCGATGGCTCGTTAACCAGCGCAGGAACTCCTGTATGGTCATCACCCTCTGCTGAGTCCCCCGAGACAAGCATTTGACACAAATTGGAAAGGAATGAGAAATGGAATCATTTTTGTTTGATGAAAATGCAGAAATCTATCATGTTGTGCCTTTGTCTTGCAACGCTGCATGCTGGAAGGAGAACATGTGAAGTGTTGGGTGAGTGCCTGGTGGTCTGCTTTGAGCTCTAGAAAAGCTGTGGAATGGCTGCACCCAGCTGTCAGCTCAACAGCCACCGGGCTCAGGAGATGGGGAAGGGGCAGTACCTCAGGCACTTCCTTTCCTCCAAGTCTCATGTCAACACCCAGATGAACAGCAGAATTAATTTTTGGTCCACATTTTTGTTCTGGAGGCTAAATTTTGAGCCAACATGTTTTGTGGGTTCCTATGCTCTGGCCCTTCCTTCTGTAAACAATAGTTGCTTTTTTCATGTTTAGGCTATTAAGTCCATGTTAGTTTTTTACCTTAATGAAAAAGCACCATTCTAAAAAGGAAAATGAGATTTTTTCTATTGAAAATGCCTAAATTAAAGGCTTCAGGGTTTCAAAAAAATTACTCCCATGCTCTTTCAAAGTCCTGCACAAATGTGATCCTAATTCATATGTATCTTTGGTTCTCCCAGAGCTCAGGTTTTCCATTGAGTGTCTTTGTTGGGAGCTGGAGGAAAGGGTGTGAGTCTGCTGCAGACCTGCAGTGTTCCTGCTCCACCAGGCACAGGCATCCCCGGGCTGAAGCAATACCTGTCAGTTGGCTGAGGAGCCAGGGAAACTCATCACTTCTGGTGTGCCCGCCCTGTCCCAGAGCAAAGCTTTTTAACTTTGGTCAGAGGCAAGGGAAGGGCACTGCAGTATCTTCATGTAGCAGGGCTTCGTAAATACCTGATAAGATGAACTGGGAATGAGAATAAAAGAGGCTGCACCTTTTGCCAGAGTCCATTGGGCTGCATTTTAGCTCTGTTTCTTTACAGGTGTTCAAGGAACAGAGTGGGAAAATGGCTTCTTGTGACTGTAAAGACACTGGGGCTGTAGTGAACTAGGGGTAACTCTCGGCGAATTGTTCAGCCTTTCCCCAGCTCTCCTCCTCCTTCCAGTAACCTAATGAAGATTTCCATGGCCTCCCAAAAATGTATAAACAAATAGAAACGCCTCTGAGAGTCCAGCCCAGGGGGCAGAAGGGATGTGATTACCTAGTTAATAATTGTTCTGAATGTCTTCAAATTGTGCTGCTTCCTGTAAGGTCAGCCAGCTAGCATCCCTGCCGCTGGCTGTCCCCAGAGCCCTGACCGAAGGTGTGAGTGCCGCCTCTGGTTCCCACGGCTGTGGTGTGGTCACCGGCCTGCTCTTACGCTGCAGAGTTCAAGGCAGGTTTTATGCGAATTCCCTGCGCAGATTTGTTCTTGCTTATTGTTTAGAAACTGCAGTTATTTCCACTTGCAGGAATTAAAAAGCACTGATTCAAGAAAACTGAGAAGAATTATTTTCTGTAAAAAAATGGATGTCATAGCTCCTTAGATGTAGATACAGGCAATCCTGGAAAGCTACGCTGTCTCCTCTCCGGAGAGATGCTGGAAGCCTGACTTTGCTGTTGGTGGGCTGCCTGGCAGCCTGCGAGGAGGAGGCACAAGCCTGGCTGTACGTAGGGAGGATGTTGTTGAAGGAATGCTGTTGGTTTATGAGAAATGAGCCAAGGTCAGGAGGACTGGACCTGCTAGAGGCAGCGATAAGCAGGAGCAGAGCCCAAGGGAGCTTGGGGGGCACCTGGGGCTTCCTTGAGCTGTTTCTGCACCTTAGGTAGGGATCAAGAAGTGACGGGCTTCAAGATGCTTTCAGTTCAGAACTTTAGCTCAGCTGTGCTGTTTTGATTATAGCTTTATTTAACTCAAGTGAGGCTATCAAGGTTTTTGGCTGGATCGATACTATGTGGTGTAAATATCCTTTAAATGCTAGTATGCTGGTCAATTTAAAATCTTCAGCAATAAGATAAGGGTGATTTCTGCATCATGAAAAGCATAAAATCAATGTGTAACTATAGTCACATGTGCCTGTAATGATCTGGCACAGCTTTTATTGCATGGACTTTGGATGTATTGTTGAGGGGAAATTGTTCAGAAATGTTCCTAATGGAGATTAAGTGAGAAAGAATTCTGTGCCAGTTAGGCAGTAATACACTACTTCAGTATTGTTGTGTTGCTGTTTTTTCACTTAATTTCTCTTTTCTTATTTGCTTACATCATACAGACTAAAGTATTTTAAATCTTAAAGCTGAGATTCTACAGTATTTAACAAACGTATCTGTCAGCTTCTGTGCTGCTGTGAACAAATATTTTAGTAATAGAGTAAACAAGTAAGGACATGAATATTTTTAATAACGTGGCCTTGTTTTGGATTTAACAAAATTGCTTTAGAGGTCCCTAAAACCCCAGAGCATAAGAACTTTATGAAAGAAGTCGCTTCCTCTCCACCAGGTACAGCCTGTCAGTCTGGTTTTGCCCAGGCTCTGTCAGCAGCCGGAGGTGTGGCTTTTTTTCATCCCATTTCCCTTTTTATGTGGTCCGTGAGTTTTTCATTATTAGCATGTCATATATTGCCTGTTGCTCTACGGGCAGCAGCAGGCCTAAATAGAAAGTTTATAACAAAACTTTTAAGAGTTTCTGAGTTCTGCCAAGCTGTCTGGTTTAGGATAGTCCTTCCTACTTTGCAAATTTTAGTTAACTTGTGAATTCCAGGAATCTTTCTGTTTTATACAGGTGACTTCAATCTGAGAGGGCTCTTAACTGATTTTGGAAAGGTTGCAGCAGAAGCAGAGTCTAAACCCAGTGATGGAGCTGCCTAGCCCAGCAAATCCTTGGTCAAACTGAGCAGTCAGGAAAGAGACGGATGCTTGCTTTTTGCACGCTCCCAATCTCCTCTTCTGCCTTCCCTCCCCTGAGGTTCATTGGAGCCCTCTAGTTTCCCTGTCCTCCTCTCCCACTGAGTGACCTGGAGCAGCCAGGTGCCACAGAACAGGTTTGAAACCAGTTGGCAAATGTTAAGCAGGTTGAACTACGGGAGGAGGAGAAGCACTTCTAGCGCAGGTTCTTCTCGCAGGGGGATGAGTTAGAGCCTCGCCTCATCCATCCTTGGAGTTCACCTTGCAGGAGGAAAGGTGGCATCTTTTCCATGTTTCTGTCATTGGACAGTAAACTGGAGAAATGGCCCTGGCAGTCAGGAAAGCCACTGTGTCTTCCTGTGTGGTCATCTGCATTTGATGTCTCTACAGTGGTTTGTTCTGTATGTAACAGCATCCTTTAGGCAGCCGTGCTAAACATTGCAGTACAGGTTAGGTTAAGTTTTAAAACCTCTGTAAAAGCTCCAGATGATCCAAGTTTGAAATCAGTGAGCCAACTGTAAAGTGTTTGATTGGTCTGGAGTGTGAAATGGCCAAATACTGGGGAAGTCTGCACCAAAGGGGACCTCCAGTCTGGGCTGGGAACAGTCCAGGAGACAAGTGAGCTGCTTATCAAATTATGACAGCCCATTAGCAAAAGAAGGGAAAGGTCTCCTAAGGAAGGTGGGAAAAAAATCACAATGTGCATTAGTTTTACTTATTTCACTTACATTTGCTGTTTGTGAACATGTAAACCTTCTGTATTTTGCATTTTTGACGTCTGTTCTATTTATTTTTAAGTTATTTCATATCAAAGTCTACCATTTTTTGTAGTGCTGAAACTCAGGGTATTGTTTGTTATCCTGGTACAATTTCCTACGTCTTGATAAAACAGAAGGCCCTGTAACTTTCCAACCTGATGTGTAACTTTCAGCTGCAATTGATTCAGAGACACATGAGAAGGGGATAGAGTTCAAGTTTAGAAATATGATTTAAATGTTTGATTTAAAAAAAACAAACAAACCAAACCCCACAACAAAAGACTCTTTTTCCAACTAGAAAATAATGGTCTACAAATATAAAATGCAGTCATTTAGGCTGCTTACTGACGTTTATGGAGGTCATTTTGCACAGTGCTGTAGGTGGTTGGGTCTGATTCAGTAAAGCAAGTTAATAAAATTACACTCAGCTCCCAGACCAAAGCTTGTCTCCTACAGGCTCCGCATGCGAAGGCAGGCGATGCTCTCATAGGAACTGCGCTCCTCATCCTGACCCACTGAGCCTTGGACCTAAAAATTCCCTCTGGCGTCGCCCCTGGATCTGGTCATGGTTAGTCACAGCCAGCACGCCCTGGAATGGTCGAAGGGAAACCAAGCACACTGCTTCAAAGGTATTTTGCTTGAAGCAAGTAATTTGCCTGTGTTTTCCTCTGGAACTAGAACTTTTAAAGATGAGTGAAAACATGACAGGGTAATCTACCTCTATTGCTAGTTTGGCTGTTGAAAACCAACGAAAAATTCCTTAATCAACATCCATCTTATCGTTAGCAGTGTAGGAAAGCAAATATGTTTTCACAGTCAAGGAGCAAAGAGCAGATGAGCTCTTAGATTTGTGTTTGTGCAGTACTTCGGCATTTCCACATCTATTGATGCATCAAAATCTTTCCAGTGAGCTGTAATGAACAGAGCTATGAGGGTGAGGAATGTGTTGTGTCGTGTCAGTGTGGCCGGGCAGAGCAAAGCTGAACTGAATGGAACGGCGTCTATAGCAATTGGAAACTTATGCTTACAGGAGTTAAGCCAGGTAACTTCTGGAGAATGTAATATTTACCTCCTAGAGAGTTCCCCAGATTGAGTGGACTTTAGAAATCAGAAAAAGGAAGAAGAGTCAAAGGAGGAAGAAAAGCCCGCAATATTTTATCTTCTGAGTAGCTGCAACTTTCTAGTATGTTGTTTTGTTACAGGAGCTCCCAGCTGGCCAGTAAGACATCTGTAGGCTTGATGTGATTTTCCTGTAGATGGTAGAATTAGACGTGGACTACAATAGAAGCTCTTACCTATTTTCTAGCTATATATATTGCTATAATAGTAAAATTGCTTATGAAGTATGCAGTTATATCCTGCATACGACATAGAGTGTGGGATGGGAGACCCAAAAGATAGGATTTTTGAAGCTTTTATATAAATCTTGATGTGTTTAAGAGTGTTAATGGATGTTTTCTGATTCCAAAGAACGTTGCCTCTACTAATGAAAGTGGTGGTGAAACATCAACTGCATTTACATAAGAAACAGTGGTGTTTTCAAAGCAATTTTGAATGGAGAGCAGCTGACTTTCCTATGGGTGAAGCATAACTTACCAAAGTAAACTAATCAGCAGAAAATAGTAATAATATTTCCAGTAATTCCCTGGCCGGTTGGTGTTTAACCTTTTAGATGCATAAGGTTGCTGTCCTGGAGACAGGTGTGTTACTCGCAGACACTCAGGTTTAAAGTCCTTTGGGTCCAGCAGCTGAACTTAAACCAGAATACCCTTTCGTTATCTGCCCCTATTGAAGCACTGCAGGCAAATATATTTCTTTCTGAGGAGGTCTCAGACAGCACAATCTTGTTATGCTGAACATACTGTTAGGTTGTGCTAGGGATTCGTTGACTAACTCTCTGCATTTTAATCAAATCTGATCCTCCTCTCCTATCTGATTCACCGTATTTTTAGAAAATTGTTTATCAAATAGCTGCTGCCTGTGCCTGATTGCTTTAAAATGGACACCTGCTGCTCTTATCTGCAGAACCTATGCTCTGCTTTTCAAAATCCACTCATCTGTACAAAGGCTTTGGAGTTAATGTGCTGTGCAGCAAGCAAAATAGTCTTTCATTCATCCAGCTCCTCTCAGTGGACAAGTGTATGGACAGTAAGTACTGTTCCTTTCCCTTCATCTACTGGGAAGGGGTAACCTTGACAGCTGGAATATTACCATGTCAAAACCAAGTCGGTAATGTGAACAGAAAAAGGCAAGAGCATGGTGCTTTGATCTTCACTGTGATCAGGCGATGTGTGCTGCCCACAGCATAATTGTTTTTATTTAGCAAGCTCATCTGGAGAGTATTACAGGACTCCACACAAGGCACCTACAAAATCCTTATAATTTTATCAAGCACATCAGACTAACGGTAGCAAGAGCCATGTTTCCAGCAGTAGAGCCTACCACAGGCAGATGCGAGTAAAACAGTCCACCTTTCCCTAAAATGATCCCACATTTGAAGTCTTTCTCAATGTAGTCAATCTTATCTCCAGGTTACTCAACAACTGTGTGACTTAATAGCTAGAGAATGGGTCTGAATTATGAGTGAATGCTTTGTTTAACATCCAGGAGCTTTTTTTCTTTTCTTTTACATAGAAGCCTCTGGTGCACTCTGCTTGGGCTTCACAGGAGCACAGGATGATTTTGTCTTTACAAAAATATGCATTGTAGTCTGGATAGTAATTGTGAACATTAACTTTAATCGTCACTGGGGAGATGAAGTGATGGGGAAGTATAGGCATAGCAAGAAGCTGGAATAGAAAACAAGAAGGAGAAAGGATTAGGGTGTGGATGGAGAAGCTATAGGGAAGGGTAAGGCTAGGCCGATGGTGATGTGGCAAGGGAGTCTGCAAGCTTGGGAGCATGTGAGGAAAGTGAAGCTCCTGTGCTGCTCCCTGGTCCTCCAAGGACCAGGAGAAGCCTTGTTTCTTTGCACAGGCAAGTGGGAGCGTGCCTGTCACCATGCACATGGCTGTGGCTGCATTAGACATCCCTCCTGCAAGTCCCTGGCCTCCAGGCAGCAGTACTGGGGAGAAAAGCGATGGGGATGCCTGTCAAGAACATGGACGTTCGCATTGTCTCAGCTGTTGGAAGCATCTCTATCCGTGCTAGGTTTTTTCCATTTAGCAGAGGACATCCTGTTGAGATGGATGTCATCCTCAAATAGATTTCCTGCATTCTTAAAGCTGTTTCCGTGCTGTGGGTAGATGACTTACTGTACTGCTTAAAGACTTAGTATGATCAGTTATTTTAATCTGTTAATAAAAGTATTTGTGTGAATGTGAATTGATGCTTTCTCCCAAAGGCCCACTGGCATTTTTAGAGCTAGCATTTCTGTACTTTGATAATACTGCTAGTGCTAAGCAGGAAAAATATCATGAGTCAAACCATGTAAAATTATGATTGGCTTTAAAATTGAAATTCTAGAACAGTGTACATATCATGTTTTATTTAACATAATATCCTCAGTCACTGAGTGAGGTCTGTCCTTTCCCATCACGGTGATCTGTGTTTCGTAATCTGGTGGTTGCTTCAGTAAAACTAGTCAAGCTCCCTTTCCAAAGTAGTTGGTTTCTTCTGCTCTTTACAGCCTCTTCTAGGAACATGCTGCTTTATTTATGACCCAAAATAGCACAATACCAGAATCGTGATGTATTTCTAGTCCTGTGCCACGCTCTGCATCCTTGATCTCCCTAGCCCTGTTGTATAGAGAGGTCTTTACTCCCTTCACTAGGGTGTCTAATCTTGCTGGAGGAGGGTCTGGGGCCCCTTCTCACCACTGCTCAGTGGGGATGCTCTTCCTGTTCCCCAGGGAAGGGGCAGAATAGGAAGCAAGGCTGCTGTTTGCACAAGGTAAGGGAGGGCGAGTGGGAGAGGATGTAAAGAGGGATGCCGTGGGGAGAGGTCCCACAGGGAGGGGAGAGCTGCTGGGCGAAGAAACAGGAGAGGGGAGGGATCTCTGCCCCCACGCTCAGCCTGCCCAGCCCTCGCTGACGCCACGTCCAAACATCATGCCAGGGCTGGAGATGCCTCTGCTAAGATCCCTCAAATTTCCGGTGTCAGGCAGAGGAATGCTTTTCTCTGGCCGTGGCCCCGGCATTAACCATGTTGCTCTGTTTACTCTAGATACACTTTATACTGCTGTTCAGTCGGCAGGGGAAATTAAGGCTTCAGAAGTGGTACACGACGCTACCTGATAAGGAGAAGAAAAAGATCATTCGAGAAATTGTTCAGCTTATTTTGTCTCGCAATCAAAAAACATGTAGTTTTGTTGACTGGAAAGACCTCAAGCTTGTTTACAAAAGGTGTGAGTAATTTTATGAGAATACACAATTATTATTCATGTGCTGGAAGAGGAAAAATAGAGACTCACTTGAGGAAAAACACCGAACAAAACCCTAAATGCTAGACTAAGCTGGTAGGAGCCTGCCATCAGCAATCTAACAGTGTCTAACAGCAGTGTCCCTGGATAAATCGGCTGGGTAAATTGTGGGGTGAAAAATACTTGTACAATCTGTCAAATGAGAAAAATGGGAGTAACCTAATAAGTATCAGTGGTTGAAAATATGTTAGAAGGCTTTAGGCTTCACTGCTCCTTCTAATTCCCCACGGTAGCCTGCTGAGACGTGTGCTGGGCTTTATCAGGCTCTTCAGGAGGTTGCAGGAACTGTTCTGAGGCCCTTTCAACATCTTGTCAAATTTCGTCTTTGAAATATTTATTGCTCTGGAAAGCATTAATTCTCATTTCCTCCTCCAAACAAATCACTGGTCCCCAGTTACATGATGCTTAGCGTTAACTGCCTGTTAATTCTTATAAAGTTGAAGTAGATCGTTACTCCCATCTTGGGGTGATTTAAACATAAAGTTTTGCTGCAAGTAAGTTATGAAGGTTGTTTGGTCTAAGCAGTTTCATGCTTTCTGGCGCTATGTAAAGCACTGTCAGTCATTTGATAGCCAGCAGGTTTACTGAGATGTAATTGCTTCCACCTTTATTTTTGCCTTTATTTTTTAATAAAGAGCAGTAACTCATTCTCTAGGTTAATTCACCCCACTTACTCTAGTGCTACTGCCACAGGTAAGTGAGACCTTTAAAGTACTATTGATTTACTGTCTGGTTTGAGCCCGCTGTTGGAGGTATCCCACTTTGCCAAGGGTGGAGTTTGTTTTTCTAACTAAATTAATAATTTGTTTAAATTATCTGGTCTTTTTAAGTGTTCTCTGGAACACTATGAGCATGAAAGAAAATTACTATTTTTAAGGACAAGGTAGACTAACTGTCATTTGCATAACTTCTAAGAGACGAGCAGAGCATTGTTTATGTTCATGTGTTTGCCTTTGTTTCCCTAGGTATGCTAGTTTGTATTTCTGCTGTGCAATAGAAGACCAGGATAATGAGCTCCTGACACTAGAGGTCGTTCATCGATACGTAGAGCTTCTGGACAGATACTTTGGAAACGTAGGTTTTTTACTTTTTCCCATGAATTGCATTCCTGGCTGGCTGATAAACTAACACCTCTGTGTAGCTGGTTTGCTTCACATTTGCATCTGCACTACTTGCCCCGTAGACTCTCTCAAGCCAGAGTGAAATTCATTATTAGAACATTTTATAAAATAGTGCTGGAACCATCATAGGATTTTTTTTTCCATCCCTGTTACCCCTCAAAATTAATCTGAATGCTTCGTGCATCTTCCTCAGAACAGATTTCAAGGGAAAAGCTTGAGGAAAATTACTTAAACCCCCTCCCCAGGTGGCAGTAAGAATTAAGGGCATATAAAGAGGAAATAGATAGTGCTTGGGTTTTTTTTAAAGAAAATACCTGAAGAAGGTCCAAATAAGTTTTTCAGTAAGTCTCTAAAGACTACAAGAGACCCACCTTTTCTACGAATATTTTGGAAATTGTCCCCACTACCCTAATTCATATCTTATTTAAATCACTGTGCCATGACTCACATTTGTACCTCCTCAAAACAAAAAAGCAATTGGTGGCTGTGAGGTCACTAGGACAGAGAATTTGTCTCACCCTGTGAAACTGCGTGAACGTATGTAACGCATATTACAAGTGTAAGACCTAAGGTTAGTAGGCTAGGAAGTCAGTTTTGTTCTCTGCAAACCAGTATGGAAGTACTGTATCATATAAAATACAGTAAGTGGAATGTCTTTGCTGTAAGTCTAGGCTATACATGTGGAGAGAATACGTGCAGAAGCTGCACTGTGGTGTAATGCGCAGTATCTTTCTTCACCCTGCTACCTGCCATAAGAGCGCGTTTGTTGAATACATTTGATCGTCTTAACTTTTGGCCCAGCAGTCCTTATAATGCTGCAAAAGTCATTTACCAGTTGTGTGTCCTTTTGTTCTGGCAGGTGTGTGAGCTGGATATTATCTTTAATTTTGAAAAAGCTTATTTTATTCTTGATGAGTTTATAATTGGTGGAGAAGTCCAGGAAACTTCAAAGAAGTCTGCAGTGAAAGCCATAGAAGACTCTGACATGTTGCAGGAGGTAAGGCAGGGGAAGACAAAAGGCAAACACCACATCTTCCTATATCTTCCTCATTTGACTGAAGCTTAAAATATGGCTAAGCACTTCTGGTACTTACATATGTGTCTTAAGATCAGTTTCGATAGCTACAACAGTGCAGTTAAGGTAGCAGCTACATCGGCTGTCAATTCAACCCTCTTGCATCTTGCGGAATCGTCTGGAAGGTCGTTATATACTGCTATTCTCTCACGCAGTTTTAACTGCTGGAGTTTTGCAGATATTATATTACAGGCTGGGCAGAGAATGGATCGAGAGCAGCCCTGAGGAGAAGGACTTGGGGGTGCTGGTTGGTGAAAAGCTCACCATGAGCCGGCAGTGTGCGCTGGCAGCCCAGAAAGCCAACCGTGTCCTGGGCTACATCAGAAGTAGTGTGACCAGTAGATCGAGGGAGGGGATTCTGCCCCTCTGCTCTGCTCTTGTGTGACCCGGCCTGCAGTACTGCGTCCAGCTCAGGGGTCCCCAGTACAGGAAAGACATGGAGCTGCTGGAGCAAGTCCAGAGGAGGCCACAAAGTTGATCAGAGGTCTGGAGCCCCTCTCCTACGAGGACAGGCTGAGGGAGTTGGGCTTGTTCAGCCTGGAGAAGAGAAGGCTGCAGGGAGACCTCATTGCAACCTTCCAGTACCTAAAGACAGCCTATGGGAGAGCTGGAGAAGGCCTGTTTACAAGGGCAGGGAGTGATAGGACAAGGGGTAATGGGTTTAAACTGAAAGAGGGGAGATTTAGATTAGATCTGAGAAAGTGTTTACTGTGGGGGTGGTGAGTCACTGGCACAGGTTGCCCAGAGAAGCTGTGGCTGCCCCTGGATCCCTGGCAATGTTCAAGGCCAGGTTGGATGGGGCTTTGGGCAACCTGGGCTAGTGGAGGGTGTCCCTGCCCATGGAAGGGGGGTTGGAACTAGATGGGCTTTGAGGTCCCTTCCAAACCTAACCATTCTATGATTCTATGAAACAGTTTAAGACACAACTAAGATATTTATATAATCTAAGAACAGAGTTTAAGATTATATTTTCTGTATACATGTCTATATATAAATACAGAAAAATCTGTTGTTTCACTAATACATAGGAAACAGATGACCTACTATTAACATTGAAAATTGGGAAGAGTATGTGCTGGTAAACTCTGTTTTCATTCATAAACACCTGTGTAGTTTTTCTGCAGGGCACAGATCCGTAACGTTTATTCAGAAGCCTGCAGGAATTCTCATCTGTAACTTGTACCCTTGAGCCAGGAATGGCAAAAACAGTTGAATGTGGTGGATTTACTTAATTTTTTGCTAGGGAGTGAAGGATGCATCCTAACACTGAAGGAAACGGGATGCTGGTAGAACTAGCTAGGGGCATGCCATGTGAGTCGGACAGTTTTTCGGAGTGGTCTGGCATTTGCAGATGAAACTAGGCCAGCTACGTACAAAGGCCAGCTAGACACGATGAGTTTAGCCACAGCATGGTATGGCATGATTTGAAGATCAGATCCTAAAAGGCTGGTAAAGGTTTTTTAAAGCAGAATTATTCCTACACTTCAGTTAATCTCATCTAATTCTGTGTGAAACTCAACTGTCTTGGAAGAGGACAAGAGGGTTTATTTGAGTATTATCATACCACTCCATAATGTGTCAATTGTTTCTTCGGTTTTTTTTCTTTCTTTCTTTCTTTCTCTCCAGACAGTGGAAGAGTACATGAACAAGCCTGCATTTTAATATTAAAACTACCTGGAGAGAAGCTGCTGTACCCACCTGTAAAATGCACTTCCTGAAATTGCTTCCCAATGTGCCAGATCCTCAGAGAAATACCAAAAACCAATAACTAGAGGGGTTTGTTTGTATAATGGTGAAGATGAAGGTCAGCTAATGTAGCACAGGGTTTAACAGTTCTGTACTCACTCTACATATGAGTTTCTCAGAATTGTTATTACCCTTGATCTACTTTCTGTTCTCCTTGCTGGACTAAACATTTATATCATACCTTTTAGCTACGGGTTTTGTCATCATAAAATGTTACTCTGACAGTAACTCAACCTTTGAACAGGCTGAACCTTTGAAGAGGTATTTTTTCTAGTTTTGGTCCACTGCTGACTGTATGACTCTACTTTTGTACAAATGTCCATTATTTTGAATGTAATGATTGTTCTGCTCTAATTATAATTTTTTTTCTAAAAGCCAAATTGTTGTGGGCCCTGATTTCACAAGCTCATTTTAAAAAGATTAACCCATCTAGTATAAGAAGAAATGTCCTTCGTTTTGGACCAGCCTCTTTCTTTTACTATCTTCCTTCTATTTTCTGCTCTAGTCTGCTAGTAAGTCTGCTCCGACAGCTATTAGAGCACACTGCACACCTCCATTTAATCTGGAAGACTGTGCTTACTCAAGGTAGGCTTCTCCCAGGTTTCATGAGTCTTCCTTGCTCCTGCACCTGCATGGCCTGTTTCTGTCTGTCCTCATTTTCGTATCCCCTTCCTAGATCCCCTGGACCTGGACAAGGGCTGCAACCTTTGAAAGTGTGCAACTTGAGAGCAGGAGATATCCTGAAGAGAAGAAATCAGTCTTTGGGATTTTAGCCTGAAGATCATTTTGTCTGTGTTTTGACTCTATCCACCGATAACCATCTTCCCCAGCAGAGTTTTCCAGTCCCCAGTTCACACATCTATTGGGTTGATCAGCTTTCTAGTAGTTGAACATGGCCCATTTTTGTGAAGGTTGGACAATTTAATCAGCCTTTTATAGCTTTGCAAGCTGTACAAAGGGGAAAAAGGTAAAATTGGAGAGCGGAGAAGAGTCAGCTGGGCTGAGCATCTTGCTGTGTGCTATAAAAACACGGGAGCTGTGTATGGAGAGCCAGGTGTGTTAACCTGTCTGTCTGTCTGTCGCTGCAATTTGGACTCTACAAACTGATTGAACTGGCTTCCTTAGATTATTTCCTCCTTTAACAGAATTCAAAGCTCAGAGAAATTCTATTTATCTTAGTCCATCACTCATAGCTAGATGTTTTGTCTCTGTCAAATCATGAAATTATCCCATACAAGAATTAGGGAAGTTACTGGACAAATATGCGAGAATGATCTGAGCATTGATTTGCATTTCCCTTCAACATACATTCTCTTTGATTTCTGGGGTGTACAGTCAGTATTTTCCTTCAGGGATTTTTCTAATCTTTAAATGTCCTGCACGCTTATTCTATTTTTTCCATTGCTCCTTCCTTCCCAGTCTGTTTGTGTCTTCCTGAGGAGGGGTTTCGGGGATTTTTATGAAGGGTGGGAGCCCTTTGACACAACATGACAACTTTGCTAATTGTCAACCCACTTTTCTGCCTGTGTTATCTAGTCTGTTAGCAAAACTGTGACAAGCTGGTTCATAGTGTCATGCTGCTCTTCTTATAATTACTTTATCCATCTGTTTTCTCTGTATTGATGTCAAAGGCATACTTTCAGCTTTGAAAAAATAGTGAAATTGCCGAAGGGCTTTTAATAGCTCTGAAGACATTCAATTTAATAGTAAATTAATGAAATTTTGAGTTGTATAGTATTTTCTCATGGTTTGAAATGAAATTTTTTTAGAGTGTTTAATTGATTAAGAAGCCACTTCATAATGTGCAAAGAGGCTCTTTCCGCTCTTTACCTTTATAAGTGACTTCTATTCAGTGAAATCATGAGTAGTTTCATTCGCTTTTACTCTTTTTTTGGAGCCATGCTGTGATTCTCTGACTCTTACAACTGTCATGTTGCTTGAATTCCCGAGTATATTAAATAGGAGCTCCAAAAAGAATATTTCTTGGTATGAATAAGGATATCATAAGCCGGTCTTTTCAGTCATTCTAAGAAGAACTGTAGGACTTCTTATGGAAAAATGTAATACATTAGCTAGGGGGACTTGGGACTTATACCACCCATGTCGATACCGTATATCATATCTGAAATGAATAGCATTGCCAAACTGATGTATCCAGTGTCGACTCGGGACATGTGAAGGAATTAGTGTGGTTTCCTTGCCCTAGTGCAAAAGGTCATTGGTGTGCCTGCTGCCAACTGCCTTTGTGCTGCAAGCTTGGATGGAAAGTATGTGTTAAGCCCGCTGAAGAGCCGCGATGTTGCATTCATGCTCTAAACAGCTACAGCGTCCTGTTGCTTTTCCCTATAGGTGGGCTACACAGAGCAGGCAGGTGAGCGTTGCTGAGTGTGACTTTGGCACGTGTCAGTCTGTGTGTATCGCGCACTGAAGAACAGTTTGGTTTGAAGTACCTGAAGAGGCCTACAGGAAAGATGAAGAGGGACTGTTTACCAGGGAGTGCAGTGACAGGACAAAGGGAAATGGGTTTAAACTGAAAGAGAGGAGATTTAGATTAGATCTGAGGAAGAAATTCTTCCCTCTGAGGGTGGTGAGGCACTGGAACAGGTTGGCCAGGGAAGCTGTGGAGGCCCCATCCCTGGCAGTGTTCAAGGCCAGGTTGGATGGGGCTTTGGGCAACCTGGGCTAGTGCTCCTGGCCAGGGCAGGGGGTTGGAACTAGCTGGGCTTTGAGGTCCCTTCCAAACCATTCTATGATTCTATCATAAAACTTGAGTTTATATTTTTCACAGCCTGCACTGAGAAAAGGGGTCACTCAGCCAATGGTCTTCTAATGGCATTCAGCTCAATCCAACTCTCTCCAAAGGGAAGAAGCCCAGATGAAACCCTGTTATTGTCAGGTTACCTTTAGGTCACTGTGTCAAAATGCCTGTGCCTCCATCTTTGTGGGACTCCACTGCTATCAACAGGACTCTACACAGATTAGTGGAGTATAGCTCCATATCTTAGTTTTTTGATTTTTTTTTAAAGACACATAACTTTGTGTGTATTCACAACTGTCTGAAGCATTGCCCATTTTGTCTGTTTGCTGTTGATGTTTCTCTTTTCAACCTTTATGACTATTCTAGGAAATGCTCAATGTAAAGATTTCTGAGATTACTTTATGAAATTATATCTAAAAAAGCATTAGAAAGCAGGTTCCTTAACAGTTTTCCCAATCTCACCGATACCTTTTGCAGTTATCCAAACTCTCACCTTGCTGACAAGCTTCAAGCATCTATGTCCCAGTTTGTAAAATTGCATTTACTAAAATAACCATTAATCGTGGTCATGTTGCTAGCCTAGATTCCCTTCCTTGCTTCACCGTCTGCATCTGTACAAAAACCTTTTTGATTTTCTTATTAGCATCTCTGCCTGGAGGATTCTTACTGTGATCCTACTGCTTACCAGTTGTGACAGGGCTGGTTCTCTGTCACGCAACTCTTTGCAACTCATGAGTTGTGACATCTTTGAACATATCATGGCAATTATAAAGAGAGAGACAGACATTAGACTGGGATAAAAATAAGTGTAATAATGTCAAAAGGAATATCAGAAGTATGACAAATCATCGTGAATGAGAGGCAAGAGTGGCAGGATCTCACAGGATTCATGAATTCTCATAATTTGTTTCTTTTTTCGTTAATAATTTCTGAGTGTTGCTCATTAAAAGGTGTCAACTCTTACAAATAACTGTAGGAAAATTGGCATTTTGGTTACCTCCTATCAGCCTTTGTTTAACAAAAAGTCACTGAAAGTGAATCTTCGACACCTCCCCCTTAGTTATTCCCTTAAAAAAACCTCTTCAGAAACCCAGGTGGGGAACTTTCTGTAAAATTCAGGTATGGTTCTGCATCTGAACTGAGATGGAGTAATGCTATACTTACGAAGAGATGAATACTATTCCTTCATTTATTTTATGGTCCTTCCAATAGAAAACACGTTTTTTATCCTCTGCTTAGCACTGTGCTGCGTTGGAGTGCGACAGCATGCAGTAGCGGTACATTAGGGGTCAGGAGGGATTGGTTTGTAAGGAAAGATTAGAAGAGTTTAACAGTGTGAGTAGTGAGGCTTTCAGAGATACCAAGGCATTCAGTCAACTGTTCTCTCAAAATAACGAGGCTCAATACAGTTCATAGAGAGAGAAACTCCTGTCCGTGCCTGCTCATGACGTTCTACCCCGCTGAAAATGCGTTGGAAAACCGTGTTAGCGCGGCGCCTGTGTGAGGGGGATGTTGCTCTTGCCCTGCATGAAATGACTAAACCCAGAGGTCTCGGTTCTGCCGTTAATCCCTGTGATGGGATTTTCATTAACTTTATCTGATGCCTTTATGAGCATGGAATCTGCATCATCACTTACATCATTATATTTTTGGTTTAGACAGCTGCCAAGAACTTGTGAGCTCAGGCCAGGTAAAGCATCCTTCTGGGGAATGTGACAACATTCTTACTGAATTCAGCAGCGTCTGTGTTAGCAAGATCATAGCACAAGTAAAGTACAGCTGCCGATTTAAATGTCTGTTAGAATTTTTCAGGGAATTTTTTTCATGAAGATAGCTAGTCTAGGTTGAAGTATAGTAGTGAAAGCTTAGCGTTTATAGCAGAGATAACAGGCTGTGCTGCAAGAGACTTAATGTTTGCTGTCATGGAAACCTGTTGCCTTGGAACATGACTAATGAGACCCAGGCTAAGGGAAAGGAAGAAGCTATTCTTGAAATTATTGTTCTCCCTGAGGAAGACCAGCAATATATGTTTTCCACTTTATTGCCTAGGTCACTTAGCCTTATGTTTTTATTTACATATTTAACAGCACTTTTAACTGGGTGTTTTAATGCAAAGAATGTTATAAAATAGTTCAAGGTTAATCTCTTGGCTGTCAAGAAATAAATAGCATCTTACTTGCATTCCTCTTTCCCAGTACACTACAGTATTTGCCCAACTTCTGTGGAAAGGACACCCTGAAAACAAACTTGTGGCTGGTCTGGAATGCCCCAGTAGCCCCGGGGATAGTTGGCAGTTTAGTTTGCCTTTGGTTGTGGTTGTTCAATTTAGACAGTCCTGGTGTGTGAGGTAGGGAACGTTTTGGTGTACATATCCATACTGAAAAACCGGGCTGCCCCTGTGTGTCTGTGGGGTAAGATTGCTGCTCTCTAATGCTGAAAGGAAACTTGGTGGGGGAACACAAAGAAGGTATCAAAAGTTTACTTTGCCCTTCTGTCAGCATGGAATCACAGAATGGTTGGGGTTGGAAGGGACCTCAAAGCCCATCTAGTTTCACCCCCCTGCCATGGGCAGGGACACCCGACACTAGACCAGGCTGCCCAAAGCCCCATCCAGCCTGGCCTTGAACACTGCCAGGGATGGGGCATCCACAGCTTCTCTGGGCACCCTGTGCCAGTGCCTCACCACCCTCACAGGGAAGAATTTGTTCCTCAGATCTAATCTAAATCCCCCCTCTTTCAGTTTAAAATTCCCACTGAGAATTCTCCTGGAGCTTCTTACTAGAAACCCACTATGTATCATTACACCCCAGATTCTGCAATGGAGAACAGAAACTTGCTAAGGTCTTCTGAAGGCTGATGGTTTTTTCATGCAAAGGTGAATTTTCTGTGTCTTGTAAAAAACAACACTGAGTACAGAACCTTGAGTTACAGAGGGTGACAAACTCCTTACAGCGTGCCATGGATCTCAGCTGCTCTCTGGGCAGGGTTCTTGCGTGAGTAAATAGTCAGCAGCTGTGTAAGTGTCTCTGCCTGGTGGAGATCATGGTTCGGGGTCCTTCTGGAGGCACACAGTGAGGAGTCAGCCTTAGCTGAGCGGGGCCGACAATGACAAGCCACCGAGGAACTTCTTCACAGAAGTTTCAGGTGAAAGAATATGTTCTTTTTTCATTTCTCGAGAGGGCTTGGGATGTGGTCCCAGGTGAGTATTATGCTGGGTAACAGCTCTGAATGAATAATCTGAAAATGTGTCAAGGAAGGAATATTTTGGGAAAGAAAGAACAAAGAACAGGCTGGGTTTGTAAGCTGACAGCTGCGTTTGGGGCGAAGGAGGGTTTTTTCTGGTGTCTGTTGTCAGTGACAAGGTGGTCCTTGTTCTCAGAGGAAAAACTGGCTTGGGCAATTGCTTCTTGTTTGGCACGGACGGACACAGTGTCATGTTGGCAATGACAAGCATGTTCTGCTGGCAAAAAAGGTACTGCAGAGGGCAATGAAATATAATTTTTTTAACATATAACAATAAAACATGGATTCATTCTGGTTGAGTTAATATGGGGAAAACATGACTTGATGATCTTAGAGGTCTTTTCCAACCGTAAAGATTCTATGATTTAGCATGACAGTTCTGCCTGAATGATGATGAAAATAATTAGTATGTCAAAAATGTTATGTGGTAATGTATATTCTAACATTTATGTTTAAACCTGGCATAAAAGTGAAAGGCTGGGACCTCAAGGAGTCCTATCGTTCATCCTTCAGTCCCAGGCAGGGTCACCACATCATATCTGAGTGGTGTTTTTCTGACTTCTTCAAAGTGGTCTGGGGTGGAGATCCCCAAATGTTCTTGGACAGTCAGCCCTGAAACTAAACTCCCCCTCCCAGCCAAAATGCTCTTCCTGATGCCAGCTCCTGTCCTGCGACGTAAGCCCAGCACTACATGTGATACCAAGCATAGATACAGAAATCCCTTTCACCACCTTTCTCCTTGCTGGAGCCTTTCAAGGGGTGCTCTGTTCTGCTAACCCCTAGGCGATGCTCAGGGAGGAGCAGTGGAGCACAAGCATGGCTGTGCCTGCAGCGTGGGGATATTGGCTGGTTTTAACCTTGACCCTGTTGCGTGATCCATAGTCAGTTGTGGCTCGTTGGTAGCTGGTCTGAAAATTTAAATAATGCCTATATTGATAAAAACCAGAAGCACAATTCCCTTCTCTTCCTCCTGTTTCCCTACACACTGTATCTGCTCATCACAACTGTGCACAAGGCCTGGATTCAGCCAAGTGCTTTGGGCCATCCTCTGTTCCACGCATGGAAGAAAGCTCAGACTGCTTTGACAGGGCCACCTCCATTTTTGAAGTTTAAGGAACCCTCCCCCTGCCTTGCTGGCTCAGCACTGTGGGAACAGCTATTTCTTCTCAGATGCGGCAAGGGGGAGTTCTGTTCGCTATTACAGCTCTGGAGTCATGCTTTAAAATAAAATCAATCGGAAATAAAGTTTGTGTAAATTCTAACGGGTGACGGCTGCGGGTGGGGGGTTCCTGCACATCATTTTCCAGCTGGGAAGCAGCAGAAGAGCTCACCTCCCACAGGCAGGGCTCTTCTGGAGGAAGAGGGAAGTCAAGATAGGAAGCTGGGAGTGTTTTGAAGCTGAGGCAAAGGGCGAAGCGAGATGTTACCGAAGGGACCGTTTCTGCCTTGCCTGGCGCCCAGCCGGGGCGCTGGGGCCAGCAGGGCTGGGGCAGTTGGTGAGGTGCTTCGGTCGTGCTGGAGCGGGCACAGCTGGGCACAGCTGTCCCTGCGAGCAGGGGCCAGGGCGCAGAGGTGTGGTTTAGAAAGGCATGGCCATGCTCCCTGGAGGACTCGGCTTTGAAAAAACACATCGACTTAAACGCTTTTACTCTAAATAGTGTTTCACTGTGTGGGAAAGGCTAAGACCACACATGGACAGCTGATTTCTGAGACCATGGTGGTCAGGTTAGTCCTGTTCGGCATATGAGCCTGCTGTGATGGCTTCCAGGAGAAATGAGAGATCAAGTCCTTTAGGGCACGGGGAGGAGTGGAGGAGCAGGCTGGGAGACACAAGGGTTTGCTGTTGGTTGCCTTGTCCTGCCACGGGCTGACAAGCAGAGCAACCTTTGCATCCTGTGCTAATAAGGCTGCCCCAAATATTGTAGCCAAGTTGCAAGTTGGAGCATCCAGTTCTCCCCTAAAAATGTGAAAAATACCAGGAATATTTGCAGATGACTCAGGTAAAAAGGGAAACTAACAGAAAAGCAAAGGGGTGCTTAGGGAGGAGAGCCTCGGTTTCCCTTTTGTTCATGCCTTTGAAGTGAAGGCTAGGGTAGAACAGGAAGGTATGAGAAGACATTCAGATGTGATAAATAGAGATCACCCTTTCTGAATTGCTATGAATCCCCAGAAACAAGGAACAGCTGAGGACATCGTTGAACAAGGGCTTGAGGGCCAGGTGTGGAACAGCTTCCAGAAGACTCTATCGACCCTCGGCTTTGTGAGTGAACTCCATTGCTTGGGAAAAGAAGTGAGTGGCGTTTCTTAATGAAAATACAAGAGCTGCATTCGCTTAAAAGAAGGTACTGATGACAAAGATGTGGTTGTTGGGGGGTTTTGTCGTTCTTTTTACTAACGACTTTTTACAGCTGCAGAAGGTGTGTACGTGAGGCTGAGCAGCAATAGTGCGGCACAGGTAAACAGGAGTGAAAGTGCTTACTGCTCCCTTTCTGCTCCAAGGTGATGGTGGCCAGGAGGAGGGAGGTCCTCCAGGACCAGGGTCCTCCTCCGGCACACAGCTTCCCCTTCACACAGCTTAGGGAAGCAGGAGATTTCTCAGTCAGGGATGGCTGCCCAGAGCGTTAGAGAAGTCCTCAGTGCTGGCTGGCGGTGAGAGCGACGGCAGCCTCTCCTGCTTCCAGCGTTCCAGCATCCCGCGGAGCAGGGAGCAGGGCAAAGACCGTGTGAGCCACCCAACGGCAGGAGAGATCTTTTGCAAGAGGGAGGAATAAGAAAGAAGTCCTGCCAGATGCAGTCTCCACACCATTTGGAGACGAATAGTTCCAGTAGTGTTATCCGCAGCTTTCAATTCCTGCTTTCCACTTCTGCATGGGCTTCCCTCCCACACTCTGATTACCACGTTTTTACAGCCCTTCCCTGTTTTCTCCAATCTCATTCTCCTTCCTTTCCTTTTTCTGCTGTCCGCTCTATCATAAGCTCCCGTCCATATCCTGTCTCTTCCCTTCTCTGCTCACTTCTGGCTGACTTTCCGCAGGGGGATGAGAAGGTGTCTCACCAGGGAAGGCAGAGCGGTGGAGCCCGGGAGCCGTACCCTGCTCAGCCCTCTGCTCCTGCTGCCAGCACTTCTTTGACCTTCTCCTCTCCTTTCTCTGTTTCTGGCAAGAACGGTAATTCCTTTAGGAAGTTTTGACTGAGGAGTGGTCACCTTTCCGGTATCGTACTCCCCGTTTCTCCTTCTGACACCACCGCAGCGCTGAGTCCGGCTCGGCTGGGTTTTGCAGTGCAGCCAGGCTCTGGGGCGCCTTACTGCCGCTGGGGAGGAGGGCAGCGAAGTGCTTTTTCCCATGTTAGTTAGGGTCTAAACTTGAAATGATGAGCCATGTGCAAAATCCCAGCCTGTTGGCACTTCATTGCTAATTGATTCCAGAAAGATAAGCAATCAGAGTGCTTTCACTCCCGTTTTTGGGTGCTCTGTTGTCTGGAGTTAACTTGGGCACCCAGAGGCCATTTTTGCTGTGAACTTTCCATCTCTCTGCTACACATCTATGTGTGAAAACAGATTCTGACTTGGGCTGCAGATAAACAGAGATCACATAGAAAAATAAGCAGTCAAACCGAGTCAAGGCTGAGAACGCTAACGAACCAAAAGGTCAGGCAGTAAGCCCATTTCTGCACAGTGACTGAATGTTGATTTTTTTTATTTTTTTTTAAATAGAAAAGTGAGTTGGGCAGTCTCATGCCGTGGCAACTCTCAGCCTGTGTGTAACGCTCTTTTCCGCACCTTTTATGTTACATATGTTTGGTCAGTCATTTCGGTCGTCCTTGGGCTTTCGTATCGTATCCGTGGCCTGAACAAATACCCGGGAAGGGCGTGCAGGTGGGAGCGCGGCCGTGCTCCAGCAGCGCTTTCCAGCTCCGGCACCAGCCCCGTGTGCGCGGACAGCCCCCGCCTTGCCACGCTCTTTCCAAACCTCGGCTTTACTCCCTAATTCACTGCCTTTGGGGAGCAACAGCAGTATTTCTGCTCCCAGCACCGCGGCGGGGAAGTCGGGAGCGGTGGGCTGCGGGCGATGCTGCCCTCCAGGCAGCTGGAGCGGAGCTAAATTCATATCTCCTGTCCCTGGCCACAGCCGGCCGCAGCTGAGCGAGCGGCTGCTGCGCGGGGTGCGCTGCTGCGCGGGGTGCGCTGCTGCAGGAGCTGGGCTCGGCGGAGGCTCGGGCTTAGGCTGGGCTTTGCGGCCTGAAGGTAGCAGGGAAAATAAAATGTCACAGATGCCAGTAAGTAATCCCATGTAAGAGCTAAATCTCAAATCACCCAGCTTGGTCCCCTCTCTGTCGCAGATTTTGTGTGTTGATTTTTGCTGTGCGTGTGACAGGACTTGCCGTCTGGAGTAAAAATCTGAATTTTAACTGTAGAGGAACAGCCCCTTTCTAGATTACTTCTTCTGCTTCTGGCTTTCATGGCTCCACGCCCGGGTCTCCTCACAAAGGTTGGGAATCGTGGCTGCTTTCACCGGTGATTTTTTCCACACCTGCACAGTTCAGCGCAAGGCGTGGAGGCGGGGGGGGGTCCTTACTCGGGCAGCGCTGGGCTTGTTGATGTGTGCCCACACGTCTGTTTGGGCAGCCTGACCGGGCGCTGCTGGAAGTGTCGTTTGGGCAGTTCCAAGGACTGCTCTGGGTTGTGCAAACATCGTGTGGAGGCGCTGCCACCCCACCGGGGAGGCGGGCAGTGCCCGCCGCCCTGCCACGCGGGGCAGCGTTGCTGCGAGATGCGCCCGCAGGGTGTACCGAAAGGCTGGGGCTTTGGTTTCATTCCTGAGTCGCTTTTTAATAAACCAGCTTGCCCGAGGAAGTACGTTTGATGTTTTTTAGCATTCAACAGAAAAGTTTACCCTTTGAAGGAGCGGTGGGTGCGTACGCAGCGTGACTCGGCAGGTAGCAGCGGCAGAGATGACCCCTGACCAAACCCGGGCGTTTGGGAGGAAGTTCAGGCTGTTATGTTGATACCTTTTTTTATCTTTTTAATGAAACCTCCTTCCTGCCATTTCGGAGGAGAGGAGGGTTTGACGTCATGTGCTGATGAGTCACTGCTTTTAACAGGCCAGCAAGCAGGGATTGAGAGTGCTGTCTGGAGCAGCTGCTCCCTTAATCATTCACAAAAAGCCCAGAGAAAGCTCAAGGGGAACGCTTGTGAATAATTAAATTTCTGTTTTCATTATGAAGACAGTTGACTTACCTGGATCTGCCAGAATCCAGGTATTGGGAAGTTAGGGAGGAGGACAATGATCTCACCGATGTATTGATAGCACTGTAAATAGCTTTTGGATAGTCATCGGTGTCGGTGAAGCATATACATGATTTAACAGTGTCATGCACAGTTTATGTAATACAGCTCTGACTGTCAGTACGTCTCGCTTGCTGCAACCACTTCAACCATTCCCCTGTGTTCTCGTAGAGAGTTCTTGGGGAGGCAAATGCCCTTGGCAGGGCAAGACACTGAAAAGCTGAAGACCCGGCGCACATCATAGCCTAAAGCCATGTATTCTCAAAGGAAGCAGAGTTGTCCGTGTTTGTTCACTGATGGTTCTCCTGCTCATAAACACCTTTCTTCTGAGGATGACTCCGTCATTTTGAGTTAATGCTGAATCAGATCTTGGCAAGATTTGTTACACTTATCCTTGTTGTGATGAGCTTTAAACTTGAGTTGCCAACATACAATGATCAAAGAGTTCATTAGATTCTGCCTTGGATGAGTAGGACTGTTATTTCAGTAAAGGTCCAAACTGGGTAAATTCCTACACGGTGAATTATTCACTGCTCAACTCTTCTTCTTCTGGGTCGTAGACAAGACCTGCTGCCTTTTACCCAGCGGCAGAATTAGATGGACAGTTTGACTCCCAAAGCAAGCCCATCCCCTAAGTGGCCAGCTGAAGCTGCCTCAGAGCAGAAGCCTGCCGCTTGCCTTTGACTTCACCTACACAGTTGGAGCGCGGGACCGTTAAGGGAGTGGGATTGCTTACCAACATTTCCTTTAGTTACCTATACAATGTGAATAGGAAGTTGTTATTCTGGTTGACAAAGGAATAATGAGACAAAAAAAGCACCCACACTATGAAACCATTTGAGTCTGAAGGACCTTTCTGTCTTTGGGCATTGTTTTCATCTCTTTATGAAATCCCACCAATGAGTAGGCAGAACCTAATTAGCTACAGCCATTGAAAGAGCAAACTTCCAAATAATTTGTTGAAAATGGATGGAAAAAAATGTTGATAGCTGAAGCCAGATAGTATCACCGTGGAAGAGAGAGTTGTCCTGGAAATGCAATGGCTGATGATTTGCTCTTTCTGTAAGGACATGATTTCCAGAGCCCACTTCTCAGTCTGCAGATTTGGTGGCCACTCTGGACCCTTTCAGAAGAGTTAGCCTCACTTCCTGAGCAGGTACTTGTCTCCTAGTGGGGTAGGAGAGTGAGGTGGCTATTTAGGTCTTTAGAGGGGACAGCAAAGGACCAGCAGAGATGATGTGTGAAATATTATGGGGACAGCAGGTGGTTTCATTGGAATGGGTTGAAATCTGGGATGCCAGCAACAGGCTGACTGTCCTGAGCTGGGAAACCAGAGCCAGAAGAATGGGGAGAGTGGTGGGCTAAACGAGCAGCCAAGCTGTAGCTCTTCTGAAGAGCAGCAGAAGGAGGGATAAATGATGGCCAGAGGAACATTGGAGAGGCTTCCCTGCAGACCTGTAGGAATTGGTATTGGTGGACACAGCAGGAGGTGCCTGCTGAGGAGTTCAAAGGATGGCTGGACTGGCTCTTTCCAAGAGGACCACATATAAGCCTGAGACATAGTAGGTGCTGGGACCAGGATAGCAGATGTGTCAGTGTGGTGAGTTTGGGGTTGTTAAGGTTTGTGTGCTGTCTGCAGGTACGTGAGAGATGATGGGTGTACCTGGATCACCGCACAGCGCAGGAGACTAGCTACCCTGAGACTGGGAGCTAACTGAAGTGGGAGAGCGGGGTGGGAACACCAGCAGTGCTGCGCCCTTTTCACAAGTGTGACCTGGTCTCTACCAGAGGACACGAGATGGACAATTTTGGACTTCACATGGCAGAACAGAAGCACTTAAGAAATTGTATGTGAACGGGTTGTATCTGGCTTTTCAGATCATTGCCATGTGGTACTGGGTGGTGGTGTCCATGCAAACCCATGGAAGGTGTGATCAGAAAGAAATGGGCGTTGCATTGATTTTGGCGGTGGCAGAGCTCGATTTGCAGTTGTTGACAGTGAGAGGCGCTGTGTATGCCCTGTCCCAAGCGACTGGGGATCGTGAACCAAGTGTCATTTTCCCCCACAGAATCACAGCCTGAGAAAAAGGATGCCTGGGGATGGCTGATCTGTGTGTAACTTTGTGGCACACCCTTCTTGGGGCGCCTCTCGTTTGACTGCTGCCTTCTGAGCCTTTAAGATTCCCATGTGTGAGTTCCTAGTAATTTTAAGGACTGGAGAAACTTAAATAGCGAGAGCTGTGAGTCTAATAAACTAATGGTGTTATAAGTATACCAAGCTTTACTGATAACTCCAGATATTGTGAGATTTGAATTCTTCGGTGTCACTGAGTCTGGGACGCGGGATAGAGCCCGATTTGAATATCGCAGCTTAGGGTGGTTATTTATACTCGCAGGGGAAAAGGTATCGGCAAAGCAAATCGCGTTGCTTGCAGGCGGAGCGTATTTTGTGCGGCATACGATAATAATGAAGGTCATCTTTCAGAGCAAAGTTGCTATTGAAAAGTTGAGGAATATTGAAAATAGAGGAAATCAAACAGCAACTTATGAAGGATGAGAATAAAACAAAATCAAAAGGAGGAAAGCAGTTAAAATCTAAGAAGAGCACAGTTTCTGAGTGTTCCTGTCAAATGTTGATTCTACAAAAGATGCTTTTTTTCAGTTGCTCATTAAAAAGGGTCCTGCTGAAGAGTTATTGCTCCCTGAGAAATCAGATGCATTGTGTAGTCAAATATCGTATTAAAAAAGAGCAGGATTTCCGGAAAGATGTGAATGCACAAAGCAATAAAGCCTGCAGAGAAAATCTTTGGGACGCCAAAGCCTCAGTCCACACGTAATCCTGAGCACCCGGGAGCCTCCCGTCTCCCTCTCCTGGAGGCCTTGCTGTGGATGGAGACGGCTCTGGCATTCCTGTGCCTGGAGGCATTCTCTGGGGGGAGGGCTGGCATGTTTAAAAACAAGTCTGAAAATTTTCCCTATTCTTCAGTCACGTTTTTTTCTCCTAGTTAGAAAGCAAGTGTAGGTTCTGTAAAAAGATAACAGATGCAGCCAGTCATTTAGTCTCTTGCTCTCTGTACCCAGCAAAAGAAAGTGTGAGTTTGTCTGGAAAAATAATAATTGGAGAAAGATTAACACAAGGGATCAAAGCGATCGGCAGTTAAATGATGGGCTCTGGAACCTTTCACCAGCCTAGATCACGAGTAACCAGGAATTACCCAGTGGATTTTGGTGTAAGTTCTGGTCTGAGGCCAGTGTCCAGGGGTGAGTAGCAGCCCCCTGACCTCACAGGGTGGGTACCCCCATCAGAGCGCAAGCCCCTCTGCTTGCCTGCCTCGGTGCTCCTTGGCAGTCCCTGGTGTGGGGCAGGAAAAAGCACAACTGGTTGCTGGTGAAATAATCGGATTTCTTCCCTCCTGGTGGCCTGTCTGTGCTTGGGAGAGCTCATTCAGGCTCCTCGAACCTGCTGGCGGTCTAAGGCTGCGGTCAACGTCTGACGCGGCAAAGCACGAGGGAGTCCTTGTAATGCCATAGCCTATTACGCCATGTGTCATTATTAATTATGACAGAGCACTCAGCAACTGGATTGTGACGTTTCTGTTCTGTTCTTTTGATAAGAAAAAGAATCGTTTCTACAGTTAAATTACCAAGTTTAAAACTTAAAGAAGATGCTTGTTCTCCCATGCCTGAGGGATAGGTTTGTTTTCTTCTGAGGTCAGGAATGCGTTCCTCTCCCAGCTTCCATCCTCGATCCGACAGCATGTGATCTACAGAGGGCTCTACGTGCCGTGGAAGCCGACACGTCAGATGGCTCCAGCCACCAGTGACAGGCTGTTTGCACAGGTACGATGCCAAAGGCAGAAGAGTAGTTCTGATTTTTGATGTGGTTATTAACGACTCCCCGATTCTCCAACGTGGCTAGCAGGCACCCTCAGAATGGTCATGGCTCGAGTCGATGCTCGTAAAGATGGAAGTACCTGTCGCAGCCCTGCTCTGGCAGCCTGGCCTTGCCTCTCATGAGCGCCGTACCTCTGTGTGTTGCGGCAGGGATTCCAAATGTCCCTGTGAAGCTGTTCTGCATTGCGAGAGCACGGCACTTTGTCTCCTCAGAGAGACACAGACGTGCCTTTCTTCTAGATCCCAGCCTACCGGGAAACAAGGTCAACCTGATTGTTGTGGAACAGATGGCTTCCTTCCATGTAGTGGCATTTCCCTGGCTAAATGGAGCCTGACTGTACATAAATATCAAATGCAGCTATATGTGGGTTTATAAGTATAGTAACACAGTACTGGGTTAGAAGAATTTAGGGCTGCTGAAAAGATGACCTTTCTTTTTTTTCCTTAAAAAAAAATAAATCAGTCAGCATTTAAAGTTACTAGTTTTCTTTATCTTCAATATTCATCCTTTAAACTAAGCTAAGCTGGCAGGTGACAGGTTATCCCAGTCCCTCCTGGGGAAGGTTTTCAGTGAAAGATGACTGGAAACAACTGCCCAAGAAGAGCTTGATATATTCTGAGCCATCATCCCCAGCAGAGAGAGGTTTTCTTGGGTTCTGTGGAAATTGAGCTAAACCGGATCTGATCTGGATGCTAAAACAGGAGGTTGCCTGTGAAGCATGGGTAAAGAGGCCAGAAAGAGTACAGGTGCATTAACTGGGCACAGAAAGACTAACTTACTGTTCCTGTAAGTGCATGCTGTTGTCGGTTTGGCTTGTTTTGTTCAGAATATAGGGAATGATTGCGCCTCAAATTCTTGTGTGTCTGTATTGCAACGTGCTTCCTTCACCTGAGGGAACGGCATGAAGCTGTGACAGAGGAGGGTTAGGTTGGAGATCAGGAGAACGCTTTTCACTGAGAGGGTGGTGGGGCCCTGGAACAGGCTCCCCAGGGCAGTGGTCACTGCACCAAGCTTGGCTGAGTTCAAGCAGCATCTGGACAACGCTCTCAGTCATCTGCTCTGATTGGGCTGGTCCTGTGTGGAGCCAGGAGTTGGACCCAATGGTCCTTATGGGTCCCTTCCAGCTCGGCATGTTGATTTTACGATTCTATGCTTGGCCCGGATTGGGGGGCAGCGACCTTCGTGCCTTATGCAAGAGCGTACTTTTGGGGACTTCCTGCGTTTTGTGGGTATCTGTGTGCTTTTCCTGGCCCCAAAGAAATAATGCAGATTATATTAATTAATTATTTCAAAGAATATTGCGTGGGAGAAAGGAGGACCGCACATATGACCTGCAGAGGCCCACTGCAGCTCTGTTTTGTGTAGTTTTAAGAGGGCTGGTGGCACCCGCAGGGAATGTCACCAACGCTGGCATTTGCCCCTGTGGGAAAGGGTGGCCCTGGCAGCCTGCGGAGTGCCGAGGGTGGCCGTCAGAGCTCTCCTCTCCAGCTTTATCTCATTAGCTTTTTTCAGAAAATACAGAAGAAATATAATCCAATCACTCTGGCATTCAGAGGCCCTGGCTCAGCGTAGGACACTCCAGCTCAGTAAGGAGAGATGCTGCTTTGTGACTCATTTCCTCTCCTGCCACTGAGTCACTGTCCATTCTTATTGCTAAAAACTACCTGAAAAAGCTTGAATGGATTCCTGTGCGCTTGGTGTTTTACCTACCTTCAGATGTTGGAGGTACTTGAAGACATAGGGGTTTGCTGCCTCCTCCAAAACACCACAAACTGTGTTGAAACAGAGATTTAGCAAGTGTGTTTGAAAGCCTGGCTTAAAAATGTTCAGGCTTTCTTTGACCAGTAGGTCATCGCTAGGAAAGGACTGAACCACAAATACAAGGACCTCAGAGGGGTTGAAATCTGAGTTAGAGCTGAAATTCTGTTTCATAGGTTGGGTTTGTTTCCAGAGCAGGGCAGAACTCCGATCTGGATTTTAAATACTGTCAGTCAAGTACCAAGTTCAAGTGTACGGACAAGGCAGGGACTTGTCCTAGATCTCCTGGCTGTGCCCATCGGTGGTTCACATGCCTCTGTGCATCTGTGCAGGAGGAGAATCCACCGGCAACACCTCCCCCCTGCCAGTTTGGCAGCCCGTCACCTTTCCTCTGCCCGGGTTTCCTTCTGCCTATACCTTTGTGTTTTCTTTTTAACGGCCAGTTCTGCTTCCAGAAATGCTGCCCGCTCCCCACACCTTTGCGGGGTTCCTGCGGGGTTCCGCAGCGCTCACATTGACTGCATCACACAAGCCTCCCTGGTCCAGCCGTAAGCCCAGAAGCTGACATGACCTTAGGGCTGAGCCCGCTCAGCCTCTCCTGGCCCACATACACCCACCCACTCCTGGCAAGGGATCCAAGGTGGTTTAAAAGCAAACCCAGTTTATGACAAAAATAGAGAAGTTTCTGAAATGAACACTTCTGTTTATTTTAAGGCTTTTTTTTTTTTTCCTTCACTCAAAGTTTTGGGTCTTCTTTATCAATATTAAAGTCATTCTGTTTTAAGAAACTTAGATTTATTTTTTTTCTCTTTTGCGATGGAAACTAATTTAACACAGTAAATCTCAGTATGCTGATTAAAATAGCTCCCTTGTTTAAACCTCTTCATAAATCCCAGGGAACAAATACCAGCATAAACAGGCTGAAGGGAAGTCAGGTGCATCATGTATTTTTTGATAAATTCATAGTAGCCAACTGCCAAAATTCATACATTTTCATTCTTTTTCTTGTGATTTGGTTTTCTAATGTAATCATCATGTACTGATGTAACATTCCTTCACTCAGACCTTGCCTTTACTTCCAGTGGTTCCAAAGGAGACCCCCCCAGCCTGCTTAGAGCAACCTGCCAGAAGGCAAGCTCGTTAGACAGAGACCTGCCTTGCATAGGTGCCCTTTCTCCTCCCAAGCAAAAGTGATCCTAGTCATCAGAGTCGTTGGCCCCCTCCATCTACTTGACAGCACTCCTGAGCCCAGCAGTCAGTCCAGGATAGTTTCTCTTGACTTTGTCAAGGTCTAGTGAACATTCACAGTGGCCAGAAGAATCAGACCGGCTGTAGAGCTGCTGCCTCCTAGTCCTGTCCTGCTGGTGCTGGTGTCTAACCCACGGCACTGCTGTGGCTGGTAGGGGCAGCAACCAGGAGCTTGGGCTGAGACCCTCATTTACCCCAGTAAGGCGATACATCCCCCCTGCAATAAACACGCAAACCAGAATATTACCAGAAGTAGGCCCCTTATGTGAGACAGCTAAGAAATTAGGGGAAAACAAAGCAAAACCTGGCTCCATAAAATCTGATTAGTAGTTTTTGCTAGAAAATGCTGGCAACACAAGGATTTTGTTTGTGGTGTTTCACAGAGATTGGCTGAGACTGCCTGAAGCGGAGCAGGGATTGACGTGTGTGCTTGATTTACATCTGCTCCAAAACGATCTTGATGTTCATGTGTGAGTTTAAATGTTCCCAAAGTCTTTGCAGAAACAAGTCCCTGAAAATATACTTTCAAAGGCTGGAAATGTGTTTCCTTGGAGCTCATGGATATTTAAATCCCTGTTGTTTGGCTTTGCTCATTATAGGCTGCATCCTTCTCTCCTGATTAAGATGCTTATGAGATAGGTATGGTCAGATAAGCAGAAATAACAGACTGATTTATGAGTTGCTAGACCTCAGTAACCACTGGTGGATGATTGACGCAGTCTTGGTGTGGTTTGGGTTGTATCTCCAGTGCAGCTGCTTGGAGCTGTCTGTACCCTCCTTGGGGCTCTGGGAAGCAGAGGGACCATCCCTGGACCCCGAACCTGGCTTCTGAATTTCTGCACTCTTTTAAGCTTGATTTTAACGGTTGTATTTGAGACACCTCGTGAAGCAACTTAGCAGTGGGGCGTTGAATGTTGCTGAATATTGGGGCTTCTTTGTTTGGTTTTAGTTCTATAGCTGGATTTTAGTTAGTGCTCTGTTCCATCATTTAAATCATATTAAAATACAATGTATGTTTTGGAACAGAAAATTAAATGTACCAAAGCAATTTGAAAACAAACAGCTATCAGGAGCTAAATTTAAGTCTGCAGGCAGCCTAGGGGTTTGCTGTTCTGGCAGACAAGTTTTCAGAAAACTCTCTGGGTGAGATGCAGAAAGGTTGCATCATTGCCACGACTCTGGCTGGCAAAACATGCCACAAGAGCAGAGTCTTGTTGCTTAGCGACTTGTGAAAGATGATTAACCCTTTCCCAGCGCTGCCCAATGTTTGTGCGAAGCCCTCCTGAGGCATCTTTGTGGACGATAATTGAATATGAAGAAACTAATATCTCTAGCTACTAGATTTATTGATTTATTCCTCACTGATGTCAAATGAAGGACCATCTTAATCTTACCATGAAGGAGATGGCTTAATAAAAAGTCATTCTTCCATGGTATGACATGCAAGATCATATAATTACAGTAAAGATGGAGTAAGAAGTGTTCAAAAATAATTTTGGGAGTGATGGTGGCAAACGCTACTGCTGATATTTCTTCATATGAAATCAAGTATGTCCAAAACCTCTGCTAGGTTTGGAGACTGGGTCGCTGTATTGACAGTGTTCTTGCACAGGGTGCATTAAAGCAGAGTTTGGTAGCAACAGTAGTTAGGGAAGTTCCTCACCTCTCATCTTCCAGTGCAACAGGGAAATTATAAAGGCCGTTTCAGGCTGAAAACACTCCTTTTAATTAAAAAAGGGAATTAATCTCTGAGGTCGATGGGCTTCAAAATTTCAATTTTCTTCTTTGAAAGGTGCCTGAAGTTCAACAAGCGTTGATCAGCAGGAATGTATGGGTGTGGTGGGTGTGTTTGGCTTTACCTAGTGTCACCCTTTTGCAGATACCACAGTGCAGAAATTTTCCATATGGCATTACAAACACGTTCCAGCACTTGGATTGATGTATTTTTCAAATGTGATTACTTTGGATGGTGTTCACCTCATCCAACTTGAGCTGTCATAAAATTGGATGTAGAGTAGCCTTACCGTCCCCGGTTGGAGCGAGAGGAGCAATTCGGATGGGTCTTTCATTACATCTCTTTTAAACATAGCTGTGGGTGGCCTGAACTGCCCCAGAGCCCGTTGCACTCCAGCCTACAGCGGGTGTTAGGTGAGACGAGCTCAGCTCTCGGCTAGCGGTGCCTTCTGCAGCAGTATTTCCACGGGGATGGCTTTCTAGCATTCAGCATGCTGCTTAATAGCAGCGACAGAGCAGCATCGTTTTCAATTGCAGCAGTGGAAAAATCCTCACATGGGAGCAGAGGTTAAGGCCTAGATAGAGGATTTTAACTTGCAATGGCCTCTCTGTGTGAAATTATCAGGTAATAAAGGCAAGAATTGCCCCGGACCAGGAGACACTGGGTTTCACCTCTCCCCCTGCAGCGCTGCAGCAGCAGCAGGTTGCTGCTGTATCTGCCGGCCCTCAGTTCTGGCAGCTGCAGAGGAGGCTGGGGCTGTTGGCTGCCCAGAGCGGCTGCTGCACGCACGACTGTGTGCAGCATCATCCCAGGCACCTTTGTGTCTGCTGCCATCCATAGAGAAAACTGTCTGAGCTAGAAGTATTTTGTATTTGGTAGTGCTGAGACTGTGTTCTCCTCTTGTCTGCGGGGGGGTTAGCTCTGTGACCTTGGCAGGGACCGGTGAGGCGTTAGAGTCAAGCCTGATGACAGCTTGCCGTGAATACCACCTTTCCTACGACATATCCGAACGCAGTCCCACGTTTCTTAATCTGTCCCTGCTCAGCGACGTTACGTGTGCTCCTACCAGGCAAATACAGGAGCTGCTGCAGATCTTGTTTCCCAAATGCCTTCTCCTGATGCGTTCAAGACTCAGCTCCAGAGAGCGGCCCGTGTGACAGACAAGCTGACCGCGTGCCACGGGGTGTTTTGCACTGCTGCCTTTCGTGGGTCTGCGTGTGCTGAGGGATCTCAAGGGGGATTAATGCCATAACACAGGCACAAACCAGCGCTGACAGCTCTGAATTGTTAGGCAGGTTTGAAAACACTTTCTTAACTCACCAGCAGCAAAAAGAAACTCGTGCCACCAGTATCTGAGCTGGTCTCTTTTGCTGCTGGTAGCAAGGGGCTGGAGCTGGCGAACCGGTACGTTCTGGCGTCTCGCTGGAATGGATGGGTTCGGCTTGTCTGCAATGCCATTTCTGCCGGTGCCTGCCAGAGGAAATAGCCCTCTGCCTGCCCTCGCGCTAGCCGGCGTGTCCCGCAGCGGGCACAGCGCGTGTTGTTAGCCCAGCTTTGTGCCGCTCCTGGCACGCGTTCATCACGGGGGTTGTGGTGGTTGGGTTATGAGCAAGGAACCCTGTGCCTGCGCTTCCAGCTTCGTTTCTGGGCAGAAACCAGCCCGGGAAACTGTAACCTAAGTGCCCCTCTACGAAAAAGCCCCGCAGCCCGCGGTGTGCCCCAGAGACGTGCGGTGCGGCTGCCGGGCTGGGGAGGGACTGCGGCACCAGAGCCCCGGGCTCTCGCAGAGCCATGGTGAGAGGGCAGTGTCTGCCTCTCGGCGCCTTTCCCAGCTCGCTGGGGCTGGGAACCAGATGCTGGCGTCGCTCAGCACCGATGGGCGCGCCAGGAGGCAGCAAGTGTTCACACTGTGCGCTCTTCCTCGGCTAGGGTCTGGATTTCTGTGTTCTCTTATGTCTGTTCCCAGGGAGAGTTTGCGCAGAGCTGAGACGCTGGAACTCAATAATATGGTTTGAAGAGAAACAAACCTAACCCGGGATTCCTGTGGGCAGTAGGGCCACAGCAAAGCGATGTGTGTGGATGAATCTGGGTGCCGCCGGGGAAATCCGTGGGGTTGTTTATATTTTTCTGATTCAGGTTCTGTGTGCAGCCGAAGGCCTCGTGGTTTTGCGGAGCTGTGTGGGTTTTGTCTCCGCAGGAGAGCCTGCGCTTTGGAAGGCTGCAACTTTGATACTGAAACATAACAGCAAATGGTGCATCCTGGGGGTATGGGGGTTTCGGGGTGAAGGGTGGTCCAGCAGCTAGGGCTGGGCTAGGGCAGGCTGGGATCAGTTCTGGGTCCCCACGGCCATCCTGTGTGAGCACATCAGGTACCTTGGGCTGAGACTGTCTGTGAAGCCACAGCTGTTTGTAAAGTAACGTCCTCTCCTGCACCGGGGAGGGAGTGCTGTGGGGAGAGAAAGCTCAGACACCCTGGGGAGGATGCTGGGACCTGCCCCGACCTGTCTCTGTGCTCCAGGTCAGGGGGACCTGAGTCAGCTCTGGTCCAGCATCTGCAGAGCTATGTTAGTGCAGTGCTGGGTCTGCTGCTCGGCAAATACACGGTGTACCAGCCCACAGGGATCAAATTCTCAAATTCCTGTAAATTCTTTCATTTATGGGAAAAAAAATCTGGACATGTGGATATTCATTAGGTCCAGAGGTGCTTCAGCCATGCGAATTATGAATAAAAAAAAGGCACATGAAATTCTCGTCACTGGAATGGGGAAATAAAAGGCAGCTGATCTAGAATTTATTTTTTTTAACTTTTTCTTGGTTACCATTTAGCCATCCTTAGCTGTGTCTGAATGCAGCTGCAAACACAAAATGTGGGACAGGCAATAAGGAGCAGCTGATCTCATTTTAACATCCTTTAATTAGTGTAGAAAGTCGCCTGTTGGCCACATCCGAAGTGGAAGGGCTGCACACCAACGCGTTCCCTGGGATGAGTTAATATGTGATTCCAGGTGAGGCTGTTTCTTTCAGTGCTGCCAACAGTGAGCCCTGGGGAGTTTGTTCTTTCAAACCGGATGACAGCTCGTGACAGATTTCTTAATATTCGTTACAGTGTGGATGCCTGTAGCTGTACGGCACATCAGGAGAAAAAAGATTCCCTGCTCTGAGTAGCTGAACCTGGCCTTTTTGTTCTCACCATTTGAGTTTAATGGGACAGCTTAAAAAGTGAAGCCTGTGATATGAGATTATCAGAAGTCTTTTAGTTAGACTGTAAACTGCCATATTTCAAATTGCTTTCAATTCATCGTGCTTCAGAGCTAGAACGAACCTTAATGCCACAGTGCCATAGAACACTGAAATTTTTGCAGTTAACTTCTGTACAAAACCATAGAAAACTGTTTTCAGACACAGTACAGGGGGCTATTCTGTCACGTTTATGTTTTTGGGGATTTATTTTGAGCAGTTTTCTATCCTGTGAGTTATTTCCCATCATACCTCCCTGAAAACCTAATGAAAATTTTATGACATTTTTTATACTGAAGGGGCCTCCCAGTCTTGAATACTTAATGCTGTGATGGGCAGAGAAACATATCTGTCCAGCAGAGAAAGACACCGGAAAGTGATCTGCCGAAGCCCCTGCAGGAAATCCATGGCAGATCAGGAAGACCTGCTCTTGGTTGCCCTGCTAGCCATCACGTGGCCAGCCTTGCTCTCAGACTTCCTGCTTGGACTCGTGTGTTGAGCATCCCTTACGCTGAAAGGAAGGCTCCAGGTTACTAGGAACGAACCCCGTGCCTAAGCAAAATGCAGCAAATTCTGGAAAGAGAAACCCCACAGCTTTGGGTGGATGTACCTTCAGATACAGTGCAACAGTGACAGAGTGCCCTCTTTTCCACCCAGAGGAAGGTGTGAGTGCCCGTGGAGGCTCTGCAGCCAGCATGGTAACGTGACAGACCACTGCTGTATGCTCCCAGCCATCAGAAAATTGAGCAGAACCTGGAACCCCATCATAATCTCACTTTGGAAATAGCAAGCGGTCATTTGGTCTGGAAATCTCCATCATCTGATGTATTTTCAGTGACTGGGTAAACGTATTGCTGTCCTTTGTGTTACAAAGGAGAACCTGCCTTCTGTCTAGGCTCTTCCTCTTGTAGGCTGCCAAGCGTTAGCAAAGACCTAGAAAAAGCAGCTCTTAGCAGCGTTTCTTTCCACTGGGATGTAGATAACTGTGGAAGGATGGTTGTAGGTGTTCAGGACTGCCCGTTGGACCTGTGCTCACAGACACTACGTACAGGCAGAAAGGTTATAATCACTGTTTAGTTTCTTCAGAGTCTCCATCCAGCCTGAATCCCTTGGCCAGGACATGGGTGAGGGCAACTCTGTACTTTGCCTTGAAACATTAGAGAGCAGCTGCTAGTTGTCCTAGCAAGTATTTCAAGGTTTTTCAGCCCAGTAGGCTTGGACAGTATTGCAAAGCAAGGGCTGAAGATAGTGTTTTGCAACCGTTGCTTGAACTGAAAGTTAGGTACCTTTTTACAGACACTGAAGCTAGCGCCATTGAAAAGGCTTCTTCCTCTGGCTCCAGGAAATTTCTGGTGATGGTAACAGATGTAATAGTTGAGTGTTTTGATTCTGTCTAAAAACTAATTTCTGTAGAATCAAGAGGGAGAAAATACTATGGAATTGCATAGTTCCAGGAAAGTACATATGTATAAATGCTAAATTGTAAGAAGGGAGCTCTGTTTGCAGATAAAGGATATAATTGTTACCGAGAACAATAGTGCCTACCTGGTAGTAGGCAAAGATGGTCAACAAAACCGTAAGTCTCCCAGTTACAGATATTCACTGTGCTACCTGTGATCTGGATCACCTAATTCAGTCTGAAGAATGTTACCTTTCGTTTGGGAGTGCTTTTTCCCCTCTGTCCCATGTGAACAATTTTATTTTCATGGCCAATCTGCAGCAGCATGTAATAGCAAAATGTGTACCTTGAGATGCTGCACAGGGTTTTATGTCCTGGGATCCTGGCTATAGGTCACAGCTTGAAGCATTGACAGTACCCAGTAAGGAGGCAGTGCCGTGTCAGATACAACTGGATGAGTTATTTGTAGCAAACAACCGATTTAATTTCTTTCCCTCAGTCCCTGAATGATCTACTGTGAGGTTTTGACTGCCGAAGATCTGCGTGTGTGAAATGACAATGACTGTTTTATGCAAATAGGTTTCATGCTCCGGATTGCACATCAGCTATTCAGAGAAATTATTTCTCATTATTTGCTATTTCAGCTGAATGACAGGCTTTGCAAGTCACGGGGCGTTGAGTCTGATCCCTGAATGAATAGCGTCCAAACTCACGTGGAGCTGTCGGGACAACCTTTCAGTAGGGCCGTATGCATGCTCCAAGCATAAACCCTCATGAGAATACATTTGTCGTGCTTTCCTCTTCTGCACCGTGTTCTTGTCGACATTTGCTTATTGTCGTTAAGGGATGGGAGTGTTGCCTAGTCTGTAGGGCAACCAACTGCTTGTCCTCGGACGCAGCTTTGCGAGTACTTTTTGGCAGCATTTTCTTGATTATAAGGAGGGGACTCATGAGTGCGGGAAGGCAGGGCTGAACGTACAGGCAGTGTGGTTAATGGGTGACTCGGTATGGGTTTGCTGGTGCCAGGACAGGTGGGTTGAGCTGACCAGTGCTGGTGGGGATCAGGCACTGTCCCTGCTCCTGCCAGCAGCCACCGGTGTGGCCGGGCTGCAACGGTCCTGCAGCCCAGGGTTTGTCTCTGCCCAGGAAGCAGTCAACGGTTGCTGCGCTCCTTATGCAGTTTTTCAGCAAGATTGTACGTGAGAGCGCTGCATCATTTGTGACACTTGGAGCTCCAAATAGGAAATGATTAATATTTCATGATTATTTTTCTGTAAGGCATGATTCTTGGGAGAATGCATCAGTCTGGCTTGCTGGAGAGAATGAGCTTGCCTTGCTGAGCTTCAAATCAAAACGTAGTCGGGCACTGCATGCTGATATACCTATATTAGATGAAAACTCTGGCTGTCTGACTAATGCTCCGCTGCCAATACGTCAGTGCAAAAGTGAATACTTAAGTTTTAGAAGCTTGTTTCACTCATCAGGCTGGCGGGTTAGCTGTCTTTCTGCCTTTCTCTTGTACACCTTTAATCTAGGTTTAAAATAGTACAAGAAGCCGTGAACATCGGCCGACTGCATCAATTGCAAAATCTTTGATTCTTTCCTTTTTTCTTATTTATTTTTTTTCCCCTTCTTGAGCTGTAAGCAAACCTCCTTAAAATACTTCAGGATTGCACTAGAGAATAGCAAAAAATTGGTCAAGGAAATATTCTTCTATCTGTAACATGACTTTTCCATGAAGGCAGCTATTCAGAATGCCTCAGGGTAAAATATATTGGCAAATATCTTACAGAACTTTTGTTCTTATACTATTAATAGGATGATCCCAGAGTTACCTAACCCTGTTAATCCACAGCTAGGCCACCAAGACTTTGCCCTGGCCTGCTCACAAGATAGCCTACAGGAAGGTCATGGAGAGGTTGGTGAGGAAAGTGCAATGGAAGCCACTCTTCTCCTTTCTTCTCTGCAGGTCGTTCTGTAGGAAGACTTAGGCCATATTGTAGTAGGATGCTTGTAAGCACTGCAAATCAGAATGAAAGAAACAGTGGGATGGGCATATGGATTCTGTTCTTCAATCTGACATAAGTCAGACCAGAAGAAAATGAGACTAAAATGTGATGTGTGTTCCTACAAACTAGTGTAATAGCTTAATCCTTGTGCAAACAGCAGTACGGGGCTATAAATAATTCACAGCAGATTCTGCTGGTCCCAACCAGGGGTTTGTTCTGTTAGACACAGCAGAGAATACTACAAAAACATGATGGAGATCAAGCAAGATAGCTGAGAAAACAGATGTTAGGAAGTCTCAGCGTTAAGGTGGTCTGTGAAATTTTAATTTAACAGACCCCACCCCCAAGAAGGGCTGCACTTGTTCTTAATTACAGTCCTGTCTACCCACTCTGTCTATACAATGGAATGGATATAGTTACTATAGCCAAGCAAAACAAGGACTCTTCGTTCTTTCTAGGATGCTATTTTAGAGTTGGATTTGTTTTTACATCACAGCTGTTCCAGATTTTTTAAGCACTGTTGGCAGCCTCTAAATAAAGCAGAAAGGAATGTATAGGAAAGGCAACTACTTTACGAGACAGCTCTGCCTTCATAAGACACATGAAAATAAGTTTTGGAGAGGAATGATTTACAACACTAGAAGTACTTTGAGACCTTACTGAGAGACAGGGTCATCTCAGAACTTCTGTCTACAGTACCCAAGGATTCAGGGGTTTAGAAATTTACATAGCTGAATTGCTTTTCTGTCTAAAAAAATTGATAAAACAACCCTTTTGAAGTGTATATAATTTTCTGCACATGTGGGTATGTGATGATGATCTTTTTTAAGCTAATGCAGCTGATATGTCAGGCAAGACTTGCTCAGCATTATTAAAATTCATGTTGCTTTATGAATTCAGGCCTTACATCAGCGCAAGGCAAAGTGTGAATTCAACAGCTATTTCGTGGGTCAGAGTAGTCTTCAGGTAATAGGCACTATAGCCATGGGAAGACACCTCATTTGTCAGTGATGCTGCTTTCGATGATCAATGTAACCACCAAATTTGCAGGCTTGTTTTATGATCTGTTTGCCCGAAAGTCATTGTTTATTTCTTGGGATTTTTTCTCTTAAAGTGTCATTGTTTGGTGAAAGGAGTGGTTGGATGTGGTTGTAATGATTCTGAAAGGGAGGTTTGCGTTTGTCTTGTCAGATGCCACTGGCACAGAAAAACCTCTGCAGTCCTTTTCGGTTTCCACGTTAGCACTGTCTCAGTGCTGCTGACTGTCGATGGACGGTCTCCGAGCCTCGGCTGTCTAAGCAGCTGTGAGAAGTAACAGCATAAAGTTGGGATTAAGAATTGCCAATAGTAATTAAAAATCATGGGTAAGGGCTCTAATTCAGCAAACACTGACTGCTGCTTAAAGCCTTTAGGCATGTTTTTAATTTTGTGCTTATTCCTAATACTTGGTCTTATTACAACTGAAGCATACACTTTCAATTCTATAGTCTTACTGCTTTTTTAAAGCCAATAAATGGCTGTAATTCCTATATGTACTTGGTGGGTAAAAGTCAGGGAACGTAACTGCAGTTGTATGTCTGGATTTACTTTTGGGAGCAGGTCCTGTATTTCTGCTTCCCAGCAGGTTAATTGTGCCGGGATTTGCTCTGTTATGCATCTCACTTCAACATATTTTTCCTAGGATTTCTCTTATATTGTAAGCCTCATTTCATACATTTAATATCACTGTTCATCAGCCTAATTACCCTTTGGTCCCATCACTTTGGCAGAGACCCTGAAAGAGACTCAATATTCCTGCCTCAGCTCCTGCACCATCTGGTCCTTCCAGTTCGGAGCCTCTGGCCGCTGTCTCCAGAGGAGCATACGTCTTCTCGGCTGCGCTGGCTCAGGGGCTGCAGCTGCATCACTGACAGCTGAGCTGTTTCCTTCTCTTCCCAGTGTCTGCTGGGTCTCCTCTCATGTTGCTGTTCTTCCTTCCCATTTCTTCCCGTTCTGTAGAGAATACCTCCATTCTACAAAAATACAGTAAGACAAGGATTGATATCTTTCACAACGCCTAGGAGTGAGGAAGGAAATCCTTCCACGGGAGCTCAGGCAGGACTGCTCCCACACAGGACCAAGTCTGTGCCCACCAGCCACTGCTGGGTTGTCGCAGAATAGAGGTTGAGGAATGAGACAAGGACCTGCATGCACCAGGGTGAAAACCAGCCAGTGAAGGCTTGTGCAAACAGCCGGTGAGCTGGGACTGTTTCTGCAGCCGTAGTCTGAGAGAGAAGCCAAGCAGCAGCATGGTGCTGTGTGGAGCACGATGTACATCCGCTGCAACAGGCAACAGCATGTCAGGAGAAGTTGAGAAGATACAACTTCAGTTATAATATACGGTCATGATTTCCTGATTAAAAGCAAACAGCATCAATGGAGAAAGGTTCTGTTTGGTTCCCCCCCCCCCCATATAATAATACCATGCAACAATTATGTAAAATTGAGAACCTCATCAATATGACATCTGCAACAGATGTAACCTCTCTGCATGGACAAGTAATCCATTTAGTTCTTCAGACAAGATCTCCAGATGTAGTATCTGGCCTTTTGATTCAACGTTGAGATACACTAGTGGAAAACCACAGCCAGCCGAACAACTTGCAGTTGACCCCACGTCTACGCTGGAGCATACACAAGCCATGCCCTAGGTAAGGCTGACAGTAATTCATTGCAGCGCTTTGCAACCTCATTTTAAACAGCTGCAATGAATTGCTTTTGCCTTGAATTCCAAACTATTTATTTTAGGTGAACCAGAACACTTCTACAGGATCCAGCATCCTGCAGTAGATACAGATGACAGGATACCCATCCTTTTTTGGAAGATGGCCACCGAGTCCTTGGGGGACACAGTCTGTGTTTGGGAGCTGCTCCTGGGCTGTGGTGTTCCGTGTGTGCAGACCTGCTGCTGGTGGGATGGGCCTGGGGTGGTGGTTTGCAGCACGGTGGCACTGCAGCAGCAGGACTGCTTCAAAATAAAGAGCTACAAATCTGGTGGAAAATACATCATGCTGATCCAGACCTTTTCCCACCACATTGATTTGTACAGAGGAGATCGTCACTGAAAATTGGGTTGGTTTTAGGGACAAGCGACTTAGGCAGTTTCCTAAGGTGGTGAAGGAGAAGAGGCAGAAAAATGACAGTATTAATGGTAAAAATGGACAGACCTGAGTCTCATGAGCAGCCCTGGCTCTGGCCCTGTGCGGTGTCCCTGCACCTGGGCGTCTGCTCAGGCTTGAAGCCGTGGGATGTGGAGTGAGGATAGCGCTGGGGAAGCTACTGCCAACATCATATAAATCCATGTTGCTGCCGTCAGGCAAAGACAAAGTAGTGCTATCTCAGTTGTCACGACGCTCACATGATGTGTGTGGCAACAGAAGCTGGTTTTCCCCACCCAGCTGAAAAGCTCCGCATGACAGTAAAAGGCTTTTCCAGGGTGAGCGCTGGCGAAGGGAAGCCAGCACCTCGGCCCCATCCTGCCGGAGCAGTGCGCTTCCCACAGCCGCAGCCCTGTTGCAGGTTCTGGCCGACGAGACGGGGGCAGGCAGTGTCTGTAGAGTTCGTGCTTGGTATTTAAATGTGTCTGGGAGAAGATTTCCAGAGTAAGGAAGCTGCAGATTTGAGGTGAGATACAATAATGTGGCTCTTTACTTTTCGACTCGTATTGAATCTGAATTATTAGCCCAGCACTCGAGCAGCTGTTTCATGACGAGCCTCCTGTCGCCTGCAGGGACCCCTGGATACAAGTGGTTGGGTTTGAGTACATTTCATTCGATTGGAAAAATAGCTTATGTTTAATATTTTATAAAAGAGGCTGTGTATTTTATCTTTGCTGGTACAGAATCTATGCTTTCCATCTACGCTTCAACAAGTATCCAATTTTTCGCTCAATTCTTTCATTCTGAGGCAGAAAAAAATGATCTTACATCACACATCTTGTGCTTAAGCTAGGAGTGCTCAGCAAGACGCCTGTAGCCATAAGCTGCTTGGACTAATAATATTTCACCAAGACAGTTGATGGGCTACTTTCTCATTGGGTATTTGTCCCTTCTCCAACTCACTTGTGGTACCATTTCCCTGCCTGAATTCTAACTTTCCAGCCCCAAAGGGTCGTTCCGACACAGGCTGCTGGAGAGACTGAGAACGAGAGACCTGGAAACTGCTGCCGGCAGACCACAAGACATCTCCTCCTCTTCGGCTTTTCTCCTGTTTGGAAAATCAGGTCAGTGGTTTGGAGTGTCTGCCTTCACCCAGCAGTGGTATCTCATCCTGGAGCAGGTTTCCGTACAACCCAGCTGGTGGGTGGCTGGGCGGGTTGGCCCGGGGTTTGGAAGAAAAGCCTTGGGGCTGGGAAGGGCACTCAGCCCTTCTCAGGCACTTACCAGCAAGGTGTGTCAGAATGAGAGTATTTGCCTTAGGGGAAACTCGCTGCTTTTCTCCTGATTATGTGGCTTTTACTTGCCAGTCAAGGCTCTGATAGCTGAGAGAGAGATGCAAGACTGCTAGCTAAAACGGTTTGGAGGTCCAAGCAAATTTTCTTCTCAGCTTGCAGAGGAGTTACTAGTTGTCACGTAGATTGCAACCTGTTTGGGAAAGGGTGTCACGGATTACATTTTGACTTTGGCTAAAGAAGGGAGCAGCCTGCCTAGAACTTTTTCCCTAGCCCAAGAGAGCTTTTCAAGATTGAGGGATAAGAAAAAGCAAATTGTAGACGTTACCAGAGCTCTTAATCTTTTCAGTGGATGGGTGTGTTGTGCTGTCCCCAGCTGCACCCACCCTCTCACTCCTGCCCCATCCCACGCTGGATGGAGTGCGGTGGCTTGTCCCTGTGCACCTATGCAGGGCGACAGCTCCCTGCTCCCACACCACGTTGCTTGATTTCTCTGTCTCTTGCTGTTCAAAATACACCTCCTGCACATCTGGGCGATGGCATTTACATCCTCACCAGCCCGGGAGCATCTCTCCCAGCTGATAAAGGTCCGTGCTGAAGTTCTGCTCAGCGGTAGGAGCCGTGGGGCACGCCTGGCCACAGCCCGGCTGGTCAGGCAGGAGGCTGGTGCATGGCTGGGGGCTAAACGGTTAACCCTGTGTCTCTCCTTTTTGCACCGAGGTTCTGGACTTGGCTTGTTCCTGCGATCACTCCGCTAGCGAAGCTGCCGCTGAAGCCAGCCAACTCTCTCTGGCTGTATATCCTGAAATTCAGAGCCAGTACGGTTCAACCCTAAAGATACACGGTCTCTGCTTTAATGCTGGTGTAGCAAATGTTAAAAACTGTAACCACGTGGGACGATATGAATTTATGCTCTTATTTTGATGCAATCACCCATGCTTATGTTGAATTAACTTGTAATTTAGTATACATTTTAAAAAAAGGGCATGACATGAAGTGGTTCTTCACAAGCTACCAAATCAAATTGTCTGCCCTCTTCTAGGTAGAAGTTGTCTCCAGGAAGAAATTCTATAACTTTCTAAGTCTAGAACTTGGACTTTTCTCTCTATTTTCTCTATTTTTAGAGAATATAAAAATATTTTTTCTCTATTTTTATCACATTCATGACAAAATGCTAAATTTGGTTTTGACCCAGATCTATACAAATTACTGTGGCAATAGGGTTGGCATCTACGTATGCACATCCTTACTAAGCAAAGGAGGACAAAACTATGGCCACACAAAAAAAAAAAGAGCTGTAATGGCACTGCTGAAATTAATGACACTAGCAAAGACAATGCAAGAGAAAACCACGATGAAGTTTTATGAGAAGGAAGCAGAGCACGGCTTCTTGCCATCCTACGTTTAGCAGACAGATTCTCACAAACTGCATTGCTAAAGCACCCGTTGCCCTAATCACTTGAGGATGGAAGAGTGTTTGTCCACACGAAGCAACACAAGCATGCTAGGTCACACCTTGAGAATAGCTGGATCCTCAAAACAGTTAGTAAGAGCAGGAGTGTTAATTTTGGAGTGACAATTTTGCTACTCTGAGTCCTACCCTGTGCTGTCAGACCAGGGAGCAGACAACAAAGCAGAGGTTTTCTGCCAGAGACACAGAGATCCAATATCACTGAGCTTTTCCATGTTTGTGAGTGATTAATGTGAAAGTTAACAAGGCTTTAGTGTGAGTAAGGAATAGAAATTGCTTTGCCCCAAGATCATGAAATTTCTGTGGAGTAGAATTGCTACAGTGATTTAGCAGAGGACTAAATAATGTAACTAACCTTATGCACAGCTGTGAAATCATTTCTGTTTATTTAAAATGAAAAATCACATAAATGTGTATATAAATATTGGCTGTGCCAACTTTTTTCACTCCCATGTAAAACTTTCATGTTCTCTCATGAAAACATCACTGCAGGTCAATTTTGGAAGACCTGTACTGTAGAAACATCCTGTTCCCACCATGAAAGCACCACATCGTGAACTGAATCTGGTTCATCCCCTGGACTGGGGGATGCCCCTGGCAGCTACATGTGGTGCTGGGACCTGTTCTGCCCTCCAGGCTGCCGATTCAGGCACTTGTCTGCTGCCGCCATGAATCCCTGTCAGCCTTTCTTTCCATCTTCCACCTTAGATGTGCTGGCCCCTGCCTGCTTTTACTCCCATCCCCTCTTTCCAGCCTGGCTTTGCCTACGAGGGTTGTGCCCTATCTAGAAAACTATGAATTAAACTCACAAGTTACGTACAATTTAACAGGTCTGACCAGCTTCTCCTTTTCTCACTGAATACATCAAATAGCTGCTGATCAACCGAATTAAAACACAAAGCCAACCCCTGAAGAGGCAGCTGGATTCCTGCTGATGGCTGCTGAACGCTTGCAGTGGGGAGCTCGTTATGTGGGTAACTTTCGGGTGTTTAACTGTTTGAGTGAGGTACCTAGGTTGGACACCTAAAAGCTCACCTGCCTTACACCATCAGTGGAGAAAGAAAATGTTTCTAGAGGAACATACAGGCAGATTCCCTCCCAGCTTCTCACAGGGCCTGATGGTGGTGGTGATGACTCCTTCGTCAGGCTGAGTCTCCCAAATTAGCTGCGGCCGGCAGCTCAGCGTGCTCAGCTTTGCAGCTAACCGAATTGCTGGGGTTCCTGGGGAGCCTTGCAGCAGAGGGGTGGTCAGCAGGACTTGCTGCAGAGCAGCTGCCGGCGGCCACACAAAACTTTTTAGGAGTCCTTCTGCAGTTTTGGAGGAGCCCCAGGGTGGCTGCGGGTGCCAGGGCTGCTGCATCGATCCCTGCCCAGGCAAGGGGACAGAGGAAGGAGGCCAGTACCCCATGTCTGACCCTCACCAAGGAGCTTGACACAGTCAACCTTGATAGCAGAGGAAAAGCATTGCCGTAGCTGCTCTGAAGGTCTTTGTCAAAGGCAAGTTGGCTGGGGCTGGAGTACATGCATCTTCTGTATCCAAATGATGATAAAAGCTGCCAGGTCATGCAAAGTCTTGTGGGTGACGCATCAGTAAAGCAGCTTGTGAGCAGCAAAACTTCCCTGAGCAGAGCGAGCCCCACTGCTGAGCTCCTCCAGGTGTCAAGGAAAGGGGAGCTTGCCCCCTGCTAATTAAAACTCTTTTCTCAATTTCTCCTTTGCAAGGTGCAAAGAAATCCTCTTTTCACGCTCAATGACTAAAAACAAATCCTATTTTGGGTTTCAGAAGCAGCCGCATGACTAAAATGAGCCGTTCAATTTCATTCATGTTTGCTGTCTATTAATCTGTTCTCCTCACCCTCAGCAGGGTATGACTCAGGGCTTCGCATTGTCTTCCTCCCTAAACTATCTGTGTTTTGACTTTAAATTCTGCCGTCTGACGCAAAGCAGTGCTGAAATCATGACAGTTTGATCCAGCCAGTTCCCAGGAGGCTCTTGATCTTTACTGGCTGGTAAATGTAGCACTCAGAACAGCTATGCAGAGCAGATATTGGTATTTTTACACCAAATGTTGGTAAGCAGATGTCACACACTTGTGAAGATCCTTGAAACTCCATGGGAGAAAATATGTGAGTACGCATGTGGGGGAGGCCTGGAGGTAAAAATAATTTGGTGGTTATATGAGAAGACATACATTCTGTTGGTGTTTTGCTATTCCTGTTCGTGGTACTCCAGCTGGAGGCTGCACTGGAACAAGTGAAACAGGAAACTCTTTCCCTCTCGATGCTCCTGCTGCTTTTACACGCTCCTTCCAGTGGAGGCTTCTCCTCTCTGGCCCTCGCTGAGCTGATGGGTCCCATCCACCTGCCACGAGCAGAGGGTCTGCGCTACGTGGGGGACCCCAGGTATCCCAAGCTCGAGGGGTCCTGTAGTAAGTGTAGGTCATCGGGCAGGGAGGCAGCAGCTCTGGGCTCCTCCAGCAGTCACTGGAGAAAACAAGAGGCACTTCTAGAGGGGACAAAGCCCTGGGGTAGGGCTCACAAGTGAGCCTTAGGTGACCCCCTCAACCCCGGCACAGGAGGGCTGAGCCGCTGCAGGCGCGGAGCTGTGTTTTCCACTACAAACTGCCACCAATTTCTGTTTGCCGTCAGCGGTTGTGCTGCGCAGCGTGGCCAGGCTGGCTCCCGTAGGCAGGCTGGTGGGTGTGCATGGAGGGGGAGCCCGCCAGCCGCCCTCCGCCAGGCCGCCCTCCGTCAGCCTGCTGTGCCGCCTTGGCCACCGCCTCAGGCCAGATGCCTGCGAGGCTCCTGCAGAGGGGCTGCTCGTCCCCCTGGCACCAAGGAAGCCGCAGGCGGAGGGAGTGCCCCACTCTCAGATGGTGCAAGGGGGTAAGGGAACTGGCCCCCTCCCCGTGGCACAAGAGGCTTGTGCTGAAATAGCGACACTCGAAAGGTAGTTGGTGTGTCCATGTTGCAAAGGGGGATGCCCCCATGTCTCAGAGGCAGCAGTCAAATCTGGCCCTAAGGCTCCTCCTTCTATTTATTTTTTTTAAATGCAGGCAGCACGAAATCCTGAACGTGTAAATATTGGGTGAAAAGACAGGGGTTGTTTGGGGGTTTATTTCTGGTAGCAAAATCCACTCTTGAAGCATCCCTCCGGAGCGAGCTGCAAACCTGGAGGGAGGCGTGTCGGTCAGGCTGGCCTTGGACCTGCTCAGTCGCCTTGCAGCGTGGAGGAAAGCCCGGTGATCACAGCCACCGCGCGCTCGCCGTGACATCCACGCTTTTAGAGGACTGTGGCTGCAAGTTGCAAAGCCCTCGCTTTTCCTTACAGTGTGGCATTTTTCTCTCCCCTTACAGCTTTGGCAATGACATGTGAGCCATTTATTATGTACTAAATTTAGGGAGGCCAAAAATATTTGCATACAAATATGTTTGATCTTCCAAGCATGCAAAATGAGCACAAAATAACAAATCTAACGTTGGACCCAAGTAGAGTTCAGGTATTTTAAAATTAAAATAATTTAAAAGAATCTATATCTGTGATGGCAATGAACTCTTTCTGAGGAAAGAAAACCTCCCCGTTCTCATTACATACAGAATAAATGCAGATATTCAAGTCAGATATGGACTGAATTTTAAATGTGACAATAGCACTTTATTCTGCAAGAAATGTCATGTCTGTAATGAATTGTAAATTATTTTTAGTTGCCACTGGAAACAGAGGAAGGGGGGGAAAACTAATCAATATTGACACAGTCCCGCTTTATTTTTAAGCAGTCCTGATCTTTGGTGACACCAATTAGAGGAGGAGAGAGCTAGAGCTGAAGCGAACTGTACAAGCTGCAGACGGGTTTGGGGTTTAGAAAAGAGCCACGCCAGCCAGACCAACGTGCTGCCGCCTGCTGCGCATTACTGCTGCGACGGTCGTACCATAGGGGTCATCGTTCCATCCTCTCGTGCAAGGTGGGCACGTGTGGTGCAAGACAGGTGTCACTGGGAGCCCGCGGTCCATGAATGGTTCTTGCCACCATCACCCCACCAGTGCTGGTGCTGTCCTGGGGACTGGGCACAAGGGCAACAACACCGAGCCCGATGTCAGACCCTCCTACCTCCTGAAGGCCAGCTCTCTGACTTTTCCTGCTCCATTAACTTTAGGGATGATGATCTTCTAGCCAGGTGTGACACCACACAGTAGGCTGGAGCCCTCTTGCCTCTGTTTGCTGCAGTGAAGTTCCTCCACCCACCCCATGCCCTCTTTCTTATCTGAAATGAAATACAATCTCCCTGAGGCTTTACTTGCTCGTAAGTTAGCATGCAAGATGCAGGGCTGATTGATTAACTTTCAGCTTCCTATGATGCATAACTATGTAAGGTAGAGCACATGACAGGGCAAGGTGTTCAGAGAAACCATTGCCTTTATTGCTGCTCTGTTCCCAGAACCCACAAAAGGATGCAGCATGGTCAAAATGTGCTCAGAAAAACGAGATTACCAAGCTCCTCTGGTTAAACAGTTGATATTGAGCTAGTTCTAATGCAATTTCCTAAAATTCAGAGATGCAGTGATGTGATCTTACTCTTGTATAAAATGCCATGGAACTTCTAATGACAGAACAGATCAAATTTTCTGTTGCATGACTCATTCTGAGGAAAAGAATGCCATACACTCAATATGACCAAAAAAAAGTACATTCACTAAGGCCCTCCTTATGGGACAGTGTGGATGCACTCAATCATAAGCACGACGTCCAGGCAACACTTTTTGATGTGGACTAAAATTGACAGCCGAATTGTGGACACCCTTTGGTAAATTTTATCCACTGAACCCAAAACAGCCACGGCAGAGACCTAAGCCAAGTGCCTGCCTGGCTTCACAGGCTGTAAATCTCAAGTGAGTGGTTAAGGAGCAGAGGAAGGAATCGTGCCGATGTGCCAATTAATCTGGGCTGTCTGAAATACGCACCAATGCTGAGGATCAGGGATAGATGGATGGGGGGAAAGCAGGATGATTTCATGGGAAAGAATTTGCTAGAGAAATGTTAGGCGTTTGGTGGCTGAATGCACAAAACAAGAGTCTGTTGGAAATACCTGCAGAGACACAAGAAAATTCCTGAAAACCTGAATTGAGCTCTTCTCCAGTCCGGTCCTGTCCTGTCCTGTCCTGTCCTCTCCTCTCCTCCATGGACTAAGGTGCAATAACAATGTGTGCACCGATATGTTCCGGGGCCATCCAGAGCCTTGCTGGAGGGGGATGTGGTGTTCAGCAGCACAGTTCCCAGCTGCCCAGGGGAAACCCAGATCATGCTTTCTGCTTGCTGCAGCAGATGCCTGTCTGTCTCCCTTCTTCAGGGACGCTGTCATGGCTCCTAACGTAACTTCTCTTTTGGTGCTTTTCTTCCTGCGCCCAGTGATGAACGGTGAGCCTTGTGGGTGGTATCTGGGGCCTGAACGAAGCTGCTGCTGAAGAGCTTCAGCACAAAAACTAGTCCTGGATTCTACTCATAACTTCACGTGGGGTGAAACTGGAGGCATCCAGATCACCATTTCAACGACAACAGATGCAGCAAGGATCGTCCTCTGGTCTGTGTTCGCGGCTGCAATTATTTTTACCTTGCTGTTCTTACGACAATTTAATTTTGTAACATTTATTGGTTTGGAAGGTACATTCATCCTAGTTTTTTGCATTTTATGCTGTAAAAGGTCAAAATTGTCAGAAAAGATGTATTTTGGGGGAAAAGGAGTCCTTATTTAAAAGACAAAGTAAGACAACCTTTCTGGAACAGAAAGGAAGCAGAAGAAACGAGCTAAAACCCAGAGCAAGCACTGAAGCAACGTGTTACGTTTCGTGCTTGCTGATTTATGGCGCAGTGGTGTTTACTCACCCTAGTGATCTAGGTGTGCAAGCGCTGGCCTTTTGGACACAGAGAATGGCGTTAAAGCTGCAGGGACATCAGCAGCAGTGCCTGGCAGTGGTGCCATAGGTGGGTAGTCCCTCTCTGGCTGCATTTGCACCCAGGGGAGTGGGGGGGTCGAAGCCGGGAAGGCAGCAGCCTGGCCCTGGTCCCACGCCGCAGCCACCGGCTGAGGCAGGAGTGGGGTCTGGAGCTGCTGGGTGTCCCACGCCCGACGGCCGCGGGTGCTGTGAATTGTCCCCGCCCTGTCACTAAGCCAGGATGGTGCTAGGGTGGCTCACTCAATGATTGTAATAAATAAATATTACAGCAGCCTGCAGCGGTTGACGGGCCAGCTCCTGCAGAAGGCCTGGCCACAGTTAGGCGGCCACACACACGTGCGCACACGCGCACAGCGGGTTTTGGGCTGTGCTGCCTCGGCACATGGCCTGCCTGGCGGCCGGGCGCTCGCTCCCCTCCTGCCCCTGCGTGCCCCCGGCTGCCCTCCTGCCCCGCAGAGCTGGGCGGGGGGCCCTGCCGCTGGCCGGGCCGTCACCTCCCCACCGCCCATGGGGCCAGCTTCACAAAGTGCCCCCTGCTCCTCACCCACCCCCGGCCTGCGGGAGCTGAGGCCGTTTTCTGTCTGTCCCCTTCCTTTCCTTTTCCCCCTCTTTATTTCCTTACACCCTTTTTTGCTATTTTTCCCTTTTTTCACCCTTTTCTTTTTTGTCTTTTTTTCTTTTTTCCTTTTCTCCCTTTTTTCCCCTTTTTATCGCGCACACCTTCCCCTCCTCCCCCCGTTTGTACTTGCCCTTTTGCACACGCACCCCGCGTGCGTGTGTGTGTGTGCGCGTGCCGCCCCCCCA